>CH002592.1:527382-540383 GCA_000149265.1 Ciona savignyi
TTTCTTTTAATTTGGTAATTGGCAATTTCTCTCGTTAAGATTAGAAAACAACCATCCGACATATTAATTATAATACAATTCGTTACCTGCTTTATCTATGAACGCGTTTAGCATATCTATTCGACATTTTGCCATATCCATTCAAAGTTTTGCTATATTACCGATCACTGAGTAAGCAAGGTCGATAGTGTGTGATTGTGTACATGCTTTGCAGTAATATGTGTCCTAATTTGGAGGTTGTGGTGAAAAGTTCTTAAAGCTATTGTTATCAACATGAATAGTTTTAAATGTTGACGAAAAGCTGAAGTCACTCTTTTCCATGCCCCATTGTCATTCGATTAAAGTAGATTTGAAATTTGTGTCACAATTGATAAGTTTTCATATGTTTGTTTATATTAATACTTAAAAAAAATATTGTGTTATCAAATTACTAGTATGGCTTTGACATTTTTTTTAACTATTCTTGCTGTGGCCAACATAACAAATATATTGGTAAAATTAAAAGATTATTGTCGGAGCAGACAGAATAATTTATTGTGTTTAATTTATTGTGTTTAATTTTGATGACGTCAACTTAGCGTGATGACGTCACACATGGCTGACTAGAATGGCATTTCATCACCAGAATCACTGACGGTCTCGATCATGCTGGCAGCCTGATCGGCGGTAAACTACCGCGAAACTGCCATCTTTCTTCTGAATATTGAATAATATTTGAATAAAGAGAAAACAAAGAATAAAATTTGAATAGAGAAAACAAAGGCAAAAAGATGAATAAATATCAATAGTAATTAGCAAAAATTATATATACATATATGTATACATACATCGTTGAAAGAGTGAAAATAACTGGAACAGAAACGAAAACAAAGATGGCTACCTCTAGTTGTATTCTCACAGAAACTGGTGTAACGATATTAATTCCCCAGAACGCAAAAACGCGACGTTTTACCTAAAAATTAAACTAGGTACAAAATTTTTGAAGAAAATGTTTTTAGCAATATTACCCAAAAAGTTAAGATTATGTTTTTATGCTTACTTTCGAAAGATCTATTCAAATGCTTTCCAAAAATATAAAAACTGGGAAAATTCCCCAAGAAACGACTGAACTGTGCAATTATTTTCGGGGACACCTCTAGGTTACATAATTGTAACCGTCGTGGTCTAAAGGTTAACCATTATAATTTACATCAAGGATTAAATGTATTAAATGGTACTAGCATCAGTGTATGAATTTATTCCACAATTTTACCGTTAAAACCGCTAAAAACCCATAGTTTGGTAAATATGTATGCTACTTTGATTTAAGCTGAATTCGTAGAGTCGGCCAATTTTGTTTATTTACTACAGAAAATCATAACTCCGTATTAACCGTGTCGTATCGTCGTATTGTCCTCATATTCTTCATATCCTATCAACCAACCGAATATTCGTATCAACTTTTACCACCAATTATAATAAAAAGCAAAAACTCTGATTTTTTATAACCGATGCGGTTCATTTTCGAACTGAAAACTTGTTGCTCCACCCACGGAAGTCACAGTGGATAATAAGCACAATAGTAATAAATGGGCCCGCCTAGAACCACGAAACGATTATTTCGTCTCCGGTAGCAACAATTATACATTACAACAAGAGTGCACT
Source organism: Ciona savignyi (assembly GCA_000149265.1). Taxonomy (NCBI): domain Eukaryota; kingdom Metazoa; phylum Chordata; class Ascidiacea; order Phlebobranchia; family Cionidae; genus Ciona; species Ciona savignyi. Next base: position 529,027 of record CH002592.1, read on the forward strand.
ATTGCACAGTATTGCGTTGTCTCTTTTGTAAGTAAACGTGATCTGCTGGCATTGATGGAAATACATATTTTACCATGTGTGAGACGCAATTTGGATTTATTTTCTTTAACAGAAAGTACTATTGTACGTCACTAATCCATAGACATCGCGCGAAGACACGACCACGTTTTGCGTGTGTAACTCAACCGACAATGGTTGAATTGTAAAGTCATACCAACTTGGTATGGGTTTAAAATTTCGGTGTCAAAAATTGTGTAAATAAAAATTATTATATGTCAATACCTAAACATGGAAATGACCGATATATTCTGGTAATATAATATTCTGATATTACCATGTTGTATAGACGTACATAATTTTTAAACTCCCAAGGACTTGCACGCCGCTTGCATGGTGATTATTCCTTGGGTATTAATCTCGTGAACAGTCGCATTGAAGTTCCCACTGAATGACTGTGAATGGGCTTCCTATTAAATACCCATGTTGAACAGATCGTAGCGCTCGTCAGAACTACGTTTAGGGAGCGCGGTAGAAAGGTAAATGTGGTTTGACTAATACAAAGCCCAATCTTAAAGTTTCTCCGATCTCTCTTTACGTTTTTGTTTATATTGTATATTAAAATCAGAATGTAGCAATTTGTTTAAAAATGTACATTTCACTTAATTTATAATGGGTCATTCCGCGTTTTTACCGTTACAACGTACTAACCGTGGTAAATGCCAAATAACTCACTTACAATGATAAATGTATATACTTCATTTTAAATCGTTTCGTTTATATATAAACCTAGTGACGTCAGATATGGTTTTAAACATACGCTTTTAAAAAAATATGCAACCAGTTGACTATAATTTGTTGTATATATGATTTTCGTAATGTTACTTTTTGAATAGGATGATTGTGCTAGACAACGAAATGCGTCATAAAATGATACAGATTGTTAAAATGATACAGATTTTTAGGATTTTTTGTGCACGTGTAAAAACGTAGTCCAGTTGAGAATAATAATTTTAAATATATGCCAACCTTATAGTTGTAATAGTCTCAGAAATATTCATTATAACATTTTTTGTAGCATCATCACTTATTCCCAAAAGGCAAAAAAATTGGAGTCTGTGAGTTTTGTTATCTTGGTACCTTTTACGTGTGAAGTGTACACAGTACAGTACAACTAAAATATTACGTCACATGACCAGATTGGCTAACATCGCTTATCTTACTACGAAATGTGAACCAGGCTAAATTCAAGCCCTTGCGTTTGCGGCGCGTTTTCTCTAGCATCTATTGTTCGACCCAACAATAGCGTTTGTAGTCACCTTCGATATTTGATTCCTTTAAAACAAGTTGTTGTTTGGCGATGCGTGTGACCGCTGCAAACTTAAGCACAACATTGTAATAACGACAGAAACTTTAAAAAAAATTAAACAGAACAAAGAAAACACCTTTCACGTTGTGTAGGAAGCACCAAAGAGACGACGAGCTCCAACCTCCACGTTTCTCCTGTTTCAGTCTCTTTTAAACCTAAATAGAATAAATAGAACTAAATAGAAGTTAATTACAAAATGGATATTTATGGTTTTCACAACAGTGCAAAGTAAAAAACTCATTTTTTCACGATTTCCGAATTTTAAACCGTTTTACCCTATTTGCATTGCTATGTTTTACTTAATTTAGGAGTTTCCTAATTTGGCATCAGCCATCATACGATATTACATTATCCGGATTCCCATATTTTTTTCGGAGATATGTATTTAACTTTAATATACTTCCACGTTTGCAGTTAGACATTGACAAATTAAGCAAAATCGAGCGGGATACAAAACAAAATCACCGATAAAATCGACGAATAATGCGGTGGGAATGTTAACCGTACAACAAGTGTGTTGTATATTATTTTAGTGTATTTGTTTTGTTTGGTCAAAGATATTATTGTTTTGTTTGGTCAAAGATATCATTTTTTTAAATCTAAAAATGGACATTTCTACACATCGTCTTCCATTAACAACAGAGTTGTAAATAATGAAACACTGAAATTACAGTTATATGATGTTATTAAAATGTCTTTGACCGTGTTGTATAGATACGTAATATTTAAACTAGAACGGAGCTAACAAGCAGGTTGCTAAGTTACTTTTATTCGTGTCATCAGTTTTGAGAAATGTCGCAATGTAATTACCACTGGATGAATGTCATTTAGCTTCCAACGGAGTACCCATGTTCAATGGACCGTAGCACCCGTCAGAACTACACTTAAGGGAGCGCGATAGACGGGTGAATGCGCCCTGACGATTATTGTAGCAATTGAAAAAATATCAATTTTGTAACAACGTACTAATTTTACTAAAGGCCAAACAGGTAAAATTTTGTTACTGTTGTCCCATGTCCTGTCAATTGTTAACGTGTGTAAATCGATCGAATACAGAAGAGATGAAAAATGTTTAGTGTGACAAAAATATTACTTCATACGTCTAGGTCTGCTAAACTCGTTTTACTAACCTAGAGATGTGGCTCAGCTTAATTCCAGCTCTTGTTGCTATTTCTCCTCTAGAATCTATTGTTCGTCCTTACAATAGCGTTTATAGTCACCTTCGATATTTGATTCCTTTAAAACAAGGTGTTGTTAGGCGACGCGTGTAACCAATTCAAACTTTAAAACAACTTTGTGATAATGACGCAACCTTATTGTAAAAAAATAAACAAAATAAATTAAAAAAAACACCTTTCACGTTGTGTAGAATGCACCAAAGAGACGACGGACGAGCTCCACTCTTCACGTTTCCCCGGTTTCCGTTTTTTTTGTACTTCACAAAATAAAAGTTAATCACAAAATGGATATTTCTGATTTTCAAAACTGTCAAAAGTTAAAAAATCAAAATTTATATTTATTTTCGACATTTTAAACTGATTCTACTCTATTATTTCTTTGTTACATTATACTGAAGTCACGGGTTTCCTTATTCAATTTAATTTTCAGTACTTCAATCTTTTTCTTGGAAATATGTATTTAACTTTTATATAAATGCATGTTTGGCCTCATTTTTCTTAACTAAAATTCAGCATGTTAATATTTTTATTACTGTAGTAAAAATATCAATTAATGCTAAAGCATGTAGGAATTATACTTAAACTTTACAAATCTGGTCTCATTTTATTTTAATAAACTATATGCTTGTGTTAAAACTATTTTGAATATGCTGTATAAATATACGCAGTTTTTAAACTAGCCCTGGACTTGCACGCCGCTTGCGAAGTTACTTTTATTCGTGGAATCAGTCACAAGAAATGTCGCACTGAAGTTATCACGAGATGAATAAATATCATTTGGCTTCCAACGGAATACCCATGTTTATTGGAGCGTAGCGCTCGTCAAAACTACGTTTAGGGGAGCGCGATAGACGGTCTGCTGACGAAACTAAAATCCACACTAAAAAGTTTAATGAATACCCCATACTACAAAAGCTACGTTGCGGGGATAGCGATAAACATATGAATAATACCTGACGATTATGAAATCCGCCACTAAAATTTTAACTAATTTTCCTGCACGTTTTGGTTGATATTGCTTTGTTATAAAAATTATAGAAACTTAATTTATTACGAAACATCTAATTAATTTAATTTTACTAAAGGGCAAACATCATACAAATTGTTTAGGTATTTTCATTTTCGGTGGGTTTTTACCGCGTGTAACTTGAACGAAAACGGTTGTGTAGTGAATAAACAGTATATTGTTCACTATTCCGATCGGTTAGTCTAGTGTCTTTGTGCAACGGCCTTAACCGTAAATTTGTAGGTTTGAAAATTGTTGCTAACTAGTCCTTTGGGCACTTTACTTAACAGACATTGCCTGAACACAGCGGATTAATCGGTTCTACCAGTTTAAAAGAAACGTGTGTATCATACGCAATACACTGCATTTTTAACGCGCACGGGACTCGTTTGTGGCGTTTTGTTTTATAAACATTTATATATATTTTTTTTACACTTTTCTACACCTTTTTGTACTATTTTTATATACCGTTTTATACTTTGTCTTTTTTCACTTTTATTCCTTTGCACCTTCAACTCGTTTTGTAATGGTATAATTCGATTGAAGTAACCATTCGGCCACATAACCTCAACCCAATTTTTTAACATACGAACCCATGATGGGCTAGTTGCTAAGATCGTTTTTTTTACAATTTGGTATACAACCTCATTATAGAATGAATATATATATTGTTACACCTTTGTCTTGCTCTTTGGCGCCCCATAACGTTTGCCATAAATAACACAGACAGAAGCACCAGCAGTAACATATCGAAGATCGTCGTCTTTGGTACGATTCACATTGCGAGCTGTTATTGCAAATGACAAGTAAATTTATGTTGTTGCAATACGGACAAAGTTAGTTGATATTGTCGGTTCAACTCAAAACGAACCTACATGCATTAACGAATACCTATTTAAAAAAAACGTATTTTTTTAAGCTTGTAGTGCGATTTCTAGATTGACTGAGTTAAATTTGATTTTAGTAGTTGATAGATAAAGGCGAAAGGTTAGATATTATTATATTAATGACACAAGAAACTTGCTCAAATTCTCAAAAAACGCGCAAAAATCTCGAACGTCAAGATCAATAACGCAAGTGCTATTACATGTGTATAACACAACAGACTAGTTAGTTAGCTTATTTTCACCTCGATATGGTTTTGATCACGCAACTTTGGGGATAGAGGTCAGACGCCCTGCCAATTATTTTACTCTACACGGAAATAACTTGCTTCACTTAGTTATTCCCCAAGGTTGAACATTTTTCCTGAGTCGCCAACAAGACCGTATACTATGTACAATATATATTTACCCTAATTAAATGAATGAAAAAAAATCAATCACATTTACATGACACCAATTAAATGTTTCAGCTTCCAAACCAATACTGTACAACGTTGGTCGTCAAATCCAATGAAGTGTCTTCCGTGAAATATTGGAACCATTGGCAAAACAACAATACAATGGGCTACAGCGCAGTTACTTACAATATAACTATTTCATAGTGGATACAATACATACAAATAACCATGCATATATACACAATAATAATGATGGTTATGACACATAGGCTTAACGGTAGATATTATACACTGCAATAATTGTGGATACAATACATTGGAATAACGGTGGGTACGATGCATTGGAATAATGGTGGGTACGATGCATTGGAATATTGGTGGGAACGATGCATTGGAATAATGGTGGGTACGATGCATTGGAATAATGGTGGGTATAATGCATTGGAATAATGGTGGATGTGATGCATTGGAATATTGGTGGGAACGATGCATTGGAATAATGGTGGGTACGATGCAATGGAATAATGGTGGGTACGATGCATTGGAATAATAGTGGGTATAATGCATTGTAATAATTGTGGGTACGATGCATTGGAATAATGGTGGGCACGATGCATTGGAATAAAGGTGCGTGCGATACTTTGGAATAATTGTGGGTACGATGCATTGGAATAATGGTGGGTATATTACATTGGAATAATGGTGGATATATTACATTGGAATAATGGTGGGTACGATGACTTAGAATAATGGTGGGTACGATTCTTTGGAATAATGGTGGGTGCGACACATTGGAATAATGGTGGGTACGATGCAATGTATTAATGGTGGGTACGATGCATTGGAATAATGGTGGGTACGGTACATTGGAATAATAATGGGTACGATGCATTGGAATAATGGTGGGTACGATACATTGGAATAATGGTGGGTACGTTACATTGAAATAATTGTGGGTACGATGTATAAGATTTAATGATGGGTATGATATATATGTTTTAATGATGGATCGTTAGTTTGTTTGGAATTAGAGAATCTATTTTCGGAATGTCTACCCTTCAATTTCTCCTTTTTGATTTGAACTTTGTAAACCAATCGATGAGTGCAGAGATCTCTTGCCCTCTTAAGATGAAATCCTGTAAGTTGTTGATATTAATTTGTCATATTGCAACATATTTCCTAAAAAGAACTGAAAGAATGCAATTGTCAACGCATCCGATGTTGGCTCTGGCATTAGTGATTAAGAACACAAATTCCCACTATTCCGCGAGATATACGTTTAATCAAATGCAATTTGTCCTAAAATTACTATAATTATCGATATAAAACATTGTGCATATTATTTACAAAACTATCATTAGCTCATTTTCTTTATTAAAATTTACTGTAGACAAATGTGAAATAATAATATAAGGTAAAACAAATAAATTGGTTTTCAAACTCAATTTTTTGTACATATGTATTTGTTTTCTATACAAGACTCGTGCGACTAATAAAAACAAAGAAATAAAATCTCATGAACGTGAACGTGATGTTTACCTGGGAAGAGGAGAGTTTTTTGATCGCATCTTGCATGATAACGTGACTGTTATTTGTAAGTCTGTATCTTCCCAAATTCAGTTCCGACATTTTGCCGAGACAACTTGACAGACATTGGACAACTTCATCCGGAAGCTGTCCATAACCATTCATTCCAAGTTTTATCTGAGAACCAAAAATGATATTAAGGCAGTATATGTGTTCAAATATGTTGGTGACTGATATGTGTGTTGGTAAAATAATCCATGTTAGCTAACGATAATCGCCATTATCGCGATTCCGCGTTTGCTATTTTTTTACCAAACTAAAGGCTACATTTGTCCGGACGGTTGGTCTAGCGGTTAATTGCGTCGCCTTTCAATGGAAAGGTTGCAGATGCGAAACTGGTCGCTAGCTACTTAGTTGTGTCCTTGGACAAGGCAATTAACGGACGTTGACTGAACCCACCGGATTAATGGGTTCTACCAAATTAAAGGAACATTTCTATCATATACAATACACTGCAATAGCTCCGGTAACCCGACGGTGGGCGCGAGGTGATCTGACGATTGCACGTGTGTTAACCCCCCTTGAATTTCCTTTTCCCGGGGATAAACATGAATATCCAATCCTATCCTACATCAAACTTAAAACCTGCTACAAATAATGAATACTTATAATACAAAAAAATAAATTTTGGGTTTGATTTTTTTCATTGGCTACAAACTTCTCAAATCCAATGGTGTTTTCCACCAACATAAAGTTGATATATTTACCTTGTTATGTCGCGCATTGATAGTTTGGCTCAAACCTACGATCAGCTGTTTACAATCATATAACCGAAGTTCATCCAGAGCTTCAATGTGCGGTTTCAAATATCCAGCTATATTGCATCTCTCTGATTCATTATACCAGTATGTCTGTGATCAAACTCCATTTTTATCACTTATCTTAGTTTTTTTTTCATTTTATGGAGAAATAGAGTTAATACGAGACTGTTGTTTGAAGAATGAAGTTTTGGCTCATTAAATTGCAATTAACAACCTTTGTATAAATAATCAATGACTTGGTGGTATTTTAACAATGCAATGATGTGATAACCAATGTGTTTATCATGCAGCGTGATAACAGTGGTTTTAAATAGCGAGTGATAATTTATATATTAATTTATAAAATATTTTGAATGGATAGTTATATTTTTATTACAAATAATTTTTTAAAGTAAAGAGTGTTATATTAAAAAAGCCAAGACAATACCATATAATTGATATATGGAAACTGTGCTACATGGTATTTTTAGGTTACATATGATCCATAATCGCTTGATTTCTAATTGATCTCGTATTATGATCCTACTGGTCTGTTACTTGCACAATACTGCATTATGGAAACGCAATAATATCGTTATCAATAAGCTTAAATAAATATAGGATGAATTATAATAATATGAATTGATATAGTGATTGACTTATATAACATGGGATAATATAAAACTAATAGGAACAAAAATAAGAGATATAGAAATCTTGCAATTAAAATATTATATAATTCAAAAATCAAATAAAGGTGTACTCACTGGACTCTCCCATGCTTCCAACAATAATCTCGTTATCTGAAAGATAAAAATTAAAATAATTTAATAATTATTAAGTAAATATGTTTTTATATTTTAGTTTATTTAACCGATAAATTATCACATAACACAAGATAATCTCTCCACTACATGTTAATGTAAAATTACAACATGTAAACTTACCACATTCTTATTTTTTGTGATATAAATTTATACATAACATACAAAAATAAATCCAAATTTTATTGCACCTTTCCCTGTTCACGTTTAAGAATTCTTTTTAGATCGTCAGCTTCATCATGTCCATATACTTTCCAAGTCGTTCTCCATTGAAATCCGTTCTGTTCACCCCACTCACCATATTCATCATCTATAACCATTTGCTGAGGAAATATATTCAAAGTTACCAAGTAGATTTTAAATACATTGTATAGAATAACAGAATTTGTAAGCATTATTTAGGTGAAGAATGTTCAAACATAACTTTTTTTAATGTGAATACAGTCAAACTACTTGGCATCTCCATAATCTTAATAAGTTTATTTATTTATATTTTTAAATACATGTAAAAGCTTAAATCATCTTTAACATTTTAAAATTAAAAAATAACTATAGCAAGGCAATAAAACATATTCGTTTTTAAAAAATGTTGTTGGCATTTGTATTTTACCGAAATATGTCACACTTGTTTATTTTATCAGATATTAATTGTTAAACATATATGTGAGGTTTGTCATCATTTGTTAATTTTACAAATGTTTGGAATCGGGATTTTTAATGCTACCATGTCGTAAATATTGTACTATTAAAACCTAGTAGATTCAAACGTAAATCTTAAAATAATAGTTTCCATTTATTCATCACAGCAATACAAAAATGAATTTGGTAACGGTGAATTTGGTAAATGGGGCCGCAACAAATACATATTTTGCATTAAATTTAAGAAAAGCCTTAGAAACGAGTTCCTTATGGATTCGAATCCAAGCCCGGCAAAACAATTATTCTACACATTTATTTTGTCACTAATTGTGTGCAATGCATTGCTACACGCTGAATACGTTTTTATTCCATTTTGTAGTAAATTAATTTGCAGTAATATTTGGTTGAAATAGTCGATTTGCAGGAATAATGTCGATGACGACTAACTTGAGGGTGGGAAAATTGTTGAACAGCTTCACGTAAGATGATGCGACTTTTTACGGATATCTTCCGTTCATTGAATTGTAATTTGCTGATGTTGCGCAGACATTCGACTAAGGCATTCTCTGCATTCTCATCTAGATGAGATTGCCTTATATCCAAAAGCATCTAAAATAAATTAGAGTTTGGTTAACATAAATATTTGACAAAGTAGTGAACTTGTTAAGGTCAGTTAGTTAAAAATTTAATCCTTTTTATTTATTCACTCTTATTACAATTCATCTTTATTACTTAAGGCTGATTTAATAGGTGTGTGGCATGAATTAGTTGAGTTTCCTGACAGATTATTCTTTTCGTTAGTGCATAGCCTTTCAACCGAAGGGTTGCATTTTCGAACCTAGTCGCTAGCTAGTCAGTTGTGACATTGATAAAGACACTTAACGAACATTTCCTAAACTTGACATATTAATGGGTTCTAGCAAATTGAAGAAACGTGTCTATCACAACACACTGCAATAGCTCCCGTAACCTGACGGTGGGCGCGAGGTGATCTGACGATGGCCGGTGTGTTAACCCCATTGGTTTTTCTATTCACGGAATTAAACAAAAAATGAATATCCTATCCTATTTTTTCCGCTATTATGTATATATTAATTTTAACAAACAAATTATATTTTATGAATTAAAGATAGTTAAAAAAAGTAAAACTTCACAACCAGTATATGATCATGCATAAAAATAGTTTTTATTGAAAGCAATTATTTTGAAATGTTATGATATCGATGTAAATTACCTTGTTCTGTCGCTCATTGATAGCTTTGCTTAAATCAACGATCAGCTGTCCGCAACCATGTAACCGAAGTTCATCCAGAGCTTTTATGTGCGGTTGCAAATATCCAGCTATATCACTCTTTTCTAATTCATTATACCAGCATTTCTGTAAACAAACTTATTTGTTATCACTTATCCGGGTTCTGATTAATTTTTTATTGGGAAACAGAAAATTATAAATTTAAAAACCTTTTTAAATGCAAACACTTCAATTTTTTGTTAAAATGGACATTGAAGGATTAATATGTTGTGGTGTCGATAGCTCAGTAAATATAAACGTCTGCACAGATAATTAACTAGTATAAAGGTAACGCACAACAAATCGAAATGATGTTATTTATTCTTTTGGATTGGGGAAACATATGACTGTATAACACGGGAAATATTTAATATACCACATGTGTCCACAGTAACCAAGCTTTCATTATTCTTTAATTATTTGGGGAAATAATGTAATTGCGAATTACAAACTGTTGAGGCCTAGGTATAAACATTACGCTAAAAAACATAATCTCAAATAAATAACAACTTGGTGATTTCTTAACAATGCAGGGATATGCTGAGCACTTTATTTATCATCAAGCTCTTTAATCGAGGATTGTTGAATACTGCCGTAATCCACTACCTATTATTTATTTAATATGTTTATATGTTTTATTAATGTCTATGTTAAACTGTTATAATATGCGTCATAAACTTTGTATGTGATTATGTGCAAATGTGTTGCAATTCCATAGTGTTGCAATCCCCTGATGTCCCTAGAGTAGACCGCAGGACATAGCTTTTTTTCTTTCCGAATTAGTTACTGTATAAGCTTCAGGGCATATTTTCTTCTCACACCGCATTTTTCCTAGCGATAAAAAGCTAAAAGTTGGTGGTTAAGTAAAGTCGACTAATTTGGTCCTTTTTTGTTTACCCTACCAACAAATATTAACCGTATAAACCGTTTTTCGTATCGTGTAATCTTGTCGGCCTATCCTCATTATTTCCATATCGAAGTATCAACTATCCACGACTTATCACTTTGTATTAATTCTTACCGCCAATTATAACCAGATGACAAAACTGTAGTTTTTTTATTCCACGATGCCCGTCCTTTTTAAACTATGAAGCCGTTGCTGCAAACGCGGAATTAACAAGAATCCAACTATATATTTGATTAAATATGGGATGCATTGTAATAAAAAAAGAGCAAAAATCTTTGAAATTCACGGGTTGATTATATCACATATGACAAAATAGGACTAATCCAGATAAATTTGAAGAATTTGAAATAAGTGCAATCTTTTCAAATGGTTGTTAAACGTATTTGTTATAATTCACAAATTAAACACAAATGTACTTACTGGATTGTCATTTGCTGCTATCAACAACCTTGTGAACTGTAATTAAATTGTTTTTAATAATTTGATATTTATGTAAAACATCATTTATTTATTTTTTAAGTTAATTCACACAAAACT
>CH002592.1:544849-615154 GCA_000149265.1 Ciona savignyi
CGCACTAGAAAACTTCAATATATGTATATGCACTAGAAAACTTTAATATATGTATATGTACTAGAAACTTCAATATATGTTTATGCACTAGAAACTTCAAAATATGTATATGCACTAGAAACTTCAATATGTATATGCACTAAAAACTTCAATATGTATATGCACTAGAAACTTCAATATATGTATATGCACTAGAAACTTTAATATGTATATGCACTGGAAACTTCAATATACGTATATGCACTAGAAACTTCAATGTATGTATATGCACTAGAAACTTCAATATATGTATATGCACTAGAAACTTCAATATAATATGTATATGCACTAGAAACTTTAAAATATTTATATGCACTACAAACTTCAATATATGTATATGCACTGGAAACTTCAATATATGTATATGCACTAGAAACTTCAATATATGTATATGCACTAGAAACTTCAAAATATTTATATGCACTACAAACGTCAATATATGTATATGTACTGGAAACTTCAATATATATGTATATGCACTAGAAACTTCAATATATGTAAATGCACTAGAAACTTCAATATATGTATATGCACTAGACACTTCAATATATGTATGTATATGCACTAGAAACTTCAATATATGTATATGCACTAGAAACTTCAAAATATTTATATGCACTACAAACGTCAATATATGTATATGTACTGGAAACTTCAATATATATGTATATGCACTAGAAACTTCAATATATGTAAATGCACTAGAAACTTCAATATATGTATATGCACTAGACACTTCAATATATGTATGTATATGCACTAGAAACTTCAATATATGTATATGCACTAGAAACTTCAATATATGTATATGTACTAGAAACTTACATGCACTAGAAAATACCCAGACAGATATTCCTTATAATAAACATATTCACTTGATTAGCATTGAAATAAAGTAATGCAAAGCATATGGCAAGGAAAACTACCAGATTTATAAACACCAGCAATTATTGGCTTTATTGTGTCATCTTTTGAATCAAGTAATCGAGCAAAAATAGACAGCTCACATAGGCACATTTCTATTTTTTGTTCATTTAATTTTTTTAACAGTTTTTGCCATTGTTCCAATTTCTCCCAATTTTATTTATATTTTTTAAATCTTTCTGCAATAATTTTTACTTTCAAAGGCAATTTGAATGAACCTACTGAAGTACTGACTGCGTTTAGGGGTTAACCTACCAATTTATATCAATTTGTTTATAAACCACAATCGACATGGAAATAAATTAATTTTGTTTATTGTTTTGATTACGTGATCAAGCGTATTCCACGCGTGACGCCTCTAAACGTTACAATTTCCAGTTATATATGTGGGGTCAGGGTTATTTATACGCATCTTATTGGCAGATACCAGGTCCCAGGGTCAGCTGTCTTCTATACCTGGTACATAAATCTCCGTTCCAACTCCATATGCACCTACATGGCGTGGAACTAAACTAGACTGGCAGCGGAACCTCCACTAAATAGGAAAACCGGAAAACTCCACTCGTAGATATATTCTTTATAAAGTTGTATTTCTATGTATTTGTGTGTAATCGCACAACGCTTATAAAGTAAATAATGTCGTAGATGGAACAAAATGCTTTAAATGTCAATGACGTGCGGGGTGATAAGGGTCAATGTCGTCATAAGGTGATTACTTAATGAGCACAGCCGGCGTCGATTAAATGAAAAAATGCGAATATGATATCAAAATTTCTATGAAACCTTGCTTTCCCAACATTTAAGAGATGAATTTCAAAGGTCAGAATTCGAATCTGTAACACAAACTGAAAATCGTTTTCAAAACTTAAGGCTGTAGCATCTCGTATATTCTATTTTTGTTTTAAATTATTTTATGTCTAAACTGTTTTGTGTTTTTTTGCGTTTGAAGTTTACCGACTCTTACGTGTTATTACTTGTTACGTAGTTATCACTGTAGGAGCCTTTGTATTCCCGCAAATCGTTAACATAGTTTTACAACTTAACCTCCCACTGTTACTGCACGGTTGCAGTAGTTTTTTGGTTCGTTGATTGTTCATGGTTAGTTGATTTTGATAAAATTCTATTTCTATGATTTGTCTTTGGCGATTTTATTTTTTTGATTTATAAAGTCCTTTTCGAGTTCGGCTGCAAGGAAGCAACCGAGTATTTTAGCGATCAAGGATCTAACGGGCGCCCATTGTTAAGGTATGGTTTTTTGTAGTATAGTTTCCCATTTTTCATTGAATAGCGTCTTACATGCATTTATTTTTATTTTAGTTACCGCTGAATACCAAATAAAGGAATTGGAAAGAGCGCGTCATCTTTACTGCATGCTGCCGTAACACCCACAGTTAGTAAAACGTGCAGATGTGAAAGGTATCGCACGTAAACTTCTCGCACCTCGCCCTTTATATTCTGGAAATTTGAACAGTTATGAATAACATACCTCAGGCTTGTAGCAGCGATCAGCTTTTAGACGGGTTTTACCAGCGTAAAAGAAAGGGTAGCATAGGTTAAGTATTTTATTGGGTTATCACGCAAGGTGCAGCCAGGAAAAGAGCGCTGTACACAAGAGGCTTAGCTTAAGTAGGTATATAGGTAAAGATATAAGAGAGCAGCTAGTCCAAGGAAGGACAAGCCAAAATTCTCTCTATGAAAATATGAAATCTTATACGGTTTATATAAGACACATAACAGGAAACACATGTTTTTATACACGAGGCGTGGACGGCGTTAAACAGAAAACTCACGGGAAACGACTGATCTGTCGAAAACAGGAAATTATTCGCGACTTACCATGCACAAAATATGGACACATGGCATGGCGAATTAATAATTAAAAACACATAGTAAAATAACTATAAACTAGTGTGGGATTCCCACACACTTCCCTTTGTCTATTTAAAAAAAAAATATGTTCAGACGGTCCATAGGGTTGTTGGTCACCGTAGGTGGAATCTCTTGAAGTAGAATCTTTTGTTGATTCGCCGATTGGTCCTCGGTTGAAATCCTTGGGTCAAACGGTCTCGACGCAGATTGATACGATTCGAACACACACACTTGTAGAAAAACCTTGCTGGAATTCTGGGATGAGAGGCTGAAGATGTCGTTTGGTCTTTGACACGAGACCAGCTCGATCCAAACGTACAAAATATAAACTTCCGTGGTGAATATACCACACTCTCGAAGCTGAATTTTTTGCTTGAGCGAGGTCCTCAATCCATACTGGAAGTAGAAAATCCTATTGCGGCATTAATGGCCGGGCAATAGTTAGGCTTCCGTGACTTTGAGTCATCACGCTGCTGAGAAGCCATAATTGCTGTTCATCCCGAACACAATTGTGATACAGAACATAGACTAGTGCAAAACGGCACACCTGTTAAATTGTTCGTCGTGACCCAGGTGAAAACGTGAAAACTTGATCGACATGGCTTGACCAATTTTCTCTGACGAAGGATCTATTGAATGAATGGTTGAGCGCATCCGACTGCAGACTATGTGTGGAATCTGGAAAGAAAAATCGAAAGGACGCAGAAAATTGAAAGAAAAATAAGAAAGCGATTCGACTATATATCGGAAGGATACAAGTTCAAATCACACGAGGGGTCAACAAAATGTTGCAACCAGGGAAAAAAGAAGCAACGCTCTGCTTTTAGATGGGTTTTACCAGCGTAAAAGAAGGGGTAGCATAGGTTAAGTATTTTATTGCGTTATCACGCAAGGTGCAGCCAGGAAAAGAGCGTTGTACACAAGAGGCTTAGCTTAAGTAGGTATATAGGTAAAGATATGAGAGAGCAGCTAGTCCAAGGGAGGACAAGGATTTGAGTTAATCCACGCAGGCTGAGTTCATTCTGTTGTCACCCATGACGTCATTGATACTTATCACTTCATGACGTCATTGACACTTAAAGCAGTTGTTTTACACCTACGTCATTAATTGCTTTATAAATCGTTGTGGGAATACTTAAATATACAAAACTCAATAAGGATTACATTTACCATTGCAGTTTTCTGTTTTTTTATTTAGTGGAGGTTCCGCTGCCAGTCAAATTTAGTTCCACGCCATGTGGGTGGTAATATGGAGTCGGAACGAAGATTTATGTATCATGTATAAACGGCAGCGAATCCTGCTGGGACCTGGTATCTGCCAATAAGATGCGTATAAAAATGGCACCACAGACATCGGAAAAACATGTAAACCAACTGAGTAAATAATGGGTCGTGGTATGTTACATAACTTTGGAAAGAATTCAGTTGTTTAAATGCCCCCATACATGTCTTAGTTACCACAACTACCAAATAAAGAAAATAAAACAAGCGCATTATTTTACCACGTACTGTGGTAACACTAACCGTTAGGTCAATGGAATCATAGCGAACGTTGTTAAACCACAACAATAATTCTTTAGCACGGTTAGTTTATGAAGCTTTTTACGTTTGGAAGAAAATATACCATCTGTAACTTTAACGTTTGAGGTTATGGAAAAGATAAGCCATCGGTGCGCACTTCAAAACGTTGTCAATGATACACACAAATAATTCAAAGTTTACTCGTGAACGCTTCGCTGCTAATCGCGTCGAAATAACAGCGCGATGCGGAGAATAGACAGTGGATTTCCTTAGTTCTTACGACTTGTCAATCAATTCCTCGTTCAACCCGGCAGATGCGACTTTAGTCTTGTTTTTTTTTGCCACCAGTCGAAGTTGCTGGCTTTTCCCCAGGATCTCACTGCGTTCTCCCCCAAACCAACTCTTGGTCTTGTCAGTTCAAGCACTCAACAACTTCCGTCCTACGTCGTTGCACATGACCAGGCCTCAGGCTGACCCACATGACCAATCGCACATTCTTCAATCGCACATATCGCTGTGTGCAATGCGTGGGAAACCAGTGATAACGATATGACGTACATAATGAACAATGACGACTCGCGAATTTATTGCAAAGGATATTTCCGCATAAGTTGATTGAAACGTCTGAAATATTGTTGTCCGCCACATTTATAGCTTGGTTGGTCAGTGCTTTGCAAGTTTTAACGTTATTTTGGATAAGCATAATCGCTCGGAGCTGCGCGTGTGGCTCAAATGTACTCACACCAATCCGGCTTCGAAATCGAGTCCACGCTGGTTTGAACGTTAGTTTCTTTATTGTCAAACGTTGCCAATGAAACACACGAATAATTCAATGCCGTTTACTCGTGAACGCTTCTCTGCGAATCGTGTCGAAATAACAGCGCGATGCGGAGAACAGACAGTTGCTTTCCTTAGTTCTTACGACTTGCCAATCAGTTCCTCGTTCAAACCGACAGGAGCGACTTTAGTCTTGTTCTTTCTGTGATAATAAGCCACGTAGAAACGGAACTTCGAGCCAGCACCTGCCGAAGTTGCTGGCTTCTCCTCTGGGACTCACTGCCCTCAACCAACCACCGATCTCATCCAGTTCAAGTTTTGAACAACGTCCGTCTGACGTCGTTGCACATGACTAGCCTTGAGGCTTAACTCGTGACGGATACGTCATAATTGCTTGACCAACCCCAGATTTCTCATTTGACTTAAGCGTTCAAGGATGATTTGCGGTTTTGCTGCAGAACGAAGTCACCCTATCGCAGATTCTTGGATAATTGCGACGATTTAAATTGTCATTGACCCCGCAGCTTACATGGTGCAGACATGCAAGAATCCAACAAAAGTTACTTAAGTTTAGTTCCCTTCCGTTCCGCAATAGTTTCAGATATATACATATATGGTCCATTCAAAATGTGTTTTACAAATGTGGTTTTGAAGCTTTACAGTTTTGTGAGTCTTTAACTTACCGATGCTTTACGTTAGGAATCGAATATTATAAACTCTTCCTGACACAATAATGTAAGAAAAACTTGGCCACATTGGATTGGGTAATTTCCCTCTTTTATCGTGTCTAAGATATGAATAAACTTCCAATTTAAATTAATGATTTTTAAAGCAATTTAGGAATTTACTTTGCGGAAATGCAGTTATATTTAATAAAAAGACATAAAATCAGTTGGTTTGGCGTCTATACGTCTATTAGTAAACATCCCTATCCACTTTTATATTTATTTTTAGTTTCTTAATGACTTATTTTTATAGTGCCGCTTTTGCCATATTGATATTTATCTTTCATGTCAAGTATAATTATTAGTCTGTTGTAATGTTTAAATAATCTTAAATTGTAACATTCATGTGATTTCTGTTTATTGTTTAATGATATAACTAACTAAATATGATTTTATAATTTTGGATTTCAATCCCATTTCTTACTCGACACAACTTCAAAACCTGGAATCTCGCAATAAGTGAGTTACATATTGTCATTTATTCAGAACTGCCAGTTTATTACATCGACTGTTGAGGTAATTTTAAAAATACAATATGTTTTGCCTCATAGCTTGAAGGAGTTATGCGAAATCTAGGAATGTCTTAGGATGAATGATACAATGTACATATGAACAATGAATCAAGGAATGCTTTATTTTTGACAGATGTTGCGTCTTTTGCGCTTAAAGTGTTGTCCCACAACCTTGTTTTAACGGCTAATCGTGCGAACTGTCTGCCGAGGTCTACTATACACAATATGCCATTACAAATGGGCGCTTCAATAAAATATAAAAGATTATTGCGACTTCAAATTACTACAGACGTTACTTTTTCTTCTAGCACCGACACTCAGTACTCAATACTGAATATGCAATAAAAATTCGATACCTTAATGAAAGGTAAAAAAACAAGAACAGCGCTTCTAAATCTATAGCAAATTCGCGATATTTGTACCAGGCTGTTTTAAAAGAAACCTTTACTGTGCATCCTAAATTTGCCAGACTTTTATCCCTGATTTCCCACGGCTTTGTAAATTGGCCTAAATCCCTGGCACAGACTTTGATGTTTTTGTCCCTTCCCACAATACCATCTGTGTTTTATGTGCATGCATCGATTTATTGTTGAAACGTTATCGAGCAGTCAAAAGTAAAAATCTTAGGCTCGGCGTACTTGGAGACTAGGTTTTAATACCGTTCCTTGCACTATTGATCTAACGAAATCATGAGCAGAAATGAATTAGTTAACATTTTTGTATTTTGCTAGGTTCGTATATAATTAGGAATATAAGAACTCTTCTTATGGCGTTTTCCGATTGCGATGGTCATATCGTAGTACTTGTTAGCTAGGGAATTGTCAGTCCAGATTAAGTGTCAAACATTAAATGAATCAAATTTAAATAAATACGAAATGCTACTTATCCATTCAGGTCGGACAATGGTAAAGGCGGGGAAAACCATCAGTGTCAAATATTCTATGGAGAGATTTTAAAATCTTTAAATAATATTGCACAACTTGAAGTCACGGTGAACATAAGTGTGCAAACCTAAAGTAAACATAACACACAGGTCAAAACAACTACATTGAAACTAAACACATCGCATCAACCAATCCATTACACAGATGTTCCTATTTATTTGATCAGTGGTTCCCAAACAAAGTCCCAAATCTTATATGCAGCCGTTTAAACATTAAATGTAGATTTATGATATGTTCTTATGTTTCAATCCGTCCCATGATTTAGGGTAGTATAATGGTCATGCTATGTTTATTATCGTATTGTAACAGCATTACATAACATGCAATATATTCTACACGTCAATTGTTTAATTGGAACAAAGTTGTGTTTAATGTAACAACTGGTTACCTCGTTTGATCGTTGATTAATAGCTGGGCATATCTCCTTCATAGCGGCACTCAGGTGTTTGCAACTGAACAGTTCAAGTAGATCAATGTCGTTCATACGTTGGACCAAATACTCAGTAAGGTTTATCATGTCCACGTTTTCCAATGTTAACCGCTTGATCTAAAAAAATTATATTAATAATATTGAACTTCATTCATTAATAAGAATGTGCCAGATATAAAAAAAGTAATTAATACACTTGATGCATTACCAAGCAGTGGGGGGCAATACTCAACTAAGCCCTGTGTGTTAAACTAACAAAGTGTGTTTATTTTCAAAGTGAAAGCTATTTTTTCGACTCTTTATTTTAAAATTTAATTTCCACAAAATATTTTTGTTTTAATTTTTTTTAACTGACCTTGAGATTGGTTGAATGTTGTAAACCACGGAAGAAGATTGGAGCTTCAGTTGTTCTAAATGCCACCACACTCAAGTTGTGAGATGCTGAACACGACTTCAAGGCAAACGCCACGTCGTGGACTTTAGAAGGATCATTTGGAAGTTTTAATTGTATGTCATATGGAAGACGCTTATCGAATGTGGACGATATTTCCTTGTCATTAGATTCATTTACCCAGCCAGATACTTTAATGAGTGTGTCATAGTCACATAAATCCTGACATGAAACTATTTCTAAAAGCATCTGTTTCTTCTTTTCAAAATCTCTGATCCGTGAAGCTGGGAAGATGTCCCTCATCTCCTTGTAAGCAGAAGAGTTGCAAAGACCAAACATGAATCGAACGACAATATCCCAGTGAACATCATTAAACATTGAACGTTTTTCGGCAAGTGATTCATATGGCATAAACAACATCAGGTATATCGCACAAAAGAATTCCTGTAAGGTAAGATGGGCGAAGTAACTACGCTTCTTACCATCCATGATTTTCATTTTTATGCGTGATGATTGTTCAACATAAGTATGCAGAAAGTTTGCGACCACTGGATCCGGGATATTCACTTCCTCAAAGTCGTTTTTGTCAAAAACAATCTTCTTTTTTTCAAATCCTCTGAATGCCAGTTCAGTAAGTTTAATCAACTCCAATCTGAGCTCTGCTTTGTCCATATTTTTCAGAACTCCAGAAGAAATGTACTTGGTAAGTGTTGAGATTAACACTTGTGTCATTGAATTTATGTCACCACCACCAGAGAGAAGGCTGTCAATGATATAAATGCAATTGACTGGTACATAGCACAAAGCAGATAGGTTTGCATTTTGCTCCAGTAACCCCTCGATCCCAGGATACTTTTCCTCGTCACAGATCTGTTTAATCAGTTCCTCTCGTGCAGCTTTATCTAGCCCTAGTACTTCAAGAACTATAGTTGGACGATAATCCTGGTGTATCTGATAAAATTGACCTGGTCTTGAAGTGACTAATTTAACAGCATTTGGTAGAAGAGTAGCATTAAACAAGTTCTTGATGATGTCCACTGGTTTCTCTATTGTATTCAATTGACAGCAATGAGTGGCGGTGGAGAAGGGTACACCAGCTTCATCCAGGCCGTCCATCACAATGACAACTTTAGGATTGTTCTGCAATTCTTGGGTTATGGCTTTGTATTCTTCATCAGAGTAGGCCTCCCCTGGCAAGCTATTTTCAATAAGAAACTGGCTAACCGAGACTTTTTTGTCAAAATTCACATTTCTTATTATGATGTAAAACAAATATTGTGTGTCAGAAAGAAATAATTTGTTCAGGACGGACTGAGTGACCATCTGTGTCAATGTTGTTTTACCGATTCCTGGTAATCCCGTAAGACCAACAATGTTGCCATGTTTCTTGATATACGTCTTTTTAGAATTTTCATCTTTGTACTTGCGTTCAGCTTCATCTGTTGCAATTTTCTTTGCTGTATCAAATATTTCGTTAATCGATATTCTTGGGTCAGTTGTTCCATAGACTGTTTGTGCGTGCTTTCGTTCCATACACATTCTCCATTCCAATGAAGATGCTTCAGTCTCCCAATCGGCATCTGCATGTTGTTTTACTTTGCAGATTTGAAGATTGACTCTCTGTATGGTACGTTCTATATCAATTGGTAGCACGATTTGCTCGCTCACTTTTTTTGCATTGTTGTTTAATTTCTCTTGCAATTCTTTAGCTGTAACAAATTGTTATTATAAAATGTATCTTTAAACATTCCTGAGCACTTTTGTTTATTTATTTGTACCTTAATATTTTATAACAATAAATGTTTTATTGGTCTAGCGGTCAATTGTATGTAACTACAAAACATTCATGACGAATGACAACAAGTGTTGATTAGTATTTTAAACTCATCCGTTCCTGCTTATTAAAGAAATATGAATATCTTATATGGGATGATTTACAAAATGTGGTTAGGTAGGCCAAAGTCAAATATTTCTTCTGCACGTACAAGCGTCATATTGTCAACATTTTTTTAACTTTAATTGCCATTCACTAGTTAATAGGAAACTGTTATATTATTTAAACTTTGCAAGTAAGTGTGAAGCATGTGTTTAACCAACAGGATGATATTCTATTCCGTTTGATTATTTGTTCAGAACTGAAGAGGGCGCGTGTGTACACCGTCGGGTTGCTGGGGACAGACCGAACAGCCAAGTGGAAAGGTGTCACTAAGTTTAGAGCTGCACGGGTATCGCTGCACGGAGCTTGGGTTGCCGCAGAGGTTGTAGCTGACACCGCATTTAAAAAACTTTGCAAGGTAAAGCTACAGTTTATTTGTGGAGTGTCCACCATGTGTTTAACCAGAATAGTTGGTTTTACTGTCTATTCCGTTTGCTGTTTTCTGATTTGGTCAGCACAAGAAAAGGGTGTCTGTGTTCACCGCGTAGTTACTGGGCCAAGATGATTGCAGATTTTATCGTTGGCTTTTCGGGTTCGTTAGCAAAAAATATTCTCTTTACAACTCTGCCTTGGTAGCTGCCGGCTTTAAAGCTTTTTATCCCAAACAAAGCTAGCTACACTATTGTCAAACAAGCAAGACAGATCCTTTATTCATCATTAGCGTATAAAGCTAACGGGCGTTTAAAGCTAAAGCTAACGGGAGATGTTGAAAGTCAACCGCTATGGCGGCACCGATCTTTAGGTGCCGCAGACGTTGTAGTTGACACCACAGAGCATTGTTTTCTCGATTTGTCTGGTTTGCCTTTAGTTCATGAAATAACATCAGTGAGAACTGTAGCGACTGCTTGTTTAATTAAGTAGTTAGACTAGACTTTACAAAGTAGACGGGTAAAGGTTTTAGCTTTATTAATATTTTGACTCCGATAAGCGCAACAGTACAAGTAAAATAATGCATAACCATAACCGGCTACGTAGTTTTATTAGTAGGGATGGGATGCAGGGTAAATTAAGCATACCCGTCCCTAGTTACCACAAGAGGCTAGCTAGGCTATACAGAATATTGATTTAGAAACAGAGTGCTGTAGTGCATTTTAATTTCCCGTATTTTGGTTTGCATTCACTTCATCAACTTTGGTGAGGGCCATCATCGGCGAGTGTTTTTTTTTATAGGTTCCATGTTATTTGCTGGGAATTTTAGCCTTCGCTACGGCCTTATTTACGTTTTTGACAAGACAACATGGCTGGGTAAATCGCCCTCCTACAGATTCGGCTCTCCGTACCCAATTCAACTGTAAACAGCTCCGATACTACGAAGGCATTCTTCTTGTGTTCATTACAAACTTAAACCTCCTTACCACGGTAGAAAGCATTTAATATGGGTATGGGCGGGTCCACAGTAGCTACCGGGACCAGGAATTTAGGCCATGGAAGGCCCATTACTCCAGCGCCCCGGGCTAACGTGGATCCGGGATATAACGGTCAAGTCGGCCAATGTCCTAAAGGAAGCAAACTAAATGCTTGACCGGGATAGATGCGAGATCATCAGTTTTAAAAACCGCAAAATTTATTTATCATGTTACAGCACATGCTGGACAATGGCCAACATAGTGCAAAGGAGTCTCGTCTTCTTCCTGGCAAGACGGACAGGTTGCACATGCCGTGCGCATGAGGATGGATTGGTGCTTAGCCAAATTAGCATGACCAGTGATAATCTGAAGAACACATCATAACAGTCTCCGCCGCAGCCGGAGAAGTTCCCTGGACAGGGATAGGCCTTGTCCAAGATACTCCTTCGTCTGACGACAGCCACAGTGTTGTCTCCATTCTTTAGCATGTTTTCGACAGCTTCTGTGGAGAATCAGGTTCTTTTGTGGTTGTTTTGAGTCTCCAACTACTTAGACTCCGAATTTGACTCCGTAGGTTTCTTTATTGTAACTTATAAGCTGATACAGTAAAACACATACAGTTTAACCGGTTGCCTGGACATGCTCGCAGCCGCGCCCCAGCAGGCAATTTATTTTGGTCCTAGTTCCAAAATGCGTTTTCGATAATAAAAGAATAAGTTAATACACCAAAACGTTGCCACGTTATGTCGCAATGTGGTGAAGATTATAAAGGAAGTTCTGTTTTGGGGATTATGACCGGTTCAAAGGAAATAATATACAACAGGCGCACACAGCTGTGCTGCAGGTAATAATGGCTTATATACTTAAACAATTTAACAAAACTTAATAATGTGCACAATAATATTGTATAAGCCGCGAATGTCACTACAATTCCAATTGGAAAGCTGAATTTGTAATCACACTTGGAGGATTGAATAAGTACTCCAGCACCAGTCGATCCATGTAGTCGTGACCCATCAGTGTAACAGACAAGCTGTGATGGGTCGTGCAAGTGGAGTGATGTTGTCACGGTCGCTGGTCTGAGTCGCGAAATGTCGTTCCAGATGGAGAGTGCAGGAACTGCAATCCACTGGCAATGAGAGAAGATGGATATCTTCCATTACTTGGTTGCAGATTTCAATGTGACTTTTCTTGTGCCCCATTGAGTAACCAGACCCCTTCCAGTGACCTAAAAATCTCAGGCGGTGTGCCGTTTTTATCGCTGTGCCCTGGAGATACAGGAGCAGCGAGGGGAGGTTAGGTAAAACCCTCTCATTGCCCTTGTGGCAGTGCCTTTAAAGGCGCCAGTGATGCATAGGCAGGCCAATCTTTGAACCTTGCACATGTTTTCCTGTATATTGCGCTAGTATGTTGCGCTGACCAATGAAGCATGGGTCGGATAATCTGACAGTAAAGCCACATCAATATTTTTGGCTGTAGCCCCAATGTAGGGCCAACTGCTCTACGGCATTGTGCCAGAGCAGCAGTTGACTTCTTGATACGACTTGAATGGTGATTTTTCCAAGACAACTTGTTGTCTAAGATGACATCAAGATACTTAGCTTCCTTTGATATGGTTAACTGGACGTTGTGGAGAAAAATCGTCCTTAAAGACCAGTCTCTCCTTCTTGTGAACATTACCACCACTGTCTTTGCCGGGTCAAAGCGAAGTTGGTTGTTTATTGCCTATTTCTCCAGAAGATTAAGGGTTGATTGGGCAATCATCCCAATCGTTGATGGGTCTGGGCCATATATAATTATGCTCAAGTCATCAGCATATGCTTGCACAAATGCAGCCTCTTGACTAGTGAATTGGCGTAGTAGAGTGTCCACCAGTAGGTTCCATTACAAGGGGAATAGGATTCCCCCTTGCGGACAACCTTTTTTAACCTGTTTCCTCTCGGTACAGCCATTCAGTTCTGCTGTGGCTGTTCGGTGTTTAAGCATATAACTTATCCACCGAATAACTTTTTCATTAACATGATACTTTCGCAAAGGAAACTATCAAGGAATCAAAAGTGGCATTAGAGAAGGCTCCTTCAATATCCAGGAATACTCTGAGAGCATATTGGTTATGGAAGACCGCCTTCTCCAGTTTGATGACCATATTGTGGAGGACATCTTCGGTAGACAATCCCGCTCTATATGCATATTGGTTAGAGTGTAGGGGGGATTGACCAATGGGTTCCTCCTGCATATACCAAAATATGAGTGTCTCGAAGGCCTTCATTACGAATGACATGGGGTCGATAGGCTTTTGCCATAGAGTAGTCTTCCTTCCCTGGTTTGGGTGGGAAAACCACTCTCGCGAACAGCCATCTTTGTGGAATAAAACCCAACAGGAGAGATGCTATAAAGATCTGGATAAGAAGCGGGCAGAGGATTTCCAATCCTTTTTTGAATAAGTATCGGATAAATTCCATCAGGCCCTGGGCTTTTAAAAGGCTTAAAATATATAAGCAGCCTTAATTCTTTCAGCTGTTATGATGTTGTTGACTAGCACTTCATCGCTAGCTTGAATTGAGGACTATTGTTTAACGTGGTTAATAGATAATCCTTGATTATTTACGTTCTCTGGGAAGTGTGCGTCCAGTAGAACGTGTTAGGTTTCAGAAGGAGCGCTGGTGAAATCACCATTTGATTTCCGAAGAGATCCAATATGAAGAGAGCGATGCTTCTTGAGGATTCGATGAAGCCGTGTGACTTGCTGGCAAGGGTTCACTTCCTCACACAGTTTGCGCCAAGACGCCCGTTTTCTGGAGCGAATGGCATTTTTGTAAGCTCGAGTGCTTGCCTTGGACTCATCCCATGAGGCAGGAGTCTTAAGCTTAAGAGCTTTCCGATGGGAGCGTCTCGCACAGCGAAGAAGAAGTGTGAGTTCTGCGCACCACCAGGATGGAGTGTCATTTGACATTCTTTTGATTAGGCAACACGATTTCTCATATGATACGGTAATGGCTGTTTCGACAGCTTTCGCCAGCATGTCGACTTTCTTAGCAGTTTTTGGAGGGGCAGCTGGAAATGCTTACACAGGAGAGTAGTAAGTTCATGTAATGCGATGGAGTGGTCTTACAATGGTTGTTCACCCTAAAAGTTATCAATTGGTGGTCGGACAAAGAGATTTCTTTGCTGACTTTCCAGTCTGACAGCTTTGAAAGCAGATTGGCAGAGCACAGAGTGAGATCGAGAACCTCAGCTCTGTTTCTGGTGGCAAAGGTCGGAGAGTTGTCAGTATTGCATACTGACAGCCTTGTGCTCATTAAATGCTCCATAAGGGCATGCCCCCGACTATTGTTGTCAGTGCTTCCCCAGTAGTTATGGTGAGCATTTGCATCTGTCCCGATAAGCAGACGAAGGTTTGATTGTTCACAATAGGTGACAAGTTCTCCCATCTTGTGCGGAGGTGGTTTCATGGGGTCATCACCAGCCATGTAAACAGAACAAAAAACAACAGGGTTTTTGCTGTTAGTGTTGTCTGCAATTGCTATTGTGCAGGAGGTGTCTCTCAATCCATGAATTGGAGTAGAGGCCAGGCCACCAGATTCTTAGCAGACAGGATGCAAGCACGTGTCTTGCTTGAATTAGGATCACAAAAGCAGCAAGCATTCTGAGAAACAAAGGCCACTTTTCCTCGCTTACAGTATGGTTTCTGTATGAGGGCAAGTAGTGTTTGCCCCATTGTTGTGAACCGACCCATTAGTTGATCTGGCAAAGAACAAGGTCCTTGCTAGTCTTTTTCAGAGCCTCCATCACACACTTACTAGTGTTTAAGAGACTCTGAGTGAGGAGTGGCCTCCATGGACCGGTTTCCCACAAAAGTGAGAAGACCCGCCATGTAGTGAGGGCTGAAGTCCATCTTGCGTAGATCTTCAATCGCAGACATCTCCACACCTAAACGTAGGTGTGTGCCTTCCTCCGTCACTTCGCCGACGTACCCACGGACGTGGAACTTCTCAATCGAAAGTTCGGAGTTCTGGAACCCGAGAAGACGAATAAACCGTTCCGGGTTTGTTCGAACCTTCGGGTCAGAGACCCAGACAGTATAGACCCGTTCGTTGAGACGATCTTCGGGCCCATTTGCTGTGTAGCCAATGTTCTTACCTGGTATTGATGGTAAGCCACGGAAAACCCCCTGAAGGCCGCCATTGACGCTGCATCCATACAGGTGACCTTTATGGTACCTTACTTTAGCAGCACAAGCCCTTTGGCCTTTATAGGAGGAAGTGTTCCGTCCAACATGGAGTCTGCCATAGCACTCTCGATGTAGATTTTCCGACCCGCTAGCGGGTGGAACATCCAGTCTAAGGCTGCTGTTTGCCTCATCTGCATATGACGTGGCTCGTGTGGACGATGAAGATGGACCATGGGGCTTTTTTTGTGGCCGGAGTAGGGGTGGTGGAAGAGGAAGTTTTACTCTGCCTTTTCTGTTTAGCGGACCCGCTTGCGCTCACTTTGCCTTCCCCAGTTGGGCAGCTGTGGGCATTGAGGTCTTGCTGGGGCCGGGACCATTGCAGAGATTATCATTGGTGCTGCCTTAAAGGCTTCTTGTGTCCGCCAAATTGAGTTTGCTTCACCACTGTCCGACAAGTTAGACAGCTCCGCTTGCTCCATCGTTAGATTTGAGAGCTTGTGCGCCAGTGGAGATGTCACCGAAGTGACAGCGGAAACCCCATCGCTATCGCTGAAGGAAGCTCGGGGTGCCGCAGACGTTGTAGGGGGTGACGCCGCAGAGCATTGAATGCTCTCTTTGTCTGGGTTTGCCTCCAGTTTGTCGACCAACCTCGGTAAGGAGGTGGAGGACAAACTATCATCAGGGGGTTGTTTTTGTTTGTTTTCTTTCCGTTTCATGCTATATGATAGGGTTTTTGCCCCCTCTACGGTCAGACTTACGTTCTCGGCACGGCCGAGGCAACAAGGCGAGGAAAAACGGCCTCCCCCAGTTTCGGCTCTCCGTAGGGTCCCGACCAGCTTTCAACAGCTCCCGCCGACCCTCGTACACAGATGGGGAAACAGCCCACTGAGACTAAGGTCATTCATATGTCTACGACTGGACTTAATCCTCGCACCCTCGCAAGGGTTTACCCCCTAGTAGCCGAGGCGCTACTCTCGGTACCGCGGTGCTCTTAGTGCGCCAACCCCCAAAGTACCGTGTTGGAGTTACACCACTTATCTGAAGTAGCATAATCCTGAAGCACCAGGTGGCCTTTGCAGTTCGGAAGCCGCATAAACTGGCCAGGGCTAGAACCAGGTTATCCCTGCCGTGGGAGCTTAACGTTAACCCGAAAGCGAATTGCAGCTTTGTCAGTTCCTCACCTTCGACCCTACCACCTTGGGTGACACTGCCAGGGGTGTAAAATACCACCACCGAAGGCATTGTTCTTGGGTTCATTGGAAACTCAAACCCCCCTACCACGTTAAGGTGGCAATCTATAGGGAGGGAGGAAATGTTTTATATGTAAGAGAACTAAAAAAATATTTCGCGTGCTGTTAAACAAGCTTTCGATAAACGACCAAGTCTGCCAAAGTACTCATATGTTTTTCCCACCTTGCACTTTATCGCTTATAAATACTCACGGTAGGAAACGCCGGTTGCAAGGTACAAGATAATATTGTGAGATGACTAAAACTTAGGGTTAATCTAAATTTATTTTTTTGACAGCGAAGCCAGCTATTTCATATCAGACAGAAGTTGTTCCAGTTTGTAAGTATTGAAATTATGGGTCTTTTGGTTGTTGGTATGTCACCTACCTTGACTATATTTAGTCTCCCACAAATCTTCTACTGATATTCTATAGAAATTGTTCGGATACATCTAAGCACTATAATTGTTATGATCAAAGCAGACTTAAATAGAACAACCTATCTATAAAGAAATTTATCAACGTCGAAAATGTTTCAAATAAAAAAAGCTGGCAAAACCTAATTGATGTATTCTTACTGGAGTAGAAGTACTATCTTATTTCTGAAACAAGGATTTTTTGAAGAAAAATTTTGTAGGAAAGTTTATTAAGGAAAAACTTCCTCAAAACACGTAGGAAACTGTATAGATGTATTTCTTTCAAGCTAAAAAGTATCTGATTATTTAAACTAAGAATATTTTTATGAAATTCCCATATTTTAGGCAAAGTGCCTTCCCGAACATATGTTAGTATTTGCTCTGTTAAATCTTGACGGGAAATCGGATCGAATAAAATATTTATCTCACGAATTCCACCTCCATTCCTTTCTGGGTCAGTAATTAATTCACGATATCAAGAAGATCGTTGTTTATTGGAACCTTAGAAAGGCTTGCATATTTAATCTCTCTGGAGCATAATTTGTACATTTCGTATACAATATGCTGAACTGATTCTTCTTATTGTGCAATGTCTTTTAGTAGTTGGAACTGATTTCTCTAAATCAACCGATATGTTGAGAATGTTACCAGGAAAAGGCGTAGAAGAGTCTTTTGACTTATATTAATCGATATTGCATGTTAACAGACGGAGCTTGGTTCAGCATGGAAATGCAACGGTGGAAGCTTGATTTTTTACGATTTTAAAAATTTGTGTTCGTCGCATACAAGATTTAATAAATTTTACAAAATATTCGACGAGTCTTGTCACGTGACAAACATGTTCTGCTTTTCTCTACGTCTTTAAAATGGTTTTAAATTAATTAGGTAAGGTGATTAATAATACAAATACATGCATTATTACTATTACTATTACTTACCTAGTGGATGAATGTTTACACGTGGAACGTGTTGAATCTGTTGTTGTGTTTGTCCCTTGGTTTGTACCAGTTGTTGTGATTGATCAGCTTGTAGCGGGTTTTGTTGCTGTGGGTTTTGTGATTGTTGTAGGAATTGTAAAATACGCTCTTGGTTTTCTAACAATTGTTGTGCAGATAGGTCGTTGATATGAACATGAACGTCTTGAATTTGCGCCCCTTCTGGTATATTAATGGAAGGTGGTTCCTGTATAAAGACATAATTATATTTTAAAGAAATTATAACAATTAAATCAATTCTATGTTGAAAATGTATCGTTATTAAACACCACTTTCAACTAAGAATGTATGTGAGGTGCATCTCCAATCCAATTGCCAAAATAAATTTGAAAACCACGAGGCGATGGAGAATCGCAATATCACTGTTTGTAAAATGTGTATTTCAATAATGCATTGCATAATACAGATTTGCGCATGGAAAACCTTTATTAAAATAAATTAAAATATGTAAATAAATTGTTGTTTATTTATAAGTGAGGGTATCTACGTACATAACTCTACGTTCCCAGAATAAAGATATATATACAACAAGAACGAACTAAATATTCATTTTTATTTGGCCTGCCGAAAACTTCCGTTGCGACCAAATAGAAGTGTGCCTGTGTAGAACATCTTAGTCGGTAATTTTTTAATCCAACAATTATCCACCAGTTAAAGAAGAAGATCTGCTGATTTCCCTAGTTTATGCAGCTTGAATTTAAAATCATGAAAACGAAAATAATTGCACGAAATAATACATATATGTATGGAATTCAAGGTTATCAAATCTATTTCTTTCAAGCTTTCTTCTTTCGTAACGACCGCCTACACAACCAAATCTCCGTATTAACCGTATCGTATCGTCGTATCACTCCGTATCAATCTTATCATGTAGACGAAAATAAAGTTAAGTTTCAATGTGGAGAAAATTTATAAACAAGATCAAACTAAAATGATCTTAAAGTAGGGGAAAGGTGGCACCTATGACCATGTGGGACCTTTGAACCGCCCCACTTAAAATCAATATGAAAACTCTTTAGTTTAGTTTTTTTATCACGATTTTAATCACGAATCGATTTTTTAATCACGAATGGAATCGTTATGAAACGTTATGAAAAAAATGAAAAAAGTTAAAATGAAACGTTATGAAATTTATGAAGCGTTATGTTATGAAACGTTATGAATAAAAGGTAATTTTAATCACGAATCGAATCGTTATGAAAACAGATTTCTTTGTATAAAATGGCGGGAAGTTCGCGGAAATATTGTTGAAGTGGTAGTTGTTTTTGTGTACTGTTTTTAAACTATGACTTCCAATCGTAATTTCGTTTTAGCATTACCGCAGCATATTGTTAAGATTAATTAATTTTAGTCAGTGATACAGTATAGGTAACTGTTTCTTTTCAGTAGACTGTTTAAAAATCAAAGCTGTATTTTTAATGGTAATTTTTAAAAAATGTTGGAGTTTGTAAGCAGGGACCATTGAGCCACCTTTTACAGGGATCAATGAACCATTATTTCGTACCAAATGACGAGCTTTTAAAGGCTGATGGTAATATTTTATCGTGATTTTGATAAAAACAAGTATATGTGTACAATACAGGCCTGTCAGTCAGAAGATTATACCATAATTTCATATTTGAATAGCCTATCAACTTTATTTTATCGAAACGCATAGTATGCAAACTGCAATACGGTAATATGTTAATTAATATGCCTTTGCAAAAATTTAGTTTATTCTTTTAGTCAAAGGATAAGTTCTTTTAGTCGAAGTTACCCAAAATCTTCACATGGGTCTTTCAGTAAAGTTGAAATGAAAATTGCTGTGGAATCTGTCATCATGAAAAAGGAATCTGTTCAAGAGAACATGTTTTGGCCAAGCGAAGTTTCTAATCAGCCAGAACCAGAACGTTTACGCAAGAAAACAGTCCAGTTTCAAACCCAGAAGGAGTAAGTCGGAAACTGCAATTTCAGCCTCATCCACATGCTCCAATTGGAGAAAAGAACAGCAATCAAAAAAAGGTGAAGTCCAGTATTATATCATATTAACCATACAAGGTAGCTTTGGACAGAGATGCAGAAGCTAAATATTAAAAAAGAAAGAGTGATATCTAGACTTAAAGAAAAAGTGATATGTAGGCCGAAATTGTTCACATGTTTGGGTAATTTAGAAAGCAGTGAAGAGACGAGTGTTGAAAAAGGTTTTAACATGGTGTTATCTTCGGATGCAAAAGTTGATGATTTTGTTGTAGTAGAATACACTGAGAAAAAAATCTCTTTTTTGTATGCAAGCTGCAGCAAGAATTGGAATTATCTCTTTCTTCTAAAACATCCAAAGTCCAATGGTTTTGTAGATCCGGTCTTACAGGATATACATTATGTTTCAATAGATAATATTGTACAAATATAATAATCCACCATGTATATTGGTACCGCTATTCAAACGGAATAAAACAGTTTACTGTAGACCAGTCTAAATATACATTTTCGAAAAAGTGGCTTACTGGTCCCGCCCTTTCCCTAACGGATTTCTTCAACATTAGGGTTTTATCCCGGAGGGAATCTTGAAAAATTCTTTTCAGTGTTTTATTTTCCAATGTATAAAGAGTACAATTATTACGTAATTTTAAATTAATATTTTAGAACATACGAGGCAAAGTATCTAATATCTAAATCCAATTAAGCAATGCAAACAATTTTTTTACTTTTTATTATTATTTTTACTTGCTGTGGAATTGGTGTTTAGAATTTTCGAGCAAAAAAACGTTATTTAGTCAGGTTTTTACGAATGTTGAAGATTTGTGGCTTAGTAACAGCCCAAGATAAATTCCCCCATAAAAATAAAACCCAGTTTTGGTGCTGGTTTCGACGCTAATTTTGCATGAGAGCTGATATCTCGGGTATAGGATTTTGTACTCGATATTTTATATTAAGTGGTAATAGTTGTATCAAACTATACTAGAAAACAACAATGGAGTCTAAATAACCCTGAAAATTACCTCCGAAAATGGCCTGAAATAAAATAAGCATAAATGATAAATAAACAAATTTATTAATGAGAGCGCCCCATACCTCCCACTAAAACTATCAATCTCAATATTGCTTTATTTTAAATTAAACAAATGTTTAATCAAGTTGCTAATTTTAGGGTGTTAGGTAGAAATGTTTTAAATGCAATGACAAATTATGAGTAAATAAGGGCAAATGAGAAAGACTAAGATATGTAAGCATTTTTGCGATTTTTTTAGTTCCGATTATTTTCTTCAAATTAAAAAACATTTGTAGCTGTTAAAATATGATTACATAAGTGAATGTAATACAATTTTACCAGGTAGATATAAACCAGTTAAACACCCAAACCTAACACAAATCGACAGTGAATTTTATTTCGAACGAAAAATATTTGAATTCCTCATACCCACCATGAACCCTTTTCCGGGACAACCCCCAAAATTCAAACCAGTGTTCAATACAATCAATCTGCTTTAGCGCCTCATAATAACAGAAATAATTGGTTAAAATTAAGTGTTGGCTGATATGTATTTTATATGCAATGTCAAATTGCATGTAAACTTTTCCCAGAAAACTCCCGTCAGATTTCATAATATAAGCATGATATTTCGCATTTTAGGCATTTAGCTGCAGATATGTTTTTTTAATTAAAAAGGATAATCCAATACAAATATTAACAGAATAATATAAAATTAAACATATTAAAGAAAAATATCATTAACCTAAAAGTGCCCTTATAATGTATGCAAACAATCCATTATATGAATGTCGACTCATGCATGCTTTGGCAAACCTTTCTATTTTCTCCGAGATACTTTCGGTAACGATACCAAATCATGTCTGCAAACTTAGTATTGTCGTGAAAGTACACTTATTATTGTGACGTACAAAATTGTAATAATTCAGCCTGCTTATCTGAACTCGGGTATGTTTAGATTTCAAACAAACACATGAGTGTTTTTTTATTCACTTATGCTGCGTGTTTGACCTAAGGTTGCTTATTATAGTTTCCATTTGGAAAAATGAGACAAACTTTTGTGTTTTGTCCGTTTTTTTTCTTCTTTTTTTTGTCAAACGCTTGACATGCATGACTTGTGGTTCCAACATTCACCAGAAGGGGTAATGGAATCGCGATGAAATTTTGACATTTGTCAAAAAGAAAAACTAAATTTTGGTTGATATATCCAGTGGAAGTCCCCCAGAAAGAAAAAAACGGTATTTTTTTAAAAAACAGCTTTTTGGGGAATAGCGCTTAAACGGGCTTTCCAATTTTGATAAGATTTGGTAAAATGTAAGTGTGTTTTTTGCTTTGCCAGTTAGATGAAACAAAACATTTGCATAGGGAAATACCATAAAAATGAAGATTTGTTCTGTATTCATGATTGTGACATGTAACAAGGCATGTTTTTTTTATAAAATTTGTGACAACTAATAAAATTTGAAATGTAAAGTGTCAACGGAAACATATTTTTGGAAATAAACAACAAATGGTGACAACCAGCACACCAGAGAGTTCGTACTATAGAATGCCACCTTTATCCGTGTGTCGTCATCCTCATTTATTAAGGTTTTATCGACTGTTAATTTGAAACAAAAGAAAACGCAATATATTAACAATATAAGAACAGTCAACTCCCACTAAACCGTAAAGTAAATGTGCCACAAAATAAATAGCAGAGGTCGAACACGCAGAAGCCGTGGATAAATAATTATTGCCAAAACGAGCGTGCGTAAGGTGTTCAACTGAAACTACGACATCCTCCCCGTCTATTTAAAATGCACAATAACAAATAAATATTTAATAGTACGCCAGTCTATCGGGTTTCTTCGTTTGTTGGGTCGCAACGCAACTTTTCTTCCGATCAACTTAACAAACAATTTGTCATGAAAGCTTACAGGCTACATGGGCATTTATGACATCATAAGAAGCTATTTGATGTCACATTAGGGCAATTCAAAAGTACAGAACTCCTATTATAGTAGTAGGAGTAGGAAATAGTACAACACCTATTATAGTAGGAGTAAACATTTTAAAAAATGCCAAGGTCAGAGGCGCTCTCGTTTTTTCTTAAGCCATCTGGGTTAATAGTGTTTTGTTTTAGAATTTTAACGTTGCTAAATTTTTTCGTTTTACTTCCCTATTTTTCGAGGATACCGTGAGTCATTTAAAAAAATGCTAGGGGACGTTGCGTTCTTTTTTTTAAGTTTGAGTACCGCTGCTGTAAAAAGTTATTTCGTTTTTTTACCCTACCGAATGTTAGGACCATTAGCTAAAAAACTTTAAACTGATGTACGAGATGTATTTAAAGCTTTTCAAACTGATATTTTCTTAGAAATAAAACTTGAACCGTTTGAGAAAGTTTATTGTAAATGTGTTGTTTTTTTTATATTGTGTTTTCACTATTTTGGTAAATTTAAATCATTTTTTTCAAAACAGGCACTTTTAACAATAAAGAAGAAATATGTTCTTACGAATTGTGAGTTGGCACGCGGAAGGATTTTTCCGGTAATTTTAGCCGATTTTGGCACCCAGGCCGAGAAAGGTTGCTCACCCCTGTTCTAAATCAACCAAAAAGTCCCTGGTAAATTAACACTTCCCGGTCGACCGTTGTAAACCAATTCTGTTCAGAGCTACTCAGTTTTAAATTCCATCCTTTGCCCCATTCCCCTTTGCCCCGACCCTAGTCCTGGTCGGACTGTCTCACAGCCCCTGGCAAAATTACATCCTGCAGAAACAAACAACTCCTTCATCCAGATAAAGACGCGGCCTGGTCATCCCAATCCCATCCGACCAGACCTTGCCCCTCCATGATGCTTTTTACAAACGATTCTTTGTTTTTAATTTTTTTTAATATATGAATTTGTCACACACATTTTTTTATATGTACATTTTTCATTTTTAAGTTTTAAAATAGTGGGTCCGTAGCGTGTGTGACTAGGGAGAGCGTGCCACCCTGTAGTCCAGTGGAAGAAAACCCAAAAAAACAACGCGCTACATAAATATCCCATATATTTGATAAGGCCGGAAGTTACCGCACTTGAAGTGCTGGCGAATTTTATCGCATCGTTTTATACCGCTGTGGTGTTGCGTGGTTGATGCGAAAAAAAGTACTTAAATCTGTTAATCATACACAGCACATTGCAATAATTGGCATAACCGACGGTCAATATATTATATTGTGCATTGTTGCGTAAATAATAAAATTAATCATTGTTGTGTCATAAATATGTAGGTGGACATTGTGTGTCAACAATATAATTAAGAGTATTGTTGTGTAATCAAAAATAAGTGCGAATTGCTGACTCAATCACTCAAGTGTTTTATTTTTTTTAATGAAATTTTTTTTGCGTATTTTGAACAAAGCGTGAATTCTCATACATTGGTTGAGATCAAAATACACAAATTCTAATCCTAGTATTAACAGCAATCATCATTGATCATTAAACAATTAAAGTTGTGCGGAAACATCACACGACTTACTGCTGGGCGTTCCGGCTCCATTTGTGCTATCGGACTCGAATCCCAATCTCCTAATTATCGCCGATTGTGTGTTTCCTCTTGAGCTATACCCTTGTTCCTCTTTTTTCTCTGTGCGGCCTCCTATCTGTTGGATACTAAAATAATCAATAACTTAAGAGAGTAAATCATGTGTCTGTAAATCATGTGTGAACCACCACTATTTTAAAACCCATGTTGAGTATACGCTATATATTTATCACCTCATCCGTAACAGTCGTACTATTTATTGGGCAAATAACGTTTCGAAACGACTATTAGTGTTACAAAATTGAAATATTGTTACCAAATTTTCAAATTTCGCAACGATATTAGTAACGATATTTTAAAATCAGGCTATGGTTCCTAACATTTTTTAAACTTTTGTAAACAAGATGCAAAAAATTGTTTTGACCACTAGTACAACCAGAGAGACTAAAAAAGCACAAATGCAACGAAAAAATAACGTCTAAATATCGTTACTTACGACATTTTGTAAAGGTATTTCGTTTTTAAATGTAAAAAATAGCCTAAAATCTGATTCGGTAACGAATATCGTTACAAAAATATCGTTTTCATTGTTCGCGTGTGTTTCATAATTCAGGTGTGTACACTGCACTAGCCTACTAAATTTCAAAAAATGTCGATTTATATATACCTAAGCCGTATCAAACCAAATTGCTGACGTATAGAGAAATTAAGTGACATGTTTGACTTAAATGGTTTCGTTGGAAATAGAACGGACGTAGCAAGTTGCTGTTTTTGGTTACAAGTTTTTGTATGTACATTGCATTAATATTCCTAACTTTATCATTCTACTGCAAAAATATTCTATTTTCATATATCTAAACTGTATAACATTAAGCTTTTACGAAATATTTACCCTAACGTGGTGCGGTAATTGGGTTTTGTTTAAAATATAAATAAGATAGCGGGTTTATGTTTTGGTTTTTAGTTCATGGGTGTACACTGCACAAGTCTGCCAAATCCCCGTTTACTACTAAAACACGTTGTTATAGATTATTACTGCACCGCTGCAGTAGTTTATTTGGTTTAGTAACTGTTTATAGTTTAATGATTTTGTCACATTTTATTTCCACATTTTTTACTTTGTTACATTTTTGATATTCTTGAGATGTGCAGTCATTTTTGAGTACGTCGACTGAAAATTTATTTAGTAAATGATTAATAGTCCAAGAAGTTACGGTCATGCATTTGCTAAAGTGATATTTTGTTATAGTTTTTTTATTGTATATTGTCTCGCACTGATTTATGTTTTTTTTAGTTACCGCTAAACAATTGCAATACATTCATGAGATTACGTTTATAGCACCCCCACTCGTTTTCCTTTTCTCTTGGTGACCTTTGCTATTGTAGGGACAGGCGCCTTTGGCTGCTGCTTGTCGGTTAGCCAAAAGTTCACCTTAGGCTGTCTTCCTCGTCGCAATCGTCGGTGGCTGATACTGAGTTCTGATAGTGACTACATACATAAATCGTACTGCAACTTATTGTTTTTATTCGGCATTTCTATAAGTTAGTTCATTTTGCTAGTTGTTTTTTTGGTTCATAAAATCACGACAATAAATACCAAATAAATTTAGGTCACGGGTACAGATAAGGTGTGGACGGCTATTTTAACTGTGTGAAATGGGTACCGTTTGTTATAAAAACAGCGGATATTGCACCAACTAAACTAACTGCAATGGGTCGTAAATACGACGCAAATAGTTTTCCAATAATTAACACGTTTAAATAGTACACACGCAGAAATTTTGTTAAAACGAATAATATATATAAATCGAAACAGCGGTTCACCACACGTTTATGTGATAGAGAGGATTTTTTGCGAATAAATAATTTGTGTTATGGGTGTGGTTCTACCGATAATCACATTGCGAAAGAGTGCACACACTGTGCTACGTGTAAAATTTGGAAGCGCACACACTTGACCTCGCTGCACGCTTATTGGACCTCACAAACCTATTGATTGTAATAGTCAAAAATCGACTCTAGGGTGGGGTGTGGCTGAAAGCTGTGTAGCAGAAAGAAATAAAAAGATTTTGCATTGATGCTATGAGACTGACAATACCGCAAGACTGGCCATACGGAAACACAAGTTCAACTCAGACCTGAAACAGCAGCCCACCGACAAAGGAAACATAACCAAAGCTGAATGTCCAAAACTATTAAAGCCAATAACCGAACATTACAGGGTCGCCTTCAAATCCCCAAAGAACTGTTGAAAAGGACGATGTGTACGTGAATGGACGTGGTAGAAAGGTACAGGTGTAGAAAGGTATCGGAATAATCAAATTTGGGCTTAACATGCAGAAACAAATTCTTGCACACTTTGCAACCGAGTATGAAATGGCAAGGGATAAACAAGAACCATCAAGTTGGGGATGATGAAGAAAGATGACAGACCTAGAAATCGGTGATCACTTCCAAGAATATTAGAGACGTATCCAAGTAGTGCCGGACTGAAAGTGGAAGTGGGAGAGCGCGACAAAATCAAGCACGGAAGACATTGGGTATTCCCGAACGGGGAGCCAAATTTGGACGTTACTCACACGGCAAAATAATACCGTAAATGGGATGTTTGGAGTTGCAAACAAACTTTTAGGTTATATCATTTTTGGAGAGCCATGTTACTTCACCGCTACAGTAGTTTATTCCTTGGTCATTGATTGTTTATGGTGTGATGATTTTGTTACATTTTATTCCTATGATTTTCCTTGGCGAATTTACGGTTTTGATTTGTAAACTTTTTTGAGTACGTTGACTGCGAAGAAATAACAATTTATTTACGAACGTGCAATTGTTAAGGTATTATTTTGTTATAGTTTTTTCTTTTTTATATTGTCTCGCACTAATTTATGTTTTTTCGTTACCGCTTTTATACAAACTAAAGGAATTGGAAAAAGCGCGTCAACTTTTATTGCGTGGCCGTAACAAGATAATTAAAGCCGTTTCAAACCACATCGTGACGATTCAGAAGAAATTGAGTGACGTGTGTGCCTTAAATGATTTCCTTATAAATAAGGTAGCAAATTTATCTTTTGGTTTCAGAGTTCTGGTATGTACATTGCATTAATCTACCATATTATAGCAATCTACTGCATAAAAAATTGTCGATTTTCATATACCTAAACTGTATGTAGTATAGGCTTTTACGAAATATTCAAGCTAACGTGGTGCGTTGATTGCATTTGTTCGAAATATAAATAAGATAGATAGTTTATTTTTTTGTACATAGTTCATGTGTGTACACTGCACGAGTCTGCCAAATTTCACATGTTTTCTACCAAAATGCTTTGATAATTAAAAGCCGTTTCAAACCACATCATGACGTATTTAGAAAAAAACTAGGTGAGGTATAAGCAGGCAAGCCGAACGTACGAAAAGTGCGGGTATGCGAGGAATGAGAGAAAATTAATTTCGCGCCCGGCGCGCAAAAAAAATTGTTAACGTTAAATTGTCCTGGAATGCCTCTCTTGGACATTTCAAACTAAGCTCTTGAATATAAAAAAATTCGAGCTGGTACCGATTCGGCTTGATTACCCACACAGCAAGCTTCGGTTGGCTGCTGGCAACTAATTATTCGTCGGCGTTGGCTGAACGTGACGTTTATAACGTTGGCTCAACGTCATCGCAAGTAAAACGTGCACATAAAAATTAAAAATCGTAAACAGTTCTGTAGCTATTTATGTAGTTTAAACGTAGTTGTTATTTTTTCCCTATTTTATCTTTAATTAAAAAAGCAAAATGCGAGCTTGCGTTGGCTCGTCATCACAAGGCCAACGGTTGGCAATCCGCCGAAATTCATCGTTGGCCCGTTGATGTTAAAATACGAAGCTTTTCGTGTCAATCTGTTTTATTTCGTGCTATAGTAAAACATTTTATTTAACCAACTCCCCAACGCGTTAAATATATTATTACTTTGTTAGAGATGTCGCATGACAACGTCGTGGTTACGTTGGACCCATGATGGATGCCCAGCATTATTTTAAAAATATAAAACGTAAAATATTAATAACAATATGTACTTTTATGTTCTCTGAATTTTACTCTACAAAACGCCATGTTTTGTTTTTAAAATGTCGGTTATAAATAATAAAAGTTAAGTTATTGTCCATGGCAAAAGCAAAGATTTAAACTAATAATCGAGAGCAGTTTAACCAAAGGTTCCAAGGTTGGTTTTTATAACAAACCGATTTATTTTTCATTGATTTCATTGTTTGTTATTAGTGTAAAGGTGGGAATTTTTATAATTAGTGTTGAATATGAAGATTGTACTGTATTATCCAATTAAAAATTTATATCGGGTCAAAGCTAATTTTGCTCCGTTACCGCATTTTTTATATGGTATGAATGTCTAACCAGTGAGAAGCTACTAGAACAGCTGTTGGTCAGCCAAACTGAGCATTTGGTATCCAACAAAGTAAGTATATATGTGTAATAGATTTAACCTGTTTCTATGCTCAGATTTTCTTACTACTGTTTTGTTGTTAGGTAAGTGTTATACGGCTGCATAATCTATTGGTCTGGATTATTCTCATGATGGCTCGCCTTTTTCAAAACAACGCACTTAAGGCTTTGATTCCCCTAAACCCTTTAGATATTAATATTTTGAGTTTCTGGTATGCATACATGCGTGTTTATGAGGCACTTCTGCATTTAATGAATTTACTTTCCTCTATTGTATAGCCAACTTAGCGACATGATCTAACCACCGCTGGAAAATGTTATATTAATTCTGCGAACATCAATCATACGAGTGAAGAAAACGTTGACTTAAGCTGTTTCAGAAGCTGCCATTAAGAGAAATGGAAGCTGTGGACTAGAGATGCCCAACCCGAGGCCCGTGGGCACATTTGGCCGTCGGGAAGGTTCTAAGTGGCCCGCCCGAGTGTTCCGGTATGACCATTATTATCAAATTAGTTTGCTACGTAATTTATGGTGAACTTACATTCGGAATAATTGGCATTTAATTTTTGTTTTTCTTTTAGTTTAGTTAGATTATTCATTTTTTGCCAATTATTTAAAAATGGCAAACGAATATAATCACGACACATGGACGGAAAGGCAAAACGAACAGTCGTTAAAACACGTCATTAAAAGGATTCTTTCAACAGACTCGTATGATAACTTTTAAAAACAGAATCGTTTAATAACCGAGGTTAGGCGACTGTAATTTTTGCACTCTGCAGTGACATAGAATATGGCAAATAGAAAACTAAAAGCAAGCAATATGCTTACTGGCGTGCGCAATTATTCTTTGTCTGTGGTCATTTTGCCAAACACACTCCTGCTTTAGACTTGAGGATGAAAAAATGCCAATGACAGCAAATTTAATTAAATGAATGACGGGATTTCAACAAACTTGCGCATTCGTTCCTGAGCAACCGTGAATAGAGTGATTGCTCTGCGTAAGCTATATGTTACTTTGTTTGCACAAACAAAACATTCAGTGAGAAAACCTCTTTTATTTTATAAACAGGTGTGATATCTGGAAAGTGTTGGTGGAAAGGATACAAACACAACAGTCAGAAATATTTTGACCGAGTCTTTCAGTAGCAAGGTTGACTATGCAGTTCAATATGAGAGGGAAGGGTGCAAAGCGAGCGTGTGCATTATTGAAGAGTTAATTAAAGTAAGTAGTTTGTCTATGTTGCTCTCCAAAGGTAGGGAGTAATATTATAAATGGGCCTATTAGTCATAAGAATGCTATTGTTATCGCCGTTGTGAAATATCTGCGAAGTGTAAGATTTCGGAGTTTTTTTGTAGTGACTAGTTGTGATATTTTTTTCAGTTAAATTGACTTGGGCCATGAGTTTTTTAATATTAGTTTCCTCGTTATGTATGGAAGTGAAGTTCACAATGAAATATTTTAAAAACACCAAATTTTAGTACTATCTTAACGTACAAGTGGAATATAAGTTTAAGTTGGAAGAACGAGATCCGTGGAAAGACGTTACGTGAAATGCATGGCTAATTTAGTTGGTTTGGAATAGAATACCGAGATCTATTTTTGTTAATGGGACAAGAATTCTATAAAACTGCCAATCACAATCATCCAGTAACTTGTGCTCTCAGTTTACCGAAGCTATTGCAGTGTGTTGCATTTGCATGTAATGGTGGACATTGTGATATATTGGTTCAAGAAAAGATTTTTCTCCTTACCGATAATACCTTAACAGTCTTTGTATAAATTTTCATCACTGTTCTTTAATTTGTTCTCGCCTGTTACGTTCCTTAATGCATTTAAATTCCGGCTACTAAATTGTTTCATAAGACGCGCACGTTAATTGGTAATCGTCGTTTTTTCCTGTTTTAAATACTCGACCTTTAAGTTCGTTGTTATATTTCGGTTATAAGCCAAAAGTAGTATTTGTTTATTAATATATTTTATTTTTCTTCGCAGAGCATTACGATATATTTATGCAATTTTAAATTTATGTAAAACACTAGAGAGTGTCAACCACGTGTTTAATCACCACTATTTGTAAAACACATGTTGTATGCCATATATTCATGCTACTGGGTCCCTAACCACATTTTGTATTTTATACACTGTGTATGTAGTTATTGTTTCTGCAAGTATAAACTCATTGGTCCCATAGTTATCAAACCAAACTTTTTCTCCATGTGTAGGTAAAAAGAACAATCGTGATAGGTTTACAAAGATTTCATCACAAATGTTTTAAATTAAAGCTTTTTTTAAGTGCTGTATATTGAAATAAAGCTAAATTCCTAAAACAGTTCGATTTAGTTTTCATGGCTTCGGGGAATTACCCATGGGCTTGGTAAATAAGTTTAAG
This sequence comes from Ciona savignyi, assembly GCA_000149265.1. Taxonomy (NCBI): domain Eukaryota; kingdom Metazoa; phylum Chordata; class Ascidiacea; order Phlebobranchia; family Cionidae; genus Ciona; species Ciona savignyi. The sequence goes on from CH002592.1 coordinate 576,382, forward strand.
TTTTTGCATATGTGGGTCATGTTAACTATCAATTCTTGAAATTTTAATCCGATTTGACGAATCCTTGTTGGAGATGTCAGTGCAATGTGGCATGCCTGTCACAATCATGAGTCAGGAATATCTTTTCGTTTTTAGGTGAGTTACCCTAAGTAAATGTTTTCTTTATTTAAGTTACACAGGGTGGCTAACGATCTAGCATTCCACCAAATCTGATCAAAATTAGAGCAGCCGGTTAAACGCTATGTTCCGAAAAGCTATTTTTTTTTAAATACCGTTTTGGTTATTAACGTGTCTGGGGAATTCCCCCTAGATTTATCACCCAACAATTTTGCTCCTGCATGTCTAGACCATGTTGTCTAACAAATGACAAAGCTTTATTACTATTTTATTCTTTCTTCTGGTAGATGTCGGGGCGTCAGGGCCATGCCTTTCACAATCATGATTTGAGAACAAAAATCTTTTTTTAGGGTATTTCCCTAGATATTTTTTTATTTCTTCTAATGGTTAAATTAGTAGGTAATGCACTTACATTCCACCAAATCTGAATCAGATTGGCGCAGCCGTTCAAGCGCTATGCCCAAAAAAGCTAGTTTTTTTAGAAAAAAATAGCGTTTTGGTTATTAACGCCTACCAGGGAATTTCCCTAAATTTATCACCCAAAATTTTGTTTTCTGCATATCTAGATCATGTTCTCCAACAAATGTTAAATTTTTATTTCGATTCCAATATTGCTTTCTGGTAGATGTCGGGGCGACATGGTATACTCGTCACAATCATGATTTGAGAACAAAATCATAATTTTTAGGGTATTTCCCTAGGGAAATTTTTTATTTCTTTCAAGTGTTAAATTAGTGCTTAATGCACTTACATTCTACCAAGTCTGATTCAAATTGGAGCTACCGTTTAAGCGCTAGGCCACAAAAAGCTAAATTTTTCATAAAAAGTACCGTTTTGGTTTTTAACCTCCCAGGTGAATTCCCTTTGATTTATCACCTAAAATTTTGGTTTCTGCATATCTAGACCATGTTGCCTGACGAATGGCTAAGTTTCATTACTATTCCACTATTCCTTCTGGTAGATGTCGGGGCGCCATGCCATGCCTGTCAAACCTTTGACGAAAAAAAAAAGAAAAAAAAAACGGACAAAAACAATATGTGTCCCAATTTTTCAATTGGGACCTATAATTAGATTGGAATCAACACATGGTTTTTTAATGAGTTTGTTTAAGTCGATTTATATTTGCAGAAAACGGCACTTGCTTTACAATGTATAACACTTCGAGGAAGCAAGCGAGTGTATTTGCCTATGTTACGGATATTCAATTTTGAAGGCTGGATTGTAACAGTCTTAAAACATTGTAATATTCAACAGGAGCCGTTCGTCGAAACCGGGTAACAGCAGGAGCCACAGACGTAGAAAGCAAAAGTAAGAGCGAAACAGAAAACACATTGAGGAAGAAATAAAGAGAAGAAACGCTTCAGCATTAACTCTAACGCGGGACGTTCATTTGACTGTAGACCGAAATTGCGTAATTTTGTATTTCCTTTCAACAATTTGTTTTTTTACTCGGAACATACGTTAAAAAAGTTGTACAGGACAATTAAACGCTTATTTTTTTCAATTTCATATTTTTTATCGCTAAGAATAATACATTTTGATACAAACCATTTGTGTGAGAGCTGGGAAAGTGATATGTGTAATTATTAATCAAATCGTTTTATGGTTGGTAGGAAGGAATGTTGGCGTGATATTGGGTTGACGTTGGCTAAACTGGTTGGGACGATATTGGTTTGACGCAAGCCAATCCCCAAAAACGACTTGTTGGGCCAACCGATCCACCGTCGCGGCCAATTAGAATCCCGAGGTCGGGCGGACAGCCAAGAAGGCAATGGTCTCGACGTTAACGTGACTTGTCCGGCCGATTTTAAAACGTGATTGGGCCAACGTACTGCCGACCGATATTTGCTATCTGGTTAGTAAAAGTTTTATTAAATAATTTGGACTTCTCGCGTTAGTCGCGCTGATTGAAATAAAATCTCCAGCTAAAAAAAACAAAATAAAAATGGTGAATAAATTGTATAAACTTCTCGTGTTCTGCAATGTTGAATTTAGACTACAACTGACATTTACGGTAATGTAACTTCCATTGCCACAAAAAAACGATGCGATGATGCAAGTTGTTGTTTCGAGCTGCCACTTTAAAAAATATTCGGACGCACGATTGATGCGCTGTCGGAAAGGAGAAACGCACTACGCGTATTAGTTGCTCTAATGTTATAAGTTCCTTTAGACTCCTATATAGAATATAAAATATTAATTAATCATTCTGTAAAACTTAATCATGCAAACAGGAATAAATCACATTATTTAATCCTGAAAATTTTAATTGGGTAAAATTCGTAAAATAAGTTTTAACTCAATTTGTCGATTTATGTTTTTAATTGATAACAGACTGTTTATACTAAAGAACCATTAGATTACTCTCTCTTATCATTAGCGTTCGCTTCGAGCGTTCGCACGAGTCATCAAAAAGATACACGCGTCTACTCGTTTCGGCCAGGTGCAAGTTGGACCAAGGCCAAGCAATCCTTACTTACACGCTGAGCCGAAGATTGCCTAATAATTAAAGTTAAAAGAAACGGATAAGCTTTCCTAACTGTCATTAATATACTCGCTACCGAATATAAAACTTATGCTTGGAATAAATATATAACTACCTTATAAAAGCGCCTGACTAATTCTCAACTTGGTCTTTATATTAACGCAATAGCCCTGTATAACCATAGCAAAGGTGCGACCAAATGTATTCTCAAAACGCTATATATCGGTTATAATAATAAATATATATATATATATTATACGTTTTACCACAAACCGTTTTAAAAATTAATTTTATATGTTTTAAGCTTTAGCTTAAGCTTAACATGTGTAGATAATTAGTTTAATTAAAAGTTTAATCGCTTTATAGCTGTAAAATAAAACTATATTTCTCTTCTAGTTTGTATTTTCGTGTCAGAAAAGAAGCGTTTTTTTGGACGCAATATAGAATCGCGATCGGATCGGCAAGGATTTTAATGATCGTCAAAAATCCTGATCGGCACTGCATAAGGAATTAACGTGTATGTACTTATGTAGACACAAAAAAACGCGTTGTTCTCCCATTGCGACGCTTGTTTGTCTTGCGCAGATGAATTGTAGTACAGACAAAGCAATTAATGTAGACGATCTGATGATGGAAACGCATAAAAATCGGGTGATGCTGCATACTCTGGCAAAATGTCAGGGAAGTGTCGTAATTTCAGTTCAACACCTTGCGCACGATCGTGTTTAGTAATAATTATTATCGTTTGCTTCTGCGTGTCTGACCTCTGCTATTTATTTGTGGTACAATTTCTTTACGGTTTAGTGTGGTAGCTGACTGTTCTTATATTGTTATTTAACTGCGTTTACTTTTTGTTTTAGATAAACAGTCAATTAAACCTTAATAAATAAGGAATACAACAGGTAGCCTGGCGTACTGTGCATGCCGCGTTCGGCGCCACTGGTTGTAAGCCTTAAATGGTTTCGTTTAAAATATAATTAAGGTAGCAAGTTGCTTTTTGAGTACAAGTTCTGGTATGTACATTGCATCAATCTTCCAAATTATATCTACTGCAAAAATTACACCAATGCTGTATAAAGTAAGGGATTTTACGAAATATTTACGTTAATGTGGTGTTTGATTGCTTTTTTTGAAATATAAATAAGATAACGAGTATATTTTTTGGTACATAGTTTATGTGTTTACACTGCATTAATCTGCCAAATTTCATCAATCTACTGCAAAATATTGTTGCTTTAAATATACCTAAGCCGTATTATACTCATATATATCCTACGCAAATAACGTTGTGGTAATCCCACACGTATTTATAATTGTATCGCTGTGTATTTTAACAATTAGGTCGTTATTTCATGTTTCCATATTTTGTGCATTGGATATCACGATTAATTTCCTGTTTTCGACAGCTCAGTCGATGAATTGTTTTAGGCCTCTCTTGGCTAAGCATCTCAACCCTACCCTACTTACCTAAGATATGTCTCTGTGTGTACAGTGCTTTAAATGGCTGCACGCAGCGTAACTGCGTAAATAATAAATGGCTAGTACCCGTCTTAATATTGGAGCGCTGCTACAACGTATTCCGAAGAAATTGGTCGACATGTGTGCCCTTAAATGGTTTCGTTTGAAATATAATTGAGGTAACAAGGTAAGTTTTGGGTTACCAGTTCTGGTATATACATTGCATCAGTCTTTCAAATTTTATCAATCTACTGCAAAAAATTGTCGATTTTCATATACACCTATATGTAAGCACATTTTTGCTAAAAATTATAAAAACGAACTTCAAGTTTGGGTTGCAAATTTTAAGCTTTGATTATAATTAAAAACTAAGGCTACCTGCGGCATGATTTAGAATGGCATTCTATTGGTTAGTTCAGTTTGCATTGGGGAAATTGTTTAAATAATTAGGCATTCTAGAAACAACAACATTTATTATTAAGAACATGTGTGGGTAGCAATTCAGATATTGCTTGCTTTAGCGGGGAGTACCCTCTTATGTAACTAATCCATATAGACATCGCTCGATGCGCTACGTTTTGTTAGCGCGTTTAACTCGATCAAAAATGATTGAATGGAAAATAAATTTGAGCCTATAATGGTAAAGCAGTGCTTCTCAATGGTGCGCCGCGGAGCATTGGTGCACCACATGGGTTATAGCTAGGTGCGCCACACTAAAATTTACGATAGAGTGTGCATAGAACATAAAATACTAAATGATTAGTGTCTAGTTCGTTCAACTTTTGAAAAGCAAGAGCACTCAAGAAACAGTAATTTTGTTATGTGGAAAATTCGGAAATGATTTAAGTATTTAGCATATTGTTTTGACTCCCCGAGCAAAGTGCGCCCGTTCATTTCTTAATTGGTCTCGGGTGCGCCACGAGGTCAAAAAGATCGAGAACCACTGGGTTAAAGGTTCACAACTGAAAATATTTGCCATCGGTAGAGTTATTTGAACTTCAAATGCAGTCACTTTTCGATTTTATTTAAATTTGATTGTAGACGTTTCTTATAAATAATAAATAAATGGTTTTTATTGATTTGCTTCATATTTTGTTTTCGACAAGATTAAAATAAAATTTAAGTATATTTTAACCTTTGATAAACATAAAGATTTAATAATCATTTTTGTAGTATTTTCAATTTATATTTGCATAGGATATATAAAAATTTGTGTTAAATCCTTCCAAATTATTTCTATATTTTCTAAAGATTTAAAACTTAATACAGCAAACTGCTAGCGGAACGAGTTATGCAGTTGTATTTAGGGCGATACGCTTAACACACGCCTACAGGTGACGCTCTTTTCTCTAGAATCTACTGTACGTCCGATATAATATATATTTATATATACCGTCTCTTATACAAAAAAAAACCTGGTGATCAGACCATTAAGGGTTCAAAACTTGGCTTCGCAAAAAACAAAAAAAAAACAATAGCGTTTGTAGTAACCTTCAATATTCAATTTCTTTAAAACAATTTGTTGTTAGACGACGCGTGTTCGGTACAAGCTCATACACAGCATTGCTGCAAACGATCCAACTGTTTTTAGAAAAATTAAGAATAAATAAAACACCTTTCACGTTGTGTAGGAAGCACCAAAGAGACGACGAGCTTCACCCTCCACGTTTCTCCGGTTTCTGTTTCTTTTAAACTACACTAAATAAAAGTTAATTACAAAAAGGAAATTTATGGTTTTCACAACCGTGCGAATAAAAAGGTCTAATATCATTTGTTTGAATTAAGAATTTTAAACCCGTTCTACGCTATTATTGCATTAATACGTTTTACTAATTTCAAGTATTTCCTAATATGGCTTCAGTCATCATGTGACAATTCCATTTTCGGCACTCTAATTTTTTCTTTGAGTTATGTATTTAACTTTAATATAATTCCACGTTTTATATTTGACATCGAAAAATTAAGTTAAATCGAGCGGGAGACAGAAACAAAATCCCCGGTGAAATCGACGAATAACGCGGAGTAAAGGTTTACAGGTGCCAGGCAAGTGTTATACAATATTTTGTTCTAATTTTTTGTGTTTTTACAAAAAGGAATTATTTAAAAAAATAAAAAGATGAACATTACCACACAACGTCTCCCATTAACAACAGAGTAGTAAATAATTAAAAACTGAAATGACAGTTAAATTATGTTATTAAAATGTTTTTGACCATGCTGTATAGATAGGTAGGTAATATTTAAACTAGCACGGACGTAGCAAGCAGGTTGCTAAGTTACTTTTATTCATGTCATCACTTTTGAGAAATGTCGCACTGAAGTTACTACTGAATAAATGTTATTTGGCTTTTAATGGAATACTCATGTTCATTGGAGCGTAGCGTTCGTCAGAACTACGTTTACGAGTGCGCGATAGACAGATCAATCCGCCCTACCAATTCTTGTAGCAATTAAAAATTTTCATTACTTTTTCATTACTTTTAATTCTTAATTGTGAAACAAAATTTTACTAAAGGCCAAACAAGTAAAATTCTGTTACTGTTGTCGTATGTCCAGTCAATTGTTACTAGCTTTTACTTATACCTAGATATATGGTTCGGTTTAATTCAAGGTATTTTTTCTATTTATCCTCTAGAATCTATTGTTCGTCCTAACAATAGCGTTTGTAGTCACCTTCGATATTCGACTCCTTTAAAACAAGGTGTTGTTAGGCGACGCATGAGTTAGGCGACGCTTGTGCGATGAAGCCTAATTCACAATATTGTAATAACGATGCAAACTTTATAAAAAAAGTAAACACAATTAGGAAAACACCTTTTACGTTGCGCAGGAAGCACCAATGAGACGACAAAAATAAGACGAGCTTCACCATCCACTTTCCTACCGGTTTCGGTTTTCGTTCAAACTCTGCTAAATCAAAGATAATTACAAAATGGATATTTTATGTTTTTTACTCACTGGTGCGAAGTAAAAAAAAGCAAAAATCATTCATTTGAGTTAAGAATTTTAAACCAGTTTTACGCCATTATTATTGCTTTACAACGTTAGTTTTGAAAACCGACATCGAGAAATTAGACAAAAATCAACCAAGATAAAAAATTGCAGTGAAATCGACGAAAAAAGAACTTTAAGTTTGAATTAAAATTTAAGGCTTCCTGCGGCCGTATATGGAATGGCAGGCTATTGGTAAATTAAGTTTACGTTGGTTAGAATGGTAAATAAAAATTTGGCCTCTAACAATAACAACATGTGTTGGTAGCAATTCAGATATTGCTTGCTTTAGCGGGGAGTATCCTCTTACGTACTAATCAAAAGACATCGCGCGAAGGCACTACGTTTTGTTAGCGTGTCTAACTCGATCAAGAATGATTGAAGGACAAATTTATTTGAGATATTGGTTAAAATTTCACAATTGAAAATATTTGCCACCGGTGGAGTTATTTGAACTTAAATTGCAGTGACTTTTCGATTTTATTAAAATTTGATTGTATAAACGTTTCTTACAAATAAAAGATATTATTTATTGATTTGCTTCATAATTTGTTAAAGTTTAGACAAGCTTATAATAAAAGTTCAGGTATATTTCAAACTTTGCAGTTTAAATAGAACATACATAAAAGATTTAATTACGATATTTTTTGTAGCATTTTCAATTTATATTTGCATATTATATAATGAAATTTGTATTAAATTGACCGTTTTTATTTTGGCACCTTGTTAGCGAAGCTCCTTGCGAATATTTCTATATTTTCTAAAGATTTAAAACGTAATACAGCAAACTGCTAGCGTAACGAGGTATGCAGTTGTATTCAGGGCGATATGCTTAACTTACCTTGAGATGTGGTCGCGCTCTCTTTTCTAGAATCTATTGTTCGTTCCAACAATAGCGTTTGTAGTCACCTTCTATATTCGATTCCTGTGAAACACGCAAGTGTTGTTAGGCGGCGGGTGTAAGCGTTGCAAACTCATACAAAGCATTGCCGCAAACAATCCAACCGTTTTTAAAAAAAAATAAGAATTAAGATTCCACACCTTTCACGTTGTGTAGGACCAATGAGACGACGAGCTTCACTCTCCACTTTTTACAGGTTTTCGTTTCTTTTAAACTCTGCTAAATAGAATTTGATTACGAAATGGATATTTTTAATTTTCACCCCTGCGCGAATAAAAAAAAAACAAACATTATTTGTTATAATAAAGAATTTTAAAGTGGTTCTACGCTCTTATTGCTTTACAACGTCATACAAGTATTATATGGCGTGAGCTATCATGTATCAAAACAATTTTCAAGTCGATTTTACCTTTGATGTGTTTGCGCAGTAAGTTTTGCACAAATACATCGGGAAATCAGATTAAAAATTAACCAAGATATAAACGTTAAAACGTAAAAATTGGAACAGATATGTTACCTATTTTGATTAGGCTGTATAGACAGAGCTATGTACACTGGACTGTAGCGCCCGTCAGAACGATAGATAAGTGAATAAAATTTACACCTTAATGCAATTTTTATATAAAAATGTATTAATTATATTAAATGACAAACAGCTTACATACTGTTACTGATTTCTAATGGCCTGTCATTTGTTAACGAGTGAAAATTAAACGTAAACGTTACACCGGTGACACATTTAGTTAATTTAAAGCATTTCGCTTAAGCATAGAAGTGTTGACAAGCCTTGTATTGGTTTAAAAATTTGCACATAAAACATACGTAACCAGTGGACTATTGGAAATTATACATCCGTGACCGAATTTTAAAACGGTTCTCCGCACATTATTTTTTAACTAGCTGTTATAATAGATTTGCAGTATTTCTCCATATACCGTAAGCAATCGTGTAACAATTACCATTTTTCCGGGATATCCAATTTAATTTTATTAAGCCGATAATAATTATTCTTTGTTGTGTTTGCCATGAATTAAGGTTTGTGGACCAGACATCGGAAAATTTTACGATTAATCGGCCGGGATGCAAAATCAATTTTCCCGTAAAATCTTCCAATAATCTCATGGAATGAAATACCGGGTACAACATGAGTATTTTCCTTTAAAATTTATAGCTTTTTAAATATACAAATACATAAGCGTATGTTTATATGTATAAAAGTGGTAAAATAGTTAATTTTGTTAAAATATGTAGAAACTAAAATTCTACTTGGTCAATCAGAACACACCATTTTATTTTGATCGTAATTTATAATTTTTAATTCGAGATGGATAATATTATAACTTACCCAAACCTTGCGATGGTAGAAGTTCCAAGATCACGAAATATATCCTTTCATTGTCGAATGTTCCACTTTTATATTATTGCAATGTACATCAGAGTGGTATTGACGATATATAAGTATTAACCTCCTTAAATAGTCTCCTTAGGAAAAATTAACATTTTGTCACTACCTACATATTTCAAAAACTTGAGATTAGTAATTAATTCAACATTAAAGTAACAGATATATGCTAGAATTTAAATTATTTTATGCTAAATAGACATACGTAAATTGTTATGCTGAATAGAAATACGTAAATTATACGTGGACCTAAATCACCGGCTGCTAAGTTACTCTGCTTCGTCTAATCAGTCTCGAACAATGTCGCACTGAAGTTACTACTGGCTGAATATTATTTGACGTCATGGGGAATACCTATGTTTACTGGAGCGTAGCGCTCGTCAGAACTACGATTAGGGGAGCGCGATTGACTGGTGAACTTTTTCTGATGAAATCAAAATCCTGAGAACTACCCGTGTTAAACCCCGCGTTTTCTGGACAAGCATAGCATCTTTTGATGGTTGCCCGACTCGTGTAACTTATCATTAATGCACTCTGTTGTTTTTCAGAATCATGAGACCCTCGTTTGTTTTTTAGAAAGGTCGTCAAAAAGAAGCACCTTTTGCGCGTTTAAATAGTATACGAATGTGATCAGAATAAATTTGGAAACTAATCCTAGGCGTGCATAAATGATATTGTTATTTCTTAGATTTTACATCGAATTTTTCTGATGTAAAATTCGAAAATGTAGAAGTGGAAATGGTGCGAGTTATTCAAGGAGTACCAGATTGGGATGGCGGTAGAGACGCAAGAAGACCGACACCGGCGCAATGTGATGTTGACCAATAACTGAATGTGATTACAATGTGTCTGTATTAATGATTGCATAACCGAATAGCTAGCCGCACGGTCATTTATGATTGTGTACATAATTGTTCTTTCACGGTTTTAATAAAAAAATGAAAATAAGATGGGATATTCATGTTTTCATGTTTATCCCCGTGAATAGGAAGACCCCCTTGGTTTTCCCATTCACGGGGATAAAGATGAATATCATATCCTATCCTAAAACCAAGGAGGTTAAAACACGGGCAATCGTCAGATCACCTCGCGCCCATCGTCGGGTTACCGGAGTTATTGTAGTGTGTTATAGATGATAGATACGTTAATTCCTTCAATTTAGTAGAAACCATGAATCCGCTGGGCTCAGGCAATGTCCGGAAAGTGCCTTCGAGGACACAACTGACTAGCTAGCGACCACTATCGCGCCTACAAACTTTCGATTGAAAGGCGACGCACTTAACCGTTAGACCAGATTTGAATCAGATTTAGTGGAATGTAAGTGCTGTAGAATGTGGCAGCGAAACTCGTTCGAACTTCTTTGATTTATAATGTTATAGAACTGACTGACCTGATCACACGCTGCGTGATCATTTTGCGTCTATTAACCCTGCATGATCGACGACCGTATCGCATATATTTCTTCGCCCTATATGTTATTTAAACCCGTTGTCCTCATTGTTGTGCTCTGTATTGCTTATGTACCATTTGTCGTATGTAGTCGCTTATCCTTGGTGTATAGATGTTGTGTACGTAATACTATTTAACAAAACACTTTTAATCACCTAAAACCTAAATCTGTGCAATTGTAACTACAAGTGGTGTGTGTTAACTGAGGGAGGTTTAATGGCTGCAAACTAAGATCAGGTGCATTAGAGCAAGTAAGTGATCACTTATCGACAGCCGTCAGATCATCAGGCGGAACATTGCTACACCCGCTACATTATTAAAAGTGTTTCGGACTTGGGGAGAAGTTCGGTGAAGAAGCCTTGAAAGTGTCGAGTCAATTTAGGATGGTGATGCGTAATCCATTAATCGACTTTCGGGACGTGGATGAAGAAGACTTGCCTTCCGAACCTATTTTTGTGAAATCTGTTAAGTATATTTTTGAAAAGCTTGTAGGAGACAAGCCAATACTGAGACCGAATCTGGGCCGTAAGATCAGTTAGATGGATATTCAAAACAAGACAAATCATGCTCGCCGAGTTGCGGAAATCGAGAAAGCAATACGAGAGTTGCAAATTCAGAAGGAGGCAATTAGGGCCAAATTTTAAGGAGGACGATTGGAGAAACCTATGGATGCTCAACAGCACGTAGGCTTAATGACGACAAGGCAGCAGCGTGTGAAGTCATGGTTAAGCGACGATGACAATATGGAGGCTACCAAAGCGCATGTGGCCCTACAGCGCACCGCAGATAGGAATGGAAGTTCTGCGGCGGCCAGAGATGACATGATAAAAAGCGCATTGCGCACTATTGCCTCATCGTTTGAACACGGCCCACTTCCACAGCGAAATATTCTAAAGTTTGACGGGAACAGGTTGGAATTCCACTATTTTATGGCCGAATTCGAAGAGAATATAAACAGACGAGTTAAAGAACCGAGGAGCAAGTTAAGCCATTTACGCAATCATTGTATCGGTGAAGCGTTTGAAGCGATCAGATTTTGCGCCATGATAGATCCACCGGAGGAGGGGTATCAGCGAGCACTTGAGGTGCTAAAGGAACAGTTTGGTCAACGACATAAAGTGGTGGATGCATACGTCAGACTGTTAACCAGAGATCCTAAGATAAACGAAGGAGATTACCGGAGTCTCAACAAACTGTGGTAAGAAATGTCCAATTGTTTCTACTTGCTATCCGCATGGAATTACGAGAAGGAGTTGGACAGCTCCTCAATACTTATGGATGTATTTAGGTGCCTGCCACGGGCGGTGCAGAATGATATCAACAAGGAAGCCATCGAACTCAATGACCATAGGATAGGATAGGATAGGATATTCATCTTTATCCCCGTGAATGGGAAAACCAAGGGGGTTAACACACGGGCAATCGTCAGATCACCTCGCGCCCATCGTCGGGTTACCGGAGCTATTGCAGTGTGTTGTATATGATAGACACGTTCCTTTAATTTGGTAGAACCCATTAATTCGCTGGGTTCAGGCAATGTCCGTAAAGTGCCTTGCCCAAGGACACAACCGACTAGCTAGCGACCAGTTTCGCACCTGCAACCTTACGATTGAAAAACGACGCACTAAAACGTTAGACCAACAGGCTGGTCAGACCAACAGGCCGTTCACCATGGCAATTCTCTGGGTTTCCATGATCTAATGAAGCATGTACGTAGAGCTGCTAAGCGTTTAAATTCACAATTTGGTCAGATAATGTCGGAGGAAGTCAATCAACATGCAAGGCCAACAAGGGGCCATATTACAAGGTACAACTCCCCAACTAATGCGACAGTTGGTATATAATATACGCCACTACCACTCGCAAAGCCAAGCACAATGAATGTCAGATATACAGCGACTGCCCGTACTGCAAGATTTCGCAAAAGCAGTATTTACGAACGTTACGAGTTCGTGCGGAATCGTGGCCTGTGCATTAATTGTTGTATTTCCGGTCACGCAGCGAGACTGTGTAGCAACCCGAATCGTTGTCAGGTAACATACTGCGGCCTACCTCACCACATACTGCTACACTTCACAAGCATTCAACCGGCCGCCATCGAAGAATTTAAACGTACCAATGAGAGTGGTCGTGCCCAGTTGGCGATAGAGAACGATTTGGTTACAGCCGGGGCAACTCAGGCAAGCACATCGTCTAACCGATTGATTATGCGAACACGGATGCGTGTGGTTCCTGTACAGGTATGGTCAACGGACAAGCAGAGACAAGTATCAACGTATGCGTTCCTAGACGGGGGAGCAACGGGAAACTTGTGTACTCTGGAGTTACTGAGAAAACTAGAACCTCATGTTTTAAAATGCAAAACTAAAATAACAATGGAGACTGCTAATTGCACTGACAGACAGGATGGATATAAACTGGATCTTGTTGTGAAGGGTGCTTGTGAAGCTGATGAATTTTGTCTTAAGGACGTCTTGGCAGTGTTAAATTTACCAGACGTAAGAAGCAGCATACCCACGGAAAGCGATGCTACCAGGTATCCGCACCTAAGTGACCTGGTTTTCCCGAAGGTGAATGAGTCGGAGGTAGAACTACTCATAGGCTCGGATAACCAGATGGCTTCGGAAGAATGTGAGAGGCGGCGTAAGTCAGGATGTCCAACAGCTGTGCGGACGAGGTTGGGATGGACATTGAATGGGCTGAACCGTACAGGAAATGGAAGAACATGTTAAGTTGAATTTTACGAATATTACCGATCAGGGGCTGCATGAACAACTGGAGAAAAAGTTCAGCTTTGACTTCAGTGAAAGTACAAAGTTGACTCGCTGGGAATGTTTATGGAGAATAAAGCAGGCACTATCTATAATGGAAAGCTCTGTAACGAAATCAACAGATCGGCAATCTGTATTAAGGATGCCGTGGAGGCCTTGATCGCCACGTTTACCTTGTAACCGTTCAATTCCGGAGAAGCGACTAGGATACCTAAAGGTGAAATTGTCTTACAGACCCCAAATTATTCGAAAGGTATAAAAGAAAGATCGAGGAATATATAAGCAATGGACACGCAGGAATAGTTTCCAAGGATTGTGAGAAGCCTGCTAGGAAGGCGTGGTACGTGCCACATCATGCTACCGGGCTAAGAGTCAAGATTGTGTTCGACTGTACGGCCAGTTACTTGTTGAACGACCAGAAGCTGTTACATGGGCGCGGATCACACAAATAACCTTGTCTACGCTGATGCAGACCACGTTGTGAGAAGAGTATGTGTACGAACTGCGACAGCAAACGTGTTCCGGGATAGTCGCTGCCTTACTTCTTTAAAATTAACTTCGTAATTTGGGGCTGGTAATGTAGAATGTGGCTGCGAAACTCGTTCGAACCCTTTTTTATTCATAATGCTATAAGTCTGACCTGATTACACGCTGCGTGATCATTTTGCGACCATTAACCCTGCATGATCGACGACCGTATACCATATATTTCTTCGCCCTATATGGTATTTAAACCCATTGTCCTCATTGTTGTGCTCTGTATTGTTAATGTACCATTTGTTGTATGTAGTCGCTTATCCTTGGTGTATAGATGTTGTGTACGCAATACCATGAAATAACTGGTTAATGTGTAGTTTATAGTGAACAAACGAAACACTTTTAATCACATGAAACCCTAAATCTGTGTAACTGTAAATACAAATGGTGTGTGTTAACTAATGGAAGTTTCTTGGCTGCAAACTGAGATCAGGTGCATTAGAGCAAGTGATCACTTATCGACAGCCGTCAGATCATAAGGATCAGGCGGAACGTTGCTACACCCGCAACAAGTGCATTAGCCATTGATTTAATGAAAACTCTTAAAAGAAATTAAAAAATATCTAGGGAAATACCATAAAAATAGGATTTTGTTCTCAAATCATGATTGTCATTTGTTAGACAACATGGTCTAGATATGCAGAAATTAAAATTTTAGGTGATAAATCCTGAGCAATTCCTGTGGGACGTTAAAAAAACAAAACGTTTATTTTTCTAAAATTTATCTTTTTTGGGCATAGCGCTTTAACGGCTGCTCCACTTTGGTGGAATGTGGGACCGTTAGCCACTTTTCAGCCAATAAAAAAGAAGAAAACATTTACTTAGCGTAATTCCCTTAAACATGAAGTTATGTTTCTGAACCAAGAATGTGACAGGCATGGACATTTGCTTTAGAAATTATAAACTTTATCAATAAACTTTAAGGATTAAAACTTTAAGAATTGTTATACACCCACATATTATATAAAAACAGAAACTTTTGCACTAACTCATGGGAAGTTCCCCGAAGCCATGAAATCTAAATCGGGCAGTTTTGGAACTTTAGCTTTATTTCACTACAGCGCTTGAAAAGAAGCTTAAATTTAAAACATCTGTGGTGAAATGACGGTAAATTTAACACGATTACTACACATGGAAGAGAAGTTGATGGAGCATGTTATCATTCTTACACTAATAAAGTGCATGTCGGTTACATGTGGCCTTTTAAGATAACGTATGAAAGATACAGATTGTTGTTTGGAGGTATGTTTGACATAGATAGATTAACAACCAGCGTAACCGTTTCAAGGATAAACACTCGAGAGATTTAACCACAGGTTAGCCTTTTTTAAAACCCCTTTTCGGGTGTCATCTCTATATATATTTTGCAAGTGGATTCTGTGGTTACATAATCGCAATTGGAAAATTCTCAAATGGTGTAAAGAGATTGTTTCTGCAAACCGAAACAAATGGACTTCCGAGTAAACTGTACAAACTGTATACCCATGTGTTTCTGAATTATGTTGTATTCACAATGGTAAAAAAACATTGAAGACCTAAATGTTAAGGTAAACTGTTTCCATTAGTTCTAAGGTATCGAATAACATAGAATGTCGACTAATAAATAAAATTTTTATACATTTTAGTGCCCGCAGGTATTTTCCTGGTGGAATTTACCCAAAAACTAAGAGATATTAAATCACGTGTGAACAACCATTTTTTTTAAAACCTTTTAAGTGTAGGGTATACTTTTTTTGCTTGCAGAAACAATCGGTTTCCCTGGCTACCTCATCAACCTTGGAACATCTTATACAAAACGAATTAACAATTGTTTCTGCAGGCAGAATCTAATCGGTTCCCGAGTTATCAAAATAAACTTAATATCCATGTATTCTAAATAGGGTATCTAAGTTATAAATTTAAAATTTTAAATAATTTCTCGTGTTGCGATTTAAAGGTTCCCTTAGTCCCTTTCTTTATTTTATTCACCAAAATTTTTCTGACAATATAAAGTGAATCTTTAACAGTTTCGAAATGTCGGCTGTAATAGAATAACCGGTGCCGAACATTCGCAAAACGCCAGCCTTACTTTTGGGTCTTCCCCTTACGCAATATAACGAAAAACTTCCACCTGTATACCCTTTCACCAAGAAGGAACTTTTACCGTTTTTACCACTTTTTGGTAAGTTTGCGTTGACCTCGTTTGCTGCGAATACTGCTGGGTGTTGGACTAATAATGCGAATACTGGTTGGTGTTGGGGAAAAACAAACTATTACAAACTTGTTCAGTATAACATTTTTTACAAATTGGTATTTCTTTATGACGTCGTAGTATTCGTAATTACGTCATAATTAATACTTCATACTCTAATTACTTAACTTAACCTTGCCTCGACACTTATTACCTGGTTAAAAAATCCTCTATTTTGTTTACCGAGCCATGTTTCGAACCCATGGTGGACTCGTTATCCGGACCGTTTTTGCATGGGATTAGGTTTATGTATCGGTCGCGTTAACCATTTGGCCACACGACCGTACTAAAATCCTGTATAACGATATAAACCAGGGGTCGGCAACCTACGGTCCGCGGGCCACATCCGGCCCGTCAAGCAAAATCATCTGGCCCGAGACATCTAACTGAAGTATTATACAATACGGCCCACTGTGTCATCGGCAATCTTAGATTTTAATGAATTTTAACAATCTATGCGGCAACCGGCAATAAAAAAAATGCGCCTGACCGTGTCTATTCAGAATGTGTGCGTGCAGACAAAGAAAATGTTTTGAGAAAAAGCAATAAGTGTGTGTGTTTGTTGGCATGCGCATTAGTGAAGGAGAAGCAATCCAATTGTAATACTATGACATTATGACGTAATGACACATATTATGACATGTAACATTATGACACACATACATCGTTTTTGCTATTTCATATGTGTTTGCATCGTGTTCTTTAATAACTAAAGTCCTGTACGATAGATAATACTAGGTAGTAAACATATATTTTTCTAATTGATTGTGCAATCTTGAAAAGTTATCAAAACGTAGAAAAGTTGATGTGGAGTTGAGAAATTTATTACGGCCCGCCGAGATCATTTTGAGTTTGGTTTTGGCACGCGACTATGAAAAGGTTGCCGACCCCTGATATAAACGGTCAAATACTAGTAAACGGCGCCCTCACACGACCAATAACAATAAAACGTGGCATCCGCCAGGGGTGCTCGTGCAGTATGTTCCTTGTCCTACTTGGAGCAGAAACCCTTACACGGAAAATAAATAACAATTCCTCAATGATGCCCAACTTATTGAAGTTGCAAAATTAACTTTTGGCGACAATATAATTAGTGAAAAGATAAAAATACTTGGCCTTCACGTGAGCCTTACAGCCACGTGCACAAACGAATACTTAAACAAAATAACGCAGGTAATTTGAACCCTATTCTATAAACATAGAGACAGGAAACTAACATTAAAAGGGAGAGTTATGATTATAAACGCTCTCTTTTTCCGCAAGTCGTAAATATAGCATAGTATATAATAATTCCAAAATCCGTAAATAAACAAATTATTACATATATTTTTTAATTTATTTGGCACCCAAGTAATATTTTTTTTTCAACGAGACAAGCTTCGAACTCATGATGGGCTCGTCACCAGGACCGTTTTTGTATAAGAGTCGGTTATGTATCGGTCGGGTTAACCATTCGGCCACACGACCGTACGGCACCCAAGTAATATAGAAAAAATACCGAAAAAAAATAAATAATAGCGCCAACGTGCGGCGGAGAATTAAATGTTCCGGACAACAACCTTAAAATGGAGGCAGCACGAGCTACTCGACTTCTTACGATCACCAAACTGACACCGGTAACGTCACCATGGCATGAATGGCTACGCTACAACCTAGGTTCAACATTAAAATTAATAAACCCTAATCTTTATACCAATATGAGTCCCAACGCCAGCGCAGCGGAAACTATATTTCTCCAAATTAAACGAATCGCGAGAATAATTAGCCAACAAAATTATGATTGGTCAACATCAAAACTAAGACCAATCTACGATATACTAATAAAAGAAAAAATGACTACAAAGGAAATAAAAATCAACAATATAATAATACCATGGCAACAGATCACGCTAAAAAGCAAAGGAGTCAAACCATTCTTTGATAATATAGATGGAGACATCAGTTATAAAATCGCACATAAAGCGTTTTAGGCAACTGGATTAAAACGCATGCCAATAAAATTCATCAAAACGGCAATATAGCAATTACCAACTGTAAGTTTTGTAAACTTCCGACGGATAGTTTCAATCATAACTTAGTAGAATGCGGAACCATAAATAAAGTTAAAAAGAATATCGAGCGAATTCATAACCATATGTGTAAGGATAAAATATTTCTGAACGAAGGGATAATGTTATATAATAACACAATAAATATCATTTTACTTAAACTCGCCAATGTTTTAAAAAACGAAATAAAAAAAATTAAAACGCTACTAGATTAATACGAAAAAAAAAAAAATTTTTGAAAAGACAACGTAATCAAACGGGAGAAGAATTAATTCGACAACGATTCAATCTACGAGATACATCACGTATTAAAAAACCCTCAACTTGGATTAAAACTTTAAGAATTGTTAGATAACATGACCCACATATGTAAAAACAGAAACTTATGTACTAAGCCCATGGGAAATTCCTCGAAGCCATCAAAAACTAAATCGGGCTGTTTTAGGAATTTAACTTCAATTTAATACAGCACTTGAAGAAAAAGCTTTAATTTAAAACATTTGTGATGAATCCTTTGTAAATCTAACACGATTGTTCTTTTTTTACCTACACCTGGAGAAGAAGTTTGGTTTGATAACTTTGAGACCCATGCGTTTATGCTTGCAGAAACAAAAACTACATACTCAGTGTATAAGATAAAAAATGTGGTTAGGGACCCTGTAGCAGTAGCATGAATATATGGCATACCACATGTGTTTTACAAATAGTGGTGGTAAAACACGTGGTTGACACTCTCTAGTTTATTTTATCCACCTACAATTTTCCTTACAATATAAAGTGAATAATCTTTAAGGATTTCTTTAAACTATCGGCATTTCTTTAAAGTATCGGTAAACATTCCCAAAACGGCAGTTACACTAACGGAAATTTCTGACGAAATATAACTAGAAACTTCTACTGTAGAATTAACCATAGTAGTTAAAACTAGCAGAAGATTTCACATAACTAGTTTCAGTGGAATTTAGTAAATGGGGATTTCCCGGAAAATAGTTATAGTTTTGGGGGATAAGCATTTTTTTTCGCATTTGAATTTTATACTTATTTTAGTTTCGTGTTTCCATCTCAGTCGTATGCGTAATAAGTTGGTATTCATTATTGGTGAGGTTTATTCCATTTCGGGGGATTTTCGGCATTCGAGCTTGGAATATTGCTTGCACATTATTAGTTACAACCATAATATACATCTCTCTTTATCCAAAAACTTGGCAAACCAGTTGCCTAAAAACGTGACGTGACAATCCAGTTGGGTCCGTGGCCCCAAAAAAGAATGAAAAGTCGGTTGTTACATTAGACAAGATAAGAGATCGCAAGATTATTGGTTTTACTAATTTAAATAATATTTTAAGAGGTCTATTATGTAATTGCAAGCCAATATCATAATTTGGCGGGTTATTACTTTCTAATACTTTACCGTTCACATTAAAAAAACAGAAATATTATATTTTATATTATGTGTACCTTAACTGGGCTTTAAATCAAGATTGTAATTGAACAGTCAGTGTTCATCTTTCTGTGTGACGCAGTGTCTCATGCCAAACATTGTCCTTCACACCTGTCCCACAAATACATATGAAAAGGGGGAATACCATGAACACCGATGAGCAAAATATGAGTCCAATATAAAAATCATCGAGTTATTTTCAAATAAATCTTGCTCACTCGAATTGCTTAGACGCTTTGGCACTAAAATGGCGGGAATTCATGTAGGAGAGTATTTTCCCTTTCTATTCAATAGAAACTGGTTTCACATAACGGGGGTGTCACTTGGAATCATGCAACAGGAAGCCTTTTACATTTTTTAACAAATTAAAATTGATGCTTGGGTAGTTTTTCTCTAATAAAACTAGTTTTTTTCAACAAATTAGCGGGGAATGCACAACCATCACCTTTGTGTCAGTAAGCATTATTAGAATAACTTTACAACTAAACGAGAACATAGATTTGAAATGTAGCACATGCTGCTTTCAAACACTTCATTGTTAGTATATCAATCATTTAACCACCATGGCTACGATGGTATGTCAGATCCCGCTGTGCATAGTGATTAATTTATTGGTCATACACCATCTTAAGGTATTGGCACAATTGGTTCTGCACCAACTTCGCAGTTTGTCATTGTTAATTAGGTACTTCATGTCGTCATCACTGATTTCCCACGCATAATATACAGCAATAGGCGGTGATGGTTCCGAATAACCTGTAATAAATCCACAAATCGTCATTATTCATTATGTGCTTCACGTGTTTATATCACTAACTCCTCTTTTACCCTTTATGTTGAGTGAGGCCTATTTAAAGAAAGATGGTAGATGGTAAAACACGTAGTTTTAAAAAGCATAACTTTTATCAAGTAATATTAAGTTATCGGGGGCATCTAGCCGTGAAGAATTATTCATATTTTGCCGTATTCATCTTATGACCGAATTATTCATCGACCATTGTCCATAAGGTGGATGTGGTTGTATATTATCAACAATAAAAACAAACCGACCTTTCGTGAAGTTGTGGAATTGCGGTTTGTCGGAGTCACTTTGGGCTAATAAATAGGACATTGTAAGGACGATCTAGTGTCTCCAATAGGCACGAAATAAACTCCTTAAATACTCCCAGAAGTATGAGGTAATGTAACGATTGTGGATAAGGTGCTCTGAGGTTTACTTTGTGAGTGCTTTATTTCTCTTAACTGTTCCAACATACTAAGGTATTTTGTTCATATCAATACATCAAAATATTTTTTTATCAAATTACAAGTATGGCTTTGAGAATTTTTTTCAACCATTCTTGCTGTGGCTAACATAACAAATATTTTGGTAAACTTTATTGTCTTTATTGTCTAAGCAGACAGAATAATTTATTGTGTTTAACGTGAAATCTATCAATCTTCAAACAGAGATTGCATTAGGACTATATTGGAACTCAGAGACGGACACGATATGGTTTAAAACCAAACCAAAAAAGACCACAAAAGACTTGAAATTCTTTCATCTATAAATTATGACGATCTTTCGGGTTTTGAAGCGGCTTTCATGCAACAAGTTAAAGTTATTTATACCGCTTTCGCTAAAACGCTGCATACGTACCTGGACCCAATCGTAGTAGTCAATCTTTTTCGAGTAAAGATTCATGGCGAAGAGATTTCTCACCCCTGTTATATGAGGCTAAACACCCAACTCATCGTCCCAAGAAACAGGAAAGTTACAAATATATTGGTCAATCACTTCCATGTGAAATCTGATCAATCTGGTCGTGAATACGTACTTTCCTCACTCAGAGAAAGATACCAGATTGGTAAAGTGTACACATCGACTGTCTATCTTGTCGCAAATGTAATACACTATCGGCTGTGCAAAAATGGTTTATTTTTCGCAGAACAGAATCACAGAAAAAATATCTAGTGGGTTCGTTTGTCTATAGCCTTTTTGACAAAGGACTGCACCTTTAAAACTGTTAGCTAGCTGGTCGGTTGTGTCCTTGGGCAAGGCACAAAACGGACATTGTTTGAAGCGATGGAACAAAGCGATTTCACCAAATTCAAGGAACGTTTTAATCATGCACAAAACCGGTAACCCGACCTTGGAAACGTGTTAATTTGACATTGCCCGTGTGTGTTTGGGGATTATCTAGTATATCTGCAGCGACCCATCAATTATTCCCAAACGCCACCACCCTCGTCTATGTCTCGTCATTTACTAAATATTTTTAAAGTCAAACAAATTAACGACACACGAGTCGGTTATAACGGATAAGCGAAATAAACATAAAACAAACCAAAAAGGGCAACACTAGGTAGTATAAAGAACGCTACACCACTTCCCTTTGTCATTTTTTTTATTATTTTTTATGCTCCTATTTGTAACATCGACTGTCGTGCGCGTCCAGATAATAACTATACAGTCGTTTCCCAATAACAGAGGCGTATACCAGTGAATGGGCCACCCAAAACCAAAACATCTTGGAAGGTAAACGAGGGTAAAGTGGGAAAGTTAGTAAAACTAGGAGTTTGATGACAAAAACGTATACTCGCGTAGGTGTAGGTATAGGGTGAGATTCAGGGTAACTTGGAGACTTCCTTCCTAAAGGTTTGTTTCATACATGGAAGAAAAGCGTGCGGGTCTATGTATAACGCGTACGACACGTGTTCGTCTGGATTGGTATGTAATTGTGTGCTGCGTGTTTGCGGGAGACTGGTACTTTCCTGGGTCGATGTCGACTGACGTAGCATTCAACGTTGGGTAAGGGTCAGCGACTTCTGTGATATCGAATAACGCTGGTTTTAGACGATCGATGTAGTTGTGTGTGTAACGAACTCAATGATGAAATACTTGTCGGAACTGTAAATGACGCGAAAAGGTCCGTCTTACGGACACTGCAGTGATCGCCTGACTTTGTCCACACGTACAAATAATGTGAACACGTCAATAATTGTAGGGTAATGTTAAATGTAGTTTCGCAAGGGGCTCGAGTTAGAATTGGTCGCAGGTTTTTCATTCGGTATCGTAGCTCGTTTAAGGACGTTCCGGGTTAATCTGGACCTCCGTCGGTTCAAATAAATGTCCGAGAAAACGGAGTGCGTGCCGTACATGTGTTTCGCAATGAACAAACCAAGATCACGTTTAAAAGCAGCTCTCAAACCGAGCATGATCCCAATGTAACCATTTGGCCACACGACCTTACTAAAAATCCTGTATAACGATATAAACGGTTAAATACTCGTAAATGGCGCCATCACACGACCAATAACAATAAAACGTGGCATCCGCCAGAGGTGCTCGTGCAGTATGGTCCTTTCCTACTTGGAGCAGAAACCCTTACACGGAAAATAAATAACAATTCAAAAATCAAAGGAATAAAACTTGGTCCTATAACAATTAAAACAGAACAATATGCGGACGACATCACCCTTTTTCTATCAAACAAATAATCGCTAAATGAAGCAATGAGAGAATTAAAAACCTACGAAACAATATCCGGACAAAAAATTAACGCAAATACAACCCAAATAACCTCAATGATGCCCAACTTATTGAAGTTGCAAAATTAACTTTTGGCGACGATATAATTAGTGAAAAGATAAAAATACTTGGCCTCCGCGTGAGGCTTACAGCCACGTGCACAAACGAATACTTAAACAAAATAACGCAGGTAATTAGAATCCTTGTCTATAAACATAGAGACAGGAAACTAACATTAAAAGGGAGAGTTATGATTATAAACGCTCTCTTTTTCCGCAAGTCCTAAATATAGCATAGTATATAATAATTCCAAAATCCGTAAATAAACAAATTATTACATATATTTTTAAATTTATTTGGCACCCAAGTAATATTTTTTTTTCAACGAGACAAGCTTCGAACCCATGATGGGCTCGTCACCAGGACCGTTTTTGTATAAGAGTCGGTATATGTATCGGTCGCGTTAACCATTCGGCCACATGACCGTACGGCACCCAAGTAATATAGAAAAAATTCCGAAAAAAAATAAATAATAGCGCCAACGTGCGGCGGAGAATTAAATGTTCCGGACAACAACCTTAAAATGGAGGCAGCACGAGCTACTCGACTTCTTACGATCACCAAACTGACACCGGTAACGTCACCATGGCATGAATGGCTACGCTACAACCTAGGTTCAACAATAAAATTAATAAACCCTAATCTTTATACCAATATGAGTCCCAACGCCAGCGAAGCGGAAACCATATTTCTGCAAATTAAACGAATCGCGAGAATAATTAGCTATCAAAATTATGATTGGTCAACATCAAAACTAAGACCAATCTACGATATACTAATAAAAGAAAAAATGACTACAAAGGAAATAAAAGTCAACAATATAATATTACCATGGCAACAGATCACGCTAACAAGCAAAGGAGTCAAACCATTCTTCGATAATACAGATGGAGACATCAGTTATAACATCGCACATAAAGCGTTTTTTTAGGCAACTGGATTAAAACGCATACCAATATAATTCATCAAAACGGCAATATAGCAATTACCAACTGTAAGTTTTGTAAACTTACGACGGATAGTATCAATCATATCTTAGTAGAATGCGGAATCATAAATAAAATTTATAAAAATACCGAGCAAACTCATAACCGAATGTGTAAGGATAAAATATTTCTGAACGAAGGGATAATGTTATATAATAACACAATGAATATCATTTCACTTAAACTCGCCAATATTTTAAAACACGAAATAATAAAAATGAAAACGCTACTAGATATTAAAAATAAATACCTATGGAATAATAATGTATTCATACGAAAAATACTCTGGGTCATTAATACCAATATAAAAAAAATGTGAAAAGACAAGGTAATCAAACAGGAGAAGACTTAATTAGACAACGATTCAATCTACGAAATACATCACGTATTAAATAAACCCTCAACTCCTTTCCTTTTGAATTCTTTTTTTACAACAATATATATGGCAATATTCTAGGTAGCCTAACCGGTTATAAATAATGTAATAATGCAATTGTGTACGCTCAATTTAATATGCCGATGTAATATGTAACATGTGCCCATGTACTATGTCGCGTTATTAAAACAAAAAAAACTAGGAGTTTGGTGACAAAAACGAATACTTGCGTAGGTGTAGGTATAGGGTGAGATTCAGGGTAACTTGGAAACTTACTTCCTAAAGGTTTGTTTCATACATGGAAAAGTGTGGGGATCTATGTATAACGCGCCCGACACGTGTTCGTCTGGATTGGTGTGTAATTGTGTGCTGCGGGTTTGCGGGAGACTGATACTTTCTTGGGTCGATGCCGACTGACGTGGCATTCAATCCTGGGTAAGGGGTCAGCAACTTCGGTGATATCGAATAACGCTGGTTTTAGGCGATCGATGTAGTCGTGTGTGTAACGAAATCTATGGTGAAATACTTGTCGGAACTGTAAATGACGCGAAAAGGTCCGTCTTAAGGGCACTGCAGTGATCGCCTGACTTTGTCCATGTACAAACACATGTGAACACGTCAATAGTTGTACGGTAATGTTAAATAGAGTTTCGCAAGGGGGTCGAGTTGGAATTGGTCGCAGGGTGTCCATTCAGTATTGTAGCTCGTTTAAGGACGTTCAGGGGTAAATCTGGACCTCCGTCGGTTCAAATAAATGTCCGAGCAAACGAAGTGGGTGCTGTACACCAGTTTCGCAATGAACAAACCAAGATTACGTTTGAATGCGGCTCATAAACCGAGCATGATCTAAGGTAAAACGCCTAGTCAGCCGTTGCGGCTTTGACGAGCCATTAAGGTCGGAATGAGGGTGCGAAAAACCTAACTGCTGCCCCATTGCTCCTAGGGTGATATATAGAATGTGGTATGTATAAGTTTGGCTTCAAGAAATGGTGATCGCGCCACATTTCTCCTGGGATGCTAGGTGAATTGTGGGCCTCTGTTCAACACAATCCGACAGGGGACGCCAAATTTGCTGATGTATCCCAGGCAAAATTTGCGGCCAAATGTTTTGGATCACACGTTGCCCATTCTGTGTAATCTACCTCAGTGTCGTCTCTCGAAAGCTTCGCTCTCTGTGGCTTGAGGTCGACGAGTGGTTGGTTTCGCGTTCGTCGGGGTCAAAAGGGGGTGTTTGCGGCTGTGAAAGGCAATCGGCGGTAACGGTATCGCTGCTACCCATCAGGTATTTAAGCCGACATGCAAACTCGCTTATATAATTCAAAGGGCGAGACTCTGTCTCCGAGAACACTTTCGATGCGAGTTTGCAGTGCGGAGACAATTGGGCTTTGGTCTGTAAGGATGAATGGTAATAGCGGAAATGGATAGCGGAAGGGAACACATTTCAAAGGTTAAGTTGGCGGTAATCGACTGTCACTCGGTAAGAGTCGTCTGATTTTTCACTAGGTGTTAAGGCGACACGTAGCTAGTGTTGGATGTACGTAAGATGCTTTGGTCGATAAGTGTAAAGACCTCCTTTTTAGCTGCTGATAGCTTGACTGGCCCCATCTTTGAATCCGCAGACGCCGTGGGCCCCTTGTTGTTTCGAGATCGTGAACTACTCTTTGAAACCAAACTTATCAAAAAGCCCATTACATGGCGCTTTAAAATGGAATCGAATCTATTTCGCCAATCCGTTCTCTCGTTTTGCGCGAAAAGAAAAAGGCAGAACGGATTTGAGATGTCATGTTTCCAATCCGATAAAAGGAGCGGTTTTCTGGAACGGATTGGGATTGAATTTAGGCTTAAGAATTTTGCAAACTTGTAAAACTTTAGTTTAGAGTAATTTAGCAAGTCTGTACCATCTCAAAAACTCTTAAATCAAAAGTTGTAGGACTAAATCATAACTTTTTGTGCACCAGAGTATTAAGATGAGCTTAAACAAAGTTGTACGACAAGGTGCTTGGTCTTTTAGTGAGACCATGCTACTACTAGACCTGATAGCGGAGCAAAAAGTTTTAGAAAAGATTGATGGGAAAGTGGGGAGAAACCAGCAATATTATCAGAAGCTTGTTGATAAATTTTGCAAGCGTGGTGTTATGAAAGATTGGTTTGCACAAGACTTAGCAAAACAGGATGTCCTGTAGTTAGTTTCAAAGTGTTGTAAGATATATCACAATTTCAGTTTGAGGGACAGCATTATACAACATAAATATATATATTTTTACATAGGAAGCAACTATCTGTGAAGTGGAAGAATTTACGGGCAAATTTTTACAAAATTTTTAAAGTGTCATCAAAGTCTGGTGCTGTAGCAGCCAGTTGGCCTTTTTTCGAAAAGATGAAAGAACTATTAAACAGCAGGCC
This sequence comes from Ciona savignyi, assembly GCA_000149265.1. Lineage (NCBI taxonomy): Eukaryota > Metazoa > Chordata > Ascidiacea > Phlebobranchia > Cionidae > Ciona > Ciona savignyi. Next base: position 603,548 of record CH002592.1, read on the forward strand.
AAGAACAAAAGTAATTTATTTGTAAACGCCTTACTATTTGTCATCATAATTTCTGTGCTATATGTTTTCAGGCTGTTCAAGGAGAATCTATAGTTGTAGACACCATGCAACAACAATTTGGTGAGTTAGTATTTGGTTTAAATACTTCATCTAAATTAATGTACTGTAGCCCATAATGTAACAGCCCCATCAGGAAAGGATGTCTTGGACAGTGCCCTTGGGTACTTGAACGAAGATGGTGTTGGTAAATATGATTATTTTTATATAAAGTTATTTAACAATTGAATTGTTTTACTATATTTAAGCGGTGTCACAAACTGATATTTCAACACCAAGTACATCCACTAGTACAGGTGAGATAACAACAATTTTAATTATCAGACAAATAACATTAAGAATTTCAGACTTAACAAAGTGTTGAATTTGAACCAGATAATTTAGAAGATGGCGGAATTTTAACAGCTGGTTGTGAAAGCAGTGGAAGGAAAAGAAAGACAGGTTGGCGTATTTATATATATCATATGAGGGAAAACTGTTGCCAGTAAATATGCATGATTACTAATTAAGTGTTATATTATTATGAAAAATATTCTGTATGACCGAGCAAGGATAGACAAAAAATGATCCAGCTTAGCATTACCTGAATCAATGCAGATCACATGACACGTTAAAAATTAAAGTACTGTAAAAACATGATCTATATTTACATAATGATTAAAATATTGTTTTATTATCTTTTAGAGAAAGAAAGCAGCAGTCTTCCTAAACGAATCAGAGGTATACCTAGTTTTCATTAAAATAAAAGTTTGTTGACTCAATTGTTTCTACTTACAATGAACGACAGTGGAGATTTTGAGAAGCTAATTGAAGCATTTAAAACAGAAAGTGAAAAAGATAGAAAAAGTAGAGAAAAAATGGTAGAATCCATGAACAATACTTTTAGACTAGGACTGCAAGAAATTGTTCAACAGTTGCAACAGCCCCCACAGCCCCCTACATTTTACATGACCTCCGCTGATTTAGATTAACCATTATTTATGCACTTCTTTCTGAAACGAAATTTATTTCACAATAATAAAAAAAACGTTTGGTACTAACTCGTACTTATTGTTTACAAAAAAACTTGCCGATTTTCTTAATGCCTGAGTGGCATACAAATGTTCAACAATGGCCTCGCGTACATTATGTCCACTTTGATTCCGATCATTCTCTGATAGTGGCAAGGTGTAAGGTTGTGGAAAAGTTTGAAGATTCATATCTAACTGTTGTGACTGTGACAATACAATATTCTCGTGCTCGCATATGTTGTGCAAGGCACAACATGTGGATATAACGTATGGAGCCATCTCTATCGTTACATCCATTTTTTGCCCAAAATGCGCCAACGAGCTTTTAGTCTTCCAAAGGCATTTTCAACGCAGATCCGAACACTGCTGTGGTAACAGTTAAAAGATTCCGTTTTTGGGCTGAGTTGGAATCCAATGAATGGTTTAATAAGCCAAGGGAACAAAGGATATGCTGGGTCATCTAAAATAAGTAATGGGACTTCTGTTCTGTTGAATTCCTTTGATGCCTGTATAAAATTTGCGCATTATAAATCAAAATGCTAATTAGTATGGTATGTTTTGTAGCAAATGTTGGTAGTAACACCTTTGGTAACTTGTCGCAGTCCTTGAATAGTCCAGATTGTCTAAATACTGAAGCATCGTGGACTTTTCCTGGCATTGCAACATTTATATCTCGAAATCTATAAATACAAAACAAGAGTATTAAAATAAAAATGATAACCATGAATATTTCAAACACAACTCACATTTAAAAAACTTACATATATTGGTCGTCCACCACTGCTTGTAATATTAATGAGTCCCATCCTTTCCGATTAGTTTCGATCCGATTAGATTAATCCTTTTTTCCTGCTGTCGGAGCAGTTATTGGAATGTGGCTACCATCTATGCAGCCCATAACCTAATATTAAATGAAAAACAATTAGCACAACCTAGTAAATGGAATACGCATCTCTAATAGGGATGTACAGAATGCATTTATAATCAATATTTGAACATGCCTGCGGAAAGTGACTATTTTTCTTAAATCTGACTGCAATTTCCTTTGCCTCGTTTTCAGAAGGAAAGGATATGAAAGTCGCCAATCGTTTATTTATTACCATGCAAAATCTGTGGATTAAAATTAAAGATTTAAATGGCTAGTCTATATTATAAATCAAGAATACCTCATACCATTAAACATTACTGACCTTTTCAGGCAATTGTATACCAAGGATTTGCTGACTTCAAAAATGTGAGCAACTGTTCGGTACTCAGAAGAAGAAGCTAATTTATCAATGGCTATCGCCATTCGCTTGTCAGCATTGATGGATTTTCGAACAGTTCTGTCATCTAAAAATATGCAAAATCCACTTATATATCAATCAATGATTAACAACATCGCCTAACACAACATTATCTAAACAAGGGTACAACACCTGGTTTCATATCATCATAAATTATATTTAACAATTGCTTGAACGTTTCTTTTGGCATCCTGAACTTTTCGATCCATTGGTCAGTATTATAGTTTTCGACATCCGCTTCCCAATACTTCCCGCTTCTGAATGGAATGATAAACACAATTAGTTCATATGTATTGATATGGCGGCTTGTATTAAAGATATACACATACTGCACAAATATTCATATTTGACTAGGCCTATCCACCGGTAAATTAATAAAAACACATCATTATTATACTTAACTTAGAAAAAAATTTCATCGTCAGTTCCAGGTACCGTACCGTACCCAATTTTATATTGACTTACCTTTGGTACATCCATACTCTTCCAGTTCGTCCATACGGTTTATAGTCAAAATACAACAGTCCGTTACACATAAATTTCATCAGGTTATGTTTTGACTGTTCTTCCGAGTCCAAAACAGCAATGATACAATCATAGATATATTTTAATAAAACAAACAAGCATAATGCATATTTTTCCTGATTATCCATGTTTCCTTTAAATTGTATATAAAAAAGTCAACAACGTTAGAATAGGAGGAAACATGTGGTTAGCCTACCATTGTTACGTCTGCCTCTCGGTTTAGTAAATTATATAGAGTAGGCTAGACTAGACCTATTATAATCCATAACAAAACATTAATTATAGGCTAACATTCCACTAGGCTAACCTACTACATTAACATCAAAAGTCAGTTCCAATTACATACTAAAAACAAAAAAAAGCGTCATGTAAATGCGACACTTAACGGATTAGACTTGAAACTTGTGTGACGTCATTTCCTATCCGTTTGGTGCTTAATCCGATCCGTTTGAGCAATCATCATGTAAACGGACTTAAAGACGAACGAGAACGGATCAAAGAAATCGTAATACCTTAGAACAAACATCGTTAGCCAAAACTTTTGGCGAATGCGTATGAGAAATATTGTCGCGAGGTGGTGCTGTTGCTGCGTGTCTGCTTATTAATGTGCGGTGACGAACATCTATTAATATGTCGAAGTAGTCGAGGAAGTCCAAACCTAGAACAGCATGTCTGACGTTTGCAACCTGGAATTTCCAACTGAAGCGGCCGAGATCAGGTAGGTGCATATCTAATGTCTTGTCACCGAATGTGGAAATGCTTGTAGTAAGTAGTGCAACTAAAGTGGTTTGGCGATGATACACGGATTGTTCGTTGTCCAACGCCGGGATGAGTGACAGAAAAGCGCCAGTGTCGATAAGAAATCTAAGCGGATTCGCTTCGTCGTACACATATAAGAACTGATAAGAGGGTACCGCACAGGTACATGAAAATATAGGAAAAATCCCAATTCGTTTTTTTTTAGTACGGTGCGACAGAAGTCCAATCACAAGGCAGTTCCGTGCACGGTGTCCAAAGCGTGAATTAAAATAGCAGGTTGTCGTTTCTGTCAATACATATTCGTTGTCGGGTTGATAGTATTGCTGTGGGTAAGAGGGTGGTTGGGTGGACGGTCTGAAGTGCTGAGTCTGTAGCGGTTGTACAGCGCGGTGGGGCTGTTGTTCTTGTGGTATGCATGTAGGATGTCGTAATTCCTATATAACCCAATACGATAGTTTGTTTGTTCGACTTTCGAGTCCCCTCTCCAAGGACGAGTTAATCGGACTCTGTCTGTGTGATTCGAACGCAGTGAACGTATGCAAACCCAAAACCATGTTGTCAACACACGAAGCAAACTTATCAGGCAAAAATCGTTTCGTGACCTTAATATGATCGTTACCGAAACGGGTATAAAACCGATGATATTACGTTTCATAATTTCGCTCTTTTCGAACGCACTATTCTTGTCTACGCCTAACTGGGAACGCATTCTATTTACTAATTCGGTGGATAAACTATCACTGATTATCCAAATAACCGTCTGTTTCGTGTGTACTTTTATAACAATACCCGTTTATCATGTCGAACGAGTAAACATCATTAATATCTAAAGCGTGTTCGACTCTTTAAAACGCGTCGACAGATATCACGAAAAATCACCGCCAATAAATTGCCATTCAGCAGCACCAAACATTGGTTCCTTTGTACCAACGGTCTAACCGCAAGTTGGCGTTGTTTGTATAAAAAGTTGTCGCGGAATCTCAGTGGAACAACATAGGGGGCGATCCATGATTACAAAGGTGGTTGTATGCAAGAGATATATTGTAGCATGGACCGTCTATGCTGAGATGATTATCTGCGGAAGATCATATAGAGAGAGGAAGAAATTTCAAACATTCGGGAATAAAAGCTATTAATGTGACGTAACAAAGAAATTAAGAAGGAAGATATACGGTCGTGCCTGATACATTTCAAAACAAGATGTATTGAAATGAACCATGCATTGACAAATTGGTTTAAAGCGATGTCAAAATGAAACCATGAGTTTCTGAATTTTCAGGAGAAATGCAACAAATCGCTTGTTTCAATTGGCAAGGTACTAACTAGATGTTTCCTTAACCCAGTGGTTAAATAAGTGAACAAATATTCTGGGCGCCTCATCTATAATCTTAATTTCATTCCATCGGTTAGTATGGTGGTTTAGTGCGACACCTTTCAACCGTAGGGTTGCAGTTCGAAATCGGTCGCAAGATAGTCGGTTATGTTCTAAGAGCAAGGCACTTAACGGACATTGCCTGAACCCCAACGGATTAATGGGTTCTACCAAATTGAAGGAACGTGTAAAACATATACAACACATTGCAATAGCTCCGGTAACCCGACGATGGGCGCTAGGTGATCTGACGATTAGCGCTGTGTGTTAACCTCCTTGTTTTTCCATTCACGGGGATATTATCATGAATATCGTATCTTAATCGCGGCGGGTTACGAGCAAAGGCAATTGGCTGCTGGTCGCTTGGCACAGAGTAAACCTTGTTTACTTCCTGATGCAATGATCGGTGACTGACTTATACTGGTATATATGGTGGATCGCAATGTAACTTATTGATTTCACGATGTGAACACGAGATGCGATCGAGAAGATCGAACGGACAACAAAGAGGAAACAAGCACACACTCACAGGAACCACACACCGTTGACAATGGACTGGCACTACAACAAAGGCCAGATCGGCCAAAGCGTACACGGCGGAAGCTATAGTATTTCTACAATGAAATTTGTAACCTCCAGGAGGAGGTTGAATATAGTTGGGGATGTAATGGATTGGTTGGAGTAACAGTTTTCAATTTTAATGTTGTTGTTTTCCTTTTATTGTTTCACTATTTGTATATCTTACTTGGGCTTTTCAACTTGTTTAACTTTGCATTTTTATCTTTACTTTCCACATTTATCTGTGACCATGGAGGTTTTAAGTTACACCCGTTCAGGCGTTCTAGCCGTTTCCATCCGCACACACGGTTTATCGATTGTCGGCTCTAATTATTTTTCGAGCTCTTACCGTTGTCCGGCCAAAACGTATGTGTCAGGAAAGTTCTCGTTGTATATTTCAACAAGCGCACAGTATTTTCCTTTCTTGAGCTTTAAGTATCGTTGTCGAGTATATTGAGTATTGTACGGTGTATTGAGTATTGTACGGTGTAATGAGTATTGTACGGTGTAATGAGTATTGCACGGCGTATTGAGTATTTCACGGCGTATTGAGTATTGTACGGCGTATTGAGTATTGTACGGCGTATTGAGTATTGGACGATGTATTGAGTGTTATCGTGGTCGTGTACCGCTATCGAATACCTGCTGACGGTTGTCGTAGTTTTTATTATTCTTTTAGCCGTATTAATCTTTTACGTTTTATCAAATCGGCCCATAGGATAGGATAGGATATTCAATATCTCCGCGAATGGGAAAACCAAGGGGGTTAACACACGGGCAATCGTCTTATCACCTCGCGACCTTTGTCGGGTTACCAGAGCTATTGCAGCGTGTTGTATATGATGAAGACGTTTTTGCAATTTGATAGAAGCCATTAATCTGCTGGGTTTAGGCAATGTCCGTAAAGTGCCTTGCCCAAGGATACAACCGATCTTGCTAGCGACCAGTTTCGCACCTGCAACCTTTTGATTGAAAGGGGACACTTAACCGCAATGTCGTATTATGTATAGTAGACTAATGCAGACAGGTCTCACGATTGGCTGTTAGAACAGGATTCTGGGACCACACTCTCTTAGGCGATAAAGCCGTAACAAATTGGAGATCCTACCAGGACCATATAATCACTTAGTCTGTCTTAGTTTAGCTTACAGCGAGAACTCGTTTTTATAGTTTTTAAAATCGACGTTCGTTATGTCCTTTAATTTATTTTGCCGCCGGTACTTTTCCCCAACCGAGAACTTGCCGATTTTATCAGGCTCTTAATGTGGGAGTGTGAAAGCAACCGATGAGGTTAAGCGTTACCTATTTCTGACCTCAATACCCGAAGAATTAAAATGGCAAATTCATGTAAAATATGCTTGTATTAATCAACTACAATTTAAGACTTTGATCGAACGTGCTCTGTGCTTGATTGGTGGAAACATACAACGTGAGTGTTTTCGATTGGAGCGTGAGGCGTCAACAAATGCCACATGAGATTAACCGACTGTTCATATTCACCGTGAAACACCTAGGTGATCGTGAGTATTTTCTAGATGAGAAAGCACATATCCGCAATAAAGTGACATATATGGTGTTAACGAACGGCATATTTCACCGCGAGTTAGCAAAAACAATCCCCAGTAAAACAGATTTTTCCCGTGATTTCTGGGAAGCTGCTCAGCTAATATTGCAAGCTACAACACCACATTCACTGTAGTTAGCTCCTATTTCACATCCATTTAGCTTCGAAAATCTAGCTCCACATCGAAATCGGAAGGACCGATAGAATGTCGGACACAAAAAGAAAATAGTACAAGGGATACGGGCAATGAAAACGAGCATGGAAGGCCTACAAGTCACATTCCTAGAATTTGGCGAGCGCGGGGCAAGGCAACAATACCAGCCGATATTAAATCGACCAAGAGAATATGTATCAACCTTTGTCGACCGTGAGTGTTTTAATGGTGGTCAATGTGGATATATTAGGCGATTCTGCCCTAATGTCTAGTGACACGTTGGCAGGGTAAACGGGAAAGTACGTATTTCTTCCAAGAGTTAAACTTTTACTGAACGTGCAGCAACCCACAGGCGGCAATACAATCGAAGGAGCGCTGAAGTGGAGAATAATCAAAATACTGTAAGCAGAATTAAAGTCCCAGTCAAGCTTAAAAAAGTAGGTTGTACTGAACCGATTAAAGGTTTGTTAATATCCTCTTGAATATAGTTATAATCAGCGCTTTGGTTGATAGTGGTTCGACAATCACGCTGATACACAAATACGTGCTGGACAAAGTACAGCCGGGTACACGACTGTCGGAATTGTGTTGAAATATCCGGTTTGTTGGTGCCAACGATAAACCGGTTAGAGTATTGGGAACTACATATATTATGCTCACTGTCGGTGAATTAAATGTTTTCATAAAAGTTGACGTGTCAATGGATATCGCACACAAATTTATTTTTTTGGGTTTAGATTTCATGCAGAAACACCAGTGTCGTTTAAGTTACAGAACCAACGTTATGTGGTCGGGCGAAGCAAGCATTCCAATATTTAACAAATCTTTCCTGAATGTCAGGAATAATACGTTGTGGAAAGTGTACAAGTCCCAGCTTTTACCAAATTAATAATGAACTGCGCAATGGTCCGGCCTGTTGGTCTAACGGTTAAGTGCGTTTGCAGGTGCGAAACTGGTCGGTTTTGTCCTTGGGCAAGGCACTTTACGCACATTGCCTGAACCCAGCGGATTAATGGGATCAACCAAATTGAAGCAACGTGTCTATCTATACAACACACTATATTAGCACCGGTAACCCGACAGTGGGCTCGAGGTAATCTGACGATTGTGTATTAACCCCATTGGTTTTCCCATTTACGGGAATAAACATGAAGAATATCATATCCTATCAATTAAAACATCGGGAAAAATACTTGGTTAGTTTTCTACAAAATTGTTTCCCCACGATTACTCCAAATCCCAAAAACCATCCACCAAATTAAACATTTATCCCGTATCGCCAACAAGACAGTATACTATGTACAATATTTTTTTACATGTGCTCATTTAATGAATATAAAGTTATCACAAAATATAGGCTTCTAGCCATATACACTACATTGAAATAATGGTGGGTACGATGCAACCGAATAATGGCTGGTACGATGCATTGTAGTAATGGTGGGTACGATGCATTGGAATAATGGTGGGTACGATGCATTGGAATAATGGTGGGTACGATGCATTGGAATAATGGTGGGTACGATGCATTGAAATAATGGTGGGTACGATGCATTGGTATAATGATGGGTACCATGCGTTGGAATAATGGTGGGTACGATGCAACCGAATAATGGTGGGTACGATGCATTGTTATAATGGTGGGTACGATGCATTGGAATAATGGTGGGTACGATGCATTGGAATAATGGTGGGTACGATCCATTGGAATAATTGTGGGTACGATACATTGAAATAATGGTGGGTACGATGCATTGGAATAATGGTGGGTACGATGCATTGTAGTAATGGTGGGTACGATGCATTGGAATAATGGTGGGTACGATGCATTGGAATAATGGTGGGTACGATGCATTGAAATAATGGTGGGTACGATGCATTGGAATAATAGTGGGTACGATGCATTGGAATAATGGTGGGTACGATGCATTGGAATAATGATGGGTACGATGCATTGAAATAATGGTGGGTACGATGCATTGGAATAATGTTGGGTACGATGCATTGGCATAGTGGTGGGTACGATGCATTGAAATAATTGTGGGTACGATGCATTGGAATAATAGTGGGTACGATGCATTGGAATAATGGTGGGTACGATGCATTGGAATAAAGGTAAGTACGATGCATTGGAATAATGGTGGGTACGATGCGTTGGAATAATGGTGGGTACGATACATTGGAATAATGGTGGGTGTAGAAATATCATATGTAACATTATTTTAAATGATCTCGTGTACCTTGGCACCATCTAGCCGAATTCAGAGAAAGGCAATACAATTGGTCGAAACTCTATTGGTTTTGCTCAATTCATATATGTTGTGTAGTGTTTGTTGTTTAGTTGGTGATTATTAATAAATGTTGTGGGGTGGTAGTTTGGTTGGTAATTATGTATGTTTTTAAAAATGTCGTAACTTTTATTTGCTCCTTTTTTTCTTGTCTAACCAATTCATAAGGTCAGAGATGTATTCTCCTTTCAAGATGAAATCCTGCAGGTAATTCATATTAATTTGTAATATTTCAACAGATTTCCCACCAAAATAACAGTTTGAATGCGATCATCATTGCAACCGATAGTGGCTTGAGCAAGAGTAGTTTAGATTCAGTTTTATCATGTGCGACCGGATATATGATTTATTCAATGTTTTTTTTTATATAACAAGCGCATCGTTATTTTACAATTATGATGCAATAGAATATAATGCACATTATTAACAATTCTTCAGTAACTTTTTTTTTATTAAAACTTCATTAATTTTGCAACAATTGTGAAATTTCTCATGAACCTGAGAGAAGGTAGTTTTTTGATCGCATCTTGCATGATAAGGTGACTGTTTGGTGAATGTCTGTAATTCCCCAAATCCAGTTCCGATATTTTGCCGAGGCAACTTGACAGACATTGGACAACTTCATCAGGAAGCTGTTCACGACCATTCAATCCAAGTTTCATCTGTATAGAACAAGAATATCTCATGAGGTAAATATACAACTGAAGATTTTAAGATAAGATATTCATGTTGTATTCCCGTGCATGGGAAACCAACATTATCATGAAGAAAAATTGGATTTTGCATAAACTAATTTGCCTTACCTGGTCGCGGTAGTTTTAAGTGGAATTGTTAATAGTTGTTTACATTAATTGTTTCAAAACAGCAAATATATATAGCTTATTCTTTATCATTTATGTTATGAATATAAAATTATTGAATAGCATTTAATCACTGCCCTTCATAATTTCATACTGAACAAACCTAAAACTACTATGAAAACAAGAAGCAATTCCCAATTTGTAATTCCTTTTTGTAACAAGTCCCTATCCCAACAATCCCATTAAATATGTAGGCCCAAAGTTTTGGCAACGATTACCCAATATCATTCGTGAGAATCGCTTAAAAAGTTCACCAAAGCTTTCCAGCAACACCTCTTGGAAGACCTGTGGGCTCGCGCTTTCTTTTGTAGATTGCTTGTAGTTGGCTGAGCTTGTTTAGCCGGCTGCCTTACGGTCTTTGGCGAGCTGCGCAGCGGAAAGTCTATTCTCCACAGATCGCACACTAATAATTATAGTGACCACGATTTGTACTGTCTTAATCTCAAACTCGAAGTCTATAACTCTTGATTCACTGTAGTTGTATTTTGCGTCTCATTAAATATGCGGTTTATTCGCGAAGCGAGTTACTAAGTACGTTACACAGCATAACGCAAGTTATCTTGTCTGAATTACGTTATTGTAGGTTACATATTTTAGGTTATTTAAATTTCCAGAATATATAGGGAATTTACAAGGTGCGAAAAGTTTACGTGCGAGACGTTTCACATCTGCACGTTTGACTAAGTGTGGGAATTGGGTGAAAAAACTATGTTAACGATTTAAACGGCAAAAATACAAAAGGCCCGTACAAGGTGATAATTACGTACAAAGTAATAAAACGTGAGAGTCGGTAAACTTGAAACGCAAAAAAACGACGTTAAAACACAAAATATTTTAGACATAAATTAAAACAAATATATACTATACGAAATGCTACAACATCTCATTTTTTCCACATTTTGTTAAGTGTGAGAAAATAAAATCACAGTCTCGTTGAGCATTTCGGATGTTTAGTCGAAATAACAATCGAAGTCATGTAGTGAACGATCTCACGAAGTTTCGAGCATTTCACACGTTTATCCTGCAAAAACTAGAATAACCTCGCTCGACTTTTCCAACAGGCTTTTCTGCCGGGTGATCGACCTCGAAACCCCGCCGAATTTTCTACCCAGACCCGATGTTCGACTGAAGCTAAACCTCGCAGGGGCCGCTCAGCCCCACGCCCCTCACACGA
>CH002592.1:615254-641488 GCA_000149265.1 Ciona savignyi
TTGTTAGGTGTGAGAAATAAAATCCAGTCTCGTTGAGCATTTCGGATGTTTAGTCGAAATAACAATCGAAGTCATGTAGTGAACGATCTCACGAAGTTTCGAGCATTTCACACGTTTATCCTGCAAAAACTAGAATAACCTGGTTGGGAGAATTAAGTACAAAGCTAGAATTGTGCAATCGTGCATAAAAATCTGGTGTCATGTATGTTAATGCGTGATAAATGTTAGGTGGAATATGTAGTAAAAGTGACATCTCATATTCAAGGTAGCAACGCCACAATTTGCATCACATGAGCCATATTTTTTATACTTTGCCAGCTAATAAACCAAGGCGTGTACGCCTGGTTACTCACTACCGAGTGAGCATGAAATAAATGCAGCGATGATCTCGCTATATGCGACGAAAGCGCAATTAATAAAAACGCCAAAAAAACGAGCGACCTGGCATATAGGTTTTACGACTCGTATCGGTTAGGGGAAATAAACTCGCGCGGATGTATTTCCATCAACGAACAAAAGCAATCTAACAGAAAGCAGAACGTAAGCCGTGTCTCGTCATTACTGTGCGGTGTTTGTAAAAGCCTGTTTTACACACGAAATATATTCGGTTCGGAACATCCGACACATTGAATGAGAGGCGATTAGACATTTGGATATCGCATTTACATGCGGCGCGATTACCATAGCTATACGGAAGTACGCTGGTATCGTTTAATAAACTGTAGCGCTGTGAAGCGGGTACGCTCACTTATTTACACAGCATGAGCGCAAATGCGCGGGGTAGAGGCGATCAGACTTCGCAGAAAAAGAAACAAAACTCGAGCCGCTGCTAAAACGAGTGTGTAATCGCTTGAACGAGACGCATAATTTGCGTGAGGCGATTAAAAGAAAACTAACGCCTTGTCGGCGATAACATTGAAAATCTGGCGCTACGAACAAAACAAACGTCGTTCGACGTGTAAATGCGCCTAATATACCGGATGGGTTGGCGCAGCATGGCATCATTGACTCAAGCTCATGATAGCATAATCGTAAAAGCGTTACTGACCTTGTTTAAGATGGAGTGAATATGTAGCAATTGTTGAAGGCGCGTTTGCTCTTCGCGTTTGTAAGAAGTCTGTAGAGTAAAACACCGATATTATGCATTCTTGCAATAGCCTAGTACCATTCAACCAAACCGGGAACACTAGTTTTTGCAATCGTTGCAGACTAATAATTACATATAGTATAAAAATTATTAATAAAACTTACAAAAAAATAATCTAGAAGCTACAAAAATAATAATACAACCCTTTCATATTTCGTAAAGGGATCGTCGTCTTTCGAATTCTCTTCTTTCGTCGGCGAAGACGATGCTTATCTTGATTTGAATAGAGTGCGTTGTCTTGTTGTATAGTCACCAACTTCCTCCAGCGAAAAGGGGCGTTTCTTACTTGATGCTTGAAATTGCTTTTTAAATAACTTGCGTTGGACCACTCGTCGTTGCCAATGTACTTGAATCTTCTAGTTGAAGTTGACGTCGGAAATTGTTCGTTTCGGGAAGGTGCGTGTCCATTATCACGTCGGGTTCAACAATGTGGGCTCGCGCTTTCTTTTGTAGATTGCTTGTAGTTGGCTGAGCTTGTTTAGCCGGCTGCCTTACGGTCTTTGGCGAGCTGCGCAGCGGAAAGTCTATTCTCCACAGATCGCACACTAATAATTATAGTGACCACGATTTGTACTGTCTTAATCTCAAACTCGAAGTCTATAACTCTTGATTCACTGTAGTTGTATTTTGCGTCTCATTAAATATGCGGTTTATTCGCGAAGCGAGTTACTAAGTACGTTACACAGCATAACGCAAGTTATCTTGTCTGAATTACGTTATTGTAGGTTACATATTTTAGGTTATTTAAATTTCCAGAATATATAGGGAATTTACAAGGTGCGAAAAGTTTACGTGCGAGACGTTTCACATCTGCACGTTTGACTAAGTGTGGGAATTGGGTGAAAAAACTATGTTAACGATTTAAACGGCAAAAATACAAAAGGCCCGTACAAGGTGATAATTACGTACAAAGTAATAAAACGTGAGAGTCGGTAAACTTGAAACGCAAAAAAACGACGTTAAAACACAAAATATTTTAGACATAAATTAAAACAAATATATACTATACGAAATGCTACAGACCCTCATCCGCTTCCCCAGTTTCACTAATATTTACACCAAATAAGAATTTTTTTAACACTGAATAATTTCCATTTGTTAAAAATTTTATTTACTCCAAAATAAATTCCTAAAAAACAAATATGTCACAACCCATCTGTTTTAATATAATCGGATCCTACAATCTTTAGTATTTTTAACTTGCTAGCCATCCAGTCCGGCCGTTTGATCTAGCAGTAAAGTGTGTCGCCTTTCAATCGAAAGGTTGCAGGTGCGAAACTGGTCGCTAGCTAGTCGGTTGTGTCCTTTGGGCAAGGCACTTTACGGACATTGCCTGAACCCAGCGGATTAATGGGTTCTACCAAATTGAAGTAATATGCGAATCATAAGCAACACACTGCAAAAGCTCCGGTAACTCGACGATGGGCGCAAGGTGATCTGACGATTGACCGTGTGATAACCCCCTTGGTTTTCCCATTCACGGGGATAAAGATGAATATCCTGTCACCATATCCCTCCTATCCCCTCTCCTAGTCATTTTTGGCTCGTTAATTCTTTTTTATATTTACTTATTTTTCTAATTTATTGTTTATTTATTTTAACATTTTAATGTTTTGTTTTTGTTTTTTAATGTACACTACTGCAGTGCTGCTTTTCGGGACTGTTAAATAAGTATTAAATCAAATGCATCAGTGTTATGCATTTGTGTGTTTTATGACAATATTTAATGTAAACATGACCAGGTAAGTGTGCTTGAAACTAATCGTGTCATCTGACATTAGTGGAATTTCATTTTAGGTTTATATTTTCATTTTTCACTCTGGTCCACGCTTTCGGGCCATACCTTCTCCTAAAGCCGACTCCTCAACAGTACTGATCGCGCTTTACCGCACACTCTTCTTCAGGGCTTTATATTGTTTTAGTCTAAATTAAATTTAAATCGCTTAATATCGTTTTTTCGCATGGGTTTGGCGGCGTTTGCTATATTTACTATATTATATCCCTTTTATTCTTTAATGACGTGTTTTAACGACTGTTCGTTTTGCCGTCTTTTCCTGTTTGGGTGTTGGTATTTTATTCGCTTGCCATTTTTATATACTGGGGCAAAAAATAAATAAACCAAACTTAAACATTTAACAATAAACTAAGGCATGAGGTAAACAACAAATCTTCTATAACGACTGGATGTTTTAATTGTCAACATAAAGTTGATATATTTACCTTGTTCTGTCGCTCATTGATAGTTTGGCTCAAATCTACAATCAGCTGTCCGCATCCATCTAACCAAAGTTCATCCAGAACTTTCATGTGCTTTTGCAAATATCCAGCTATATCCCTCATCTCTAATTCTTCGTACCAAGTTCCCTGTGACCAAACTCCATTTGTTATCAGTTATCTTGGTTTCGTTATCACAATGGTGCATGAACTTACTACAAGTCTGTTGGGCACACGATGTACTTATAGCTCATTACAAAGCTTTTACCAACCTTTGTATAAACTTTATAATAAAATTATGGAATGTCAAATAATTAACGACTTGGTTATAAACAATGCATTGATGTGCTGACCATTGTGTTTGTCATACAGTGTGATCAGCCAGTGGTTATAAACATCCGGAGTTAATTTATCTATCAATTTGGGAAATATTTTGAATGGATTATAGTAGGTGTTATAATTTACCAAAAACAGATGTACTTACTGGATCACCGCTAATTGCACGCAACAATAACCTCGTGATCTAAAATTAAAATTTGAGGATAATTTGATATTAATCATGTAAAACATCATTTATATTTGAGTTAAATTAAACAATATCTATCCACATAAAACTAGGTATTATGTTTGTTTACTTTAGATGTTAATGTAAAATAATAAAAACTGATATATAAATTTAATGAATAATACTTACATATAAACCTTTCATATAACATTCATATAACAAACTAATTCGTGAAATTTTCATATAAATGATATATGGGAATTGCATTATAATATTCGAAAAACGGATTATGAGTTGAATATATCACATAGGACAATTTGAGATTAATCCGGATAAATTGGGAGATTTAGAAATGAGTCCAATCTCTCCACCAGTTTGGTAAAGGTCGTTGTTATAATTTACAAATCAAACACAGATGTACTTACTGTTGTGTCCCATGCTTGCAACCATAACCTCGTGATCTGACATTAAAATTTGAGGATAATTTGATATTTATCAAGTGAAACATCATTTATATTTTAGTTAAACAATATTTATCAATTAAAAAACAAAGTATTCTTTCTCTTCATTTTACATGTTGATGTAAAATAATAAAAATGATAATTTAACTCAATGAAGAATACTTACATATAAACCGACAATATTACGATCTAATTCGTAATATTAAATAATACATGACATAGTGAAATACATGACATAGTAACCTTACTATATATTTATTTAGTTTAATTAACCCATTACATATTGAAAACAACATTTTATCACACCTTCCCAGGTTCAAGTTGAAGAATGCGTTTCACATCATCAGGTTTATCATGTGCATACACTGTCCAAGTCTTCACCCATTGAGCGCCGTTCTGATCACTCCATTTAGAATATTTATTATCATCAAATACAGCCAAGTCCTGGGGAAATATATCCAAAGTTACAAAGCCGAAATACATTGTATAGAATTGCATATATATGAAAAAACCCAATTTTAGTGAATATTTATATTGGCAAATCGATAAAATTGTTTCCAATCTTAATATTTTTTTTATTATTTTTTTTTTAAATTTTAAAATTTAAAAGTTGTTTAAATATAATTGTATAACATATGTATAGTTTAAAAATGTGGTAGAAAGTAGTAGATTGGGGCATTTGTGTACAAATCTACCAAAGAACTAGTTTAGGTTGTATATACGGTACACTTAATAAATATAGACACCCATATTTGCAATACACAAGAATTATGTTCCTATTTAAATTTATATCTGCGCCAATATACAATCCCCGATCAGTGGTCTACAAGAGCTTTTTAATAATAATTCTTTATCATAATGCTACTATTGTTACAACAAGTTATGTTATATCTGCCTCGTGTAAGATGGATAGATTTTAGGCGACAATTTGTGGAAATCCCAACCCAGTGCTGTGTTACCACGGGGATGAATATGAATTGTTATAAATAACCCAGTAGAAAATCGCAAAACAACCCAAATTTCCATGTAAACTGACTTCAGGCAGAAAATGTTATCCAATTATGTGTAGATGTGCACCAATCTGTAGAAATTCCATTAAAAACTAATAATTGCAAGATACTGTTTATCAATATGTAAGTTATAGCATGATGTCACGATTTGATTCGAGCTCCCGTTTTCCGGTAATTTGTGGTCTTCCCAGAGTTGAAGATACAGAGGGTTCGAGACGGAAAGAGAGCAACTCAGGTTTGAACAGAATTGGTTGTCCAGTAAACAGAACTTATGTAAGTCTTGGACAATTTCGTCAAGTTTTAACAGCTTGAAATTTAATGTGCAATTTTTCATTCAATTTTTCATTTTTTTGTAAAATATCTTAAACAAATTACAGTTGGTTCGCCAGGATGTGGAAACTATTTATCTCGTAGGTTGCCTGCTGTACGCTTAAAAAACAAATTAGCCACAATAAAATAAAATGGTGGGTGACCTATACCAGGGCTTTTTAAAATTTTAAGTTAGCGATCACGTTCAATTTAGTGTAATTTCGGGAAAACCTTCTTCACATTTAAAGTCTAAAAGTGCACAAGGACAAGGTTTAGTAGTTTGTGTGAAATTGATTCTTGCTACCTCTAAAATTCATTGACCTACAGTTTGTGAAACCAAGATTCAGGCGGTTTAGTGACTTATCTGTATGATGTCCAGTGAAATAATAGGAGAGGTTATTCATGTTTATTTCTGGGAATGGGAAAATACAAGGGTAATTACCTCGCGCCAATTGTTGTGTTATCGGAAGTGTTAAAGTGTGTTATGTGTAAATGAGACGTTACAATTTGGTAGAACCCAATAATCTATTAAGATCATATGATGTATGCAATGTGCCTGGTCAAAAAAAAAAAAAAAAGTTGTGACTAAACTAATTTCCACCATTCAACGGAAACGCGACACAATAAATGACCAAGATATTCAACCGAGTTTTTGACATAATATGTTAAAATTAAAGATAGTTAAGCCGACTTACTTGAGGGTTGGGAAGTTGTTGAACAACTTCACGTAAGAATATTCGACTTTTTACAGATATCTTCTTTTCATCAATTCGTAATTTTCTGATGTTGTGCAGACAATCACCCAATGCCTTCGCCCCATCATTATCAAGTTTACAATGGTTAATATGCAAGACCATCTGAAATGAAAGTAAACTTGGTTGTAACATAAAAATTCAACAAAGTTGTGAAGTTAGTTAGCTTAGTTGGATAAAAGATTCGTGTTTATTCTTTTACTCTACCATACCTATACAATGAATCTGTATCAATTGGAACTAAATCAATCGGCTTGTTGCATGGGTAACAATTTGGTGTTTATTTTATAATGACAATTATGAATCGTAATATTGTAACATGCAGCTCATATGAAATTGATTTGCAGAACAAAGTTCACATTAAAGCAATCCGCAAATCACAGTTTGTAGTAACCAACAAATAGATTACTTAAAATTTGGGAACTTAGGATAGGACAGGATAGGACATTTATGTTTATACCCGTAAATGGGAAAACCAGAGGGGTTAACACACGGGCAATCGTCAGATTACCTCGCGCCAATCGTCGGGTTACTGGAGCTATTACAAGTTCCTTCAATTTGGTAGAACCCATTTATTTGCTGGGTTCAGGCAATGTCTGTAAACTGCGTTGCTCAAAGACAAACCCGACTAGCTAGCGACCAGTATCACACCTGCAAACTTTCGATTGAGAGGCGACGCACTTAACCGCTAGACCAACCGGCCGGACTAACTTAAAAGTAAACTCATAAAATCAATATAATGACAGTCGACATAGTATATCCAAGATAAAAAAATGTTAATTTGTTGTTTGCTATTTTCAATCCAAAACCTGTGATAAACTCATTTAATAATTTTGTCTTCATATTTTATTCCGTTGGCACCCGGAAGAAATCCTTTTACAAATACTAGATCGGTCACTTTTAATACTTTGCACAGCAGGGATTGAGTTTATCCAACGGGAATCAAGAACTAAAATCAAATGGTCATGTTTTACATACCAACATAAAGTTGGTATATTTACTTTGTTCCGTCGCTCATTGATAGCTTGGCTCAAACCTACGATTAGCTGTCCGCATCCATCTAACCGAAGTTCATCCAGAGCTTCCATGTGCGGTTGCAAATATCCAACTATTTCCCTCATCTCTAATTCATTATACCATCCCTGTGACCAAACTCCATTTGATATTACTTTTTTAGAATTTGTTATCACAATGGTGCATAAACTTACTACGAGTCTGTTGTGTATACGATGTACTTATGGCTAATTACAAAGCATTTAGCAACCTTTGTATAAACTAAAATTATGGAATGTCAAATAATTAACGACTTGGTAATAAACAATGCATTGATGTGCTGACCATTGTATTTATCTTGCAGCGTGATCAGCCAGTCGTTATAAATATCGGGGTGGTAATATATTAATTTTACATGATATTTCTATGTTGATTATGATCGCAGGGCTTCTAATTGATCTCGCAATACGAGTCTACTGGTATGTTACTTGTTCAATACTGCATTATGACATGTAATAAAAGTATACTACCATATATGTAAAGTATGAGATGAATTATAATAATCAAACAAAAATATTTGACATTATGAGTTGAATATATTACATGAGACAATATGAGATTAATCCAAATAAATTGGGAGATTTAGAAATGAGTGCAATCTCTCCACCAGGTTGGTAAACGTCTCTGTTATAATTTATAAATCAATCACAGATGTACTTACTGGATTGTTCCATGCTTTCAATGATAACCTCGTGATCTAAAATTTAAATTTGAGGACAATTTGATATTTATTATGTGAAACATCATTTATATTTGAGTAAAGGTAAACAATATTTATCCACATAAAACAAGGTATTAATTCTATTGACTTTACATGTTACTGTAAAATTATAAAAAAAACTAGAGAGTGTCAACCACCTGTTTAACCACCACTATTTGTAAACCACATGTTGTATGACATATATTTATGCTACAGGGTCCCTTATAACCACAACTTGTATTTTATACACTAAATATGTAGTTTGTTTCTGCAAGCATAAACGCATGGGTCCCATATTTATCAAACCAAATTTCTTTTCCATGTAATAGTTAAAAAAAGAATAAACGTCTTAAATTTACGAACAGTTTTACCACAAATGTTTTAAATTAAACCGTCGTTTCAAGCGCTGAAATGAAATGAAGCTAAATTGCCAAAACAGCCCGATTTAGTTTTATATGGTTTCAGGGAATTCCCCTAGGTTTAGTAGATAAGTTTCTGTTTTTACTAATGTGGGTCATGTTATGTAACAATTCTTAAAGTTTTAATCTGATTTGTCGACTCCTTGTTGGAGATGTCAGTGCGATATGGCATGCCTGTCAAAATCATAATTCAGGAACATAACTTCGTTTTTAACGTAATTACCCTAAGTAAATGGTTTTTTTTTAATTGGCACATACTGTCTAATGGTCTAACATTTCACCAAATCTGATCAAAGTTAGAGCAGCCGTTCAAGCGCTATATGCCCCAAAAAGCTAATTTATTGTAAAAAAAACTTTTGGATTTTAACGTCTCAGGAAAATTCCTCTAGATTGATTACCTGAAATTTTGATTTCTGCACATCTAGAACATGTTCTCTTACAAATGTCAAATTTTCATTGCGATTCCATTACTGATTTTGGTAAATGTCGGGGCGTCATGCCATGCTTGTCACAAAGGTATTTCCCTAGGTAATTTTTTTTATTTCTTATATGTGTTAAATCAGGAACTAATGCAATTACATTTCAGAAAATCTGATTCAAATTGTAACAGTCGTTCAAGCGCTATGCCCAAAAAAGTCAATTTTTACCGTTTTTGTTTGTTACGTCCCACGGGAATTCCCCTGGATTTATCACCCAAACTTTTGGTTTCTGTATATTTAGATCATGTTGTCTAACAAATACTAAAGTTTGATTGCGATTCCATTTTTCCTTCTGGTAGATGTCGGGGCGACATGGCGTGCTTGTCACAATCATGATTTGAGAACAAAATCTTATTGTTTAGATGTCGGGGCGACATGGCGTGCTTGTCACAATCATGATTTGAGAACAAAATCTTATTGTTTAGGGTATTTCCCTAGGTAATTTTTTTATTTCTTTTAAGTGTTAAATCAGTTACTATTGCACTTACATTTCACCAAATCTAATTCAAATTGGTGCTGTCGTTTAAGCGCTATGCCCAAAAAGTCAATTTTTTAGAAAAAAATACCGTTTTGGTTTGTAACGTCCCAGGGGAATTCCCCTGGATTAATTACCCAAAATTTTGGTTTCTGTATATCTAGACCATGCTGTCTAACAAATACCAAACTTTGATTGCGATTCCATTTTTTCTTCTTTGTAGATGTCGGGGCGACATGGCGTGCTTGTCACAATCATGATTTGAGAACAAAATCTTACTGTTTAGGGTATTTCCCTAGGTAATTGTTTTAATTCTTTTAAGTGTTAAATCAGTCACTAATGCACTTACATTTCACCAAATCTAATTCAAATTGGTGCTGTCGTTTAAGCGCTATGCCCAAAAAAGCTAATTTTTTAGAAAAAAATACCGTTTTGATTTTTAACGTCCCAGGGGAATTCCCCTGGTTTTATCTCTTAAAATTTTGGTTTTTGTTTATCTAGACCATGTTGTATAACACATGGCGATGTCTCATTGCGATTCCATTTTTCCTTCTGGTAGATGTCGGGGCGACATGCCATGCCTGTCAAGCGTTTGACGAAAAAAAAGAAAAAAAAAGAAAAAAAAAAAAAAACGGACAAAAACAATATGTGTCCCAATTTTTCAAATGGGACCAATAAAAATGATAATTTAATTTAATTAATAATACTTACATATAAACCTACCATATAACAAACTAATTTGTGATATTAAATAATACATGACATATTGAAAGCCACATTTTATCCCACCTTCTCTGGTTCAAGTTGAAGAATTCGTTTAACATCATCAGCTTTATTATTTTTATTCACTGTCCATGTCGTCACCCATTGAGCACAGTCCTGTACACCCCATTCACCAACATCAACTACAACCAAGTCCTGAGGAAATATATTCAAAGTTAAAAAGCAGAAATACATTGTATTGAATTTGCATTTATATAGAAAAACTCAATTCCAATAAATATTTAAATTGACAATCGTTAAAATTGTTTTCAATCTTTATGTTTTTTTTTATTAAGTTTTTTAAAAATTTTTAAGTTTTATTATTGTATAACGTATGTATATTTTGGAAATGTGGTAGAAAGTAGCAGATTGTAGGTAGAAAATAACTGACTTTAGGCTTGAAATGTTATCTAATTATGTGTAGATGTGCACCAATCTGTAGAAATTACATTTAAAATTAATAATTGTTAGATACTGTTTATCAATATGTAAATTATAGCATGGTGTCCCGATTTGATTTTAAGCTTGCGATCACTTTCAATTAATTATAATTTTTTGCAATTCTTCCACACGATTAAAATGTTAAAAGTTAAAGCAGTTTGTGTGAAATGGATTCTTGCAAGCACTAACATTTATTGACCTACAGTTTGGGAAGCCATGATTCAATCAATTTAGTGACTCATCTGTATGATGTCCAGTGAAATAATAGGAGAGATTATTCATGTTTATCCCCGAGATAATTGTTGCGTTATTAGAAATGTTTAAATGTGTTATGTCTAAATGAGATGTTAATTCAGTTCGGTAGAACCCAATAATCCACTGAGTTTACACGATGTATTCAATGTTCCTGGTCAAAAGAAAAAAACAAATAAGTAGTGACTAATTTCGAACCTTCCACCATTCAGCCGAAAACGCGACGCAATAAATCACCAAGATATTCGACCAAACTAAGTATTTCCATTTGAAAAAGATGTAAAATAATGTTTAATAATTTCGAATTGATTCTTAGAATCATTAAACTTAGATCAGAAGTTTAGATGGTTAGAGATGGTAAACAGATTTATTAGACGAATGGTTATCGGTAGTAATCGGCTGTTAGGAACAAGTCATTTGAAAGATATTTGATCTAAAATTAAAGAAAGTTAAGCTGACTTACTTGAGGGTGGGGAAGTTGTTGAACAGCTTCACATAAGATGATGCGACTTTGTACGGATATACACCACTCGCCAATTTGTAATTTGTTGATGTTGCGCAGACAATCGCCCAATGCCTTCGCTCCATCATCAAGGTCAGACTTTATATATAAGTCAATCTGCGAAACAAACCATTACCGGTTAAACCTTATGTACAGTCCATTTCATGTGGCTGCTATACAACAAGGAAAGTATCGTTATGACAACTGGGGTATTGCAGGTAATACCATATTATTTACGAATACCTAGCTCAAACTGAGTATGCTTTGATAATTGTCTCAAAGTATCTAAGACTTGTACATGCCTATGGTAAATACTTTAGTGTGAATCAGACATTTTTCGCATTGTATTAAACAAGGTCAATCAAATAGCGAAGTTTGGAGAGACTTCGTTCGAAACGCAGCATCGACATAATCTAACCAAAATTATTCTTTGTTTGATTTATCAAAATGTGACAACATTAAAGTGAGATGTATGGTCGATTAATTGCCAGTAGATTGCAGCTTCTGCACTCTGAGTAAAATATGCCTCTGGTTGTTCTAGTTGTTACACTTTGCCTCTGGTTGTTATAATATTGCGAAGACAACTCAAATAGGATTGATTTTCCACATGAATTGGTTTTATATCAGTGCTTCGCAATTTTTTTCTCGAAGCATATTTAGAAATAATTTGACATTGTAGGTAAATATCAAACACAGTATCATTTATTAAATGCGAAAATTGCGCTTGTTTTGATAACCACAATCACTGAGTGTTTGGCTCAGTCTTCGAAATAGCATATGATCAATCATGCATAACGAAAACTTTCGATTATTACGTCATAAAAATATCAATCATAAGTGTACAATGGGAGGTTACCTGCAATATGCATTGTTACGGTTATTAATCTCAAAATTGTTGTATACAATTTCTATTATTTTCGTTGTTACCAAAATCACCATGCGTTACGGATTGCGACATTTATTTGTCTAAGTGTCACCACGACAAGTTAGATTAGCCATGTTTGTGTACGATTTGTACGCCAGTTTTCCAAATTGTTTATTGTAGCAGTAATGTTTCACCAAGTTTAATTGCAATACTTCAATGTTTAAATCTAGCTATTGTGTAGCATTTTGCAATTGTGAAAGTGTTTAAGGTACTATATGTGTTATGTTAAACTGCCTCTATTTGAATTTCTAACTGTGTATTCTATTTGAACTAGAGAGTGTCAACCACGTGTTTAACCACCAATATTTGTAAAACACATGTTGCATGCCATATATTCATGCTACAGGGTCCCTAACCACATTTTGTATTTTATACAATGAGTATGTAGTTTTTGTTTCTGCAAGCATAAACACAAGGGTTCCATAGTTATCAAACCAAACTTCTTCTCCATGTGTTGTTAAAAAAAGAACAATCGTGTTAGATTTACAAAGATTTCATCACAAATGTTTTAAATTAAAGCTTTTTTTCAAAAGCTGTATTGAAATGAAGCTAAATTCCTAAAACAGTTCGCTTTAGTTTTTCATGGCTTCGGGGAATTCCTCATGGGTTTAGTACATAAGTGTTTGTTTTTACATATGTGAGTAATCTAAAGTATCAATTCTTAAAGTTTTAATCCAATTTAACGAATCGTTGTTGAAGGTGTCAGTGCAATGTGGCATGCTTGTCACAATTATGAGTCAGGAACTTATTTTCGTTTTTAAGGGAGTAACCCTAAGTAAATGATTTCTGTCTTTTAAGTGAAACAGGGTGGCTAACGATATAGCATTCCACCAAATCTGATCAAAATTAGAGCAGCCGTTCAAACGCTACGTCCCGAAAAGCAATTTTTTTAGAAAAATAACCGTTTTGGATTTTAACGTCTCCGGGGAATTCCCCTAGATTTATCACCCACAATTTAGCTCCTGCGTATCTAGACCGTGTTGTCTAACATATGACAAAGCTTTATTACTATTTCATTATTCCTTCTTTTAGATATCGGGTCGTCATGCCATGCCTATCACAATCATACTTTGAGAACAAAATCTTATTTTTTAGGGTATTTCCCTAGGTAATTTTTTTATTTCTTATGAGTAATAAATCAGTGACTAATGCTCTTACATTCCACCTAATCTTATTCAAAGTGGAGCACCCGATCAAGCGCTATGCCACAAAAAGCGCAATTTTTCTTAAAAAAAAATCGTTTTGGTTTTTAACCTCCCAGGGAAATTCCCCTTGATTTATCACCCAAAATTTTGGTGTCGTGATATCTAGACCATGTTGTCTAACGAATGGCTAAGTTTCATTACGATTCCATTAGCCCTTCTGGTAGATGTCGGGGCGACATGCCATGCATGTCAGACCTTTAACGAAAAAAAAAAAAAAAACGGACAAAAACAATATGTATAATAAGGTTGATCGAATCGTGGTTGATCACCTCATAAATAAGAAATTTAGTCATTTAATCACCATTGTCATTCATATACTTCACTGTACCTGAACTGTATAATAATTAATATATATATAATAATCAATTTATGTATATGCACTAGAAACTTCAATATATGTATATGCACTAGAAACTGCAATATATCTAAATGCACTAGAAACTGCAATATATGCATATGCACTAGAAACTGCAATATATGTATATGCACTAGAAACCGCAATATATGCATATGCACTAGAAACTGCAATGTATGCATATACACTAGAAACTTCAATGTATGCATATGCACTAGAAACTTCAATGTCTGTATATGCACTAGAAACTTCAATGTATGTATATGCACTACAAAATGGTTTAGTAAGGAAACACTAACAAGTATGAGATTTGCCATCTCACGACAGAGAGCTTTGGTACCAATAGTAGGGTTAAGTTCAAGGTTGAACGCGGTACAACAGTAGTCAATTCTAAAACGAACTATTGGTGAGTGCCAAGTGGACTGATGTTCACAAACAAACAAGGCAATTTATACTAAAAGTGACAATGGGCGCGAATGCAATAAAACAAAGCGTCGCATGACGTATATCGTGACGATCAGCGTGTTGTTCTCTTGTGCAACCGGTGCAATTAATATTATGATTGTAGGAAATATTCACATGAAAATTTGCAACGGGGCAAAAACAAAATGACCCCAGTATAAATAATACAGAATTAAAAAAATAGAATGTGCGGTTGCAACATACAGCCATTATTACGTACAACGTTTATCACGCAAAATATAAGGCTTTACATAAATAAACGTATATCAATTTTAATATCATATATGCAAAAACTGGATTTGAGTTAATCCACGCAGGCTGAGTTCATTCTGTTATCACCCATGACGTCATTGATACTTAAAGCAGTTGTTTTACACCTACGTCATTAATTGCATTATAAACCGTTGTGGGATCACTTAAATATACAAAACTCGATAAAGTTTACATTTACCAGTGCAGTTTTCTGTTTTTTTATTTAGTGGAGGTTCCGCTGCCAGTCGAGTTTAGCTCCACGCCATGTGTGTACATATGGAGTCGGAACGGAGATTTATGTACCAGGTATAAACGGCAGCGGATCCTGGGACCTGGTATCTGCCAGATGCGTAAAAAATTGCTCCACAGACATTAGGAAAACATGTAAACCAACTGAGTAAATAATGGGTCGTGGTATATTTTACATAACTTTGGAAAGAATTCAGTTGTTTAAATGCACCCATACATGTTTTAGTTACCACAAACTACCAAATATAGAAAATGAAACGAGCTGATTTTTTTACCACGTGCTGTGGTAACACTAACCGTTAGGTCAATGGAATCAGAGCGAACGTTGTTAAACCACAACAATACTTATTTAGCACGGTTAGATTATAAAGCTTTTCATGACGTTTGGAAGAGATATACCATCTCTAACTTTAACGTTTGAGGTCATGGAAAAGATGAGCCATCGGTGCGCACTTTAAAACGTTGTCAATAAAACACTCGAATAATTTAATGCCGTTTACTCGTGAACGCTTCGCTGCGAATCGCGTCGAAATAACAGCGCGGTGCGGATAATAGACAGTTGCTTCCCTATGTTCTTACGACTTGCCAATCGGGTTCTCGTTTAACCCGACAGATGCGACTTTAGTGTTGTACTCTCTATGATATTAAACCCCGAAAAAAGGTTTCTTTGAGCCAGCACCTGCCGAAGTTGCATGCTTCTCCTCTGGGACTCACTGCCCTCAACCAACCGTCGATAATTGCGACGATTTAAATTGTCATTGACCCCGCAGATTACATGGTGCAGACATGTATGATCCAACGAAAGTTTTCAACTAACTTAAGTTTAGTTTCCTTCCGTTTCGCAATAGTTTCAGATATATACATATATGGTACATTCAAAATCTGTTTTACAAATGTAGTTTTGACGCTTTACAGTGTGTTTGACGCTTTTGTGAGTCTTCACAGTTTTGTGAATCGTTAACTTACAAGATGTGCTTTACGTTAGGAATCGAATATTATAAACTCTGACTGAGACAATAATATAAGAAAAACTTGGCCACATTGAATTTGGCAATTCCTCTCTTTTATTGTCCCCAAGATATGTATGTCCTTCCAATTTAAAAATATGATTTTAAACCAATCACGTCGCGTTAATGGAGTTATATTTAATAAAAATGCATAAATTTAAGGTTAAGTCATATGAGTTTGCGTCTATCTCGCAATAAGTGATTTACATATGCGAAATCAAGAAACGTCTTAGGATATGATACAATGTACATATAACCAAATGTTGCGTCTTTTACGCCTAAAGTGTGGCACAACAACCTTGTTTTAACGGCCAATCGTGCGAACTGTCTCCCTAAGTTCGCTATAGACAATATTCCATTTTAAATAGGCGCTTTAATAAAATTTAAAAGATTAATGCGACAGAAAAAGACTAAAAATTACGACAGACGTTACCTTTTCTGCTTGTCACCGTCATTCAGTATTCAATAATGAATATGCAATAAAAACACGATACCTTAATAAAAGGTAAAAAAACAAGAACAGCGCTTCTAAATCTGTAGTAAATTCGCGAATTTTGTACCAGGCTGTGTTAAAAGAAACCTTTACTGTGCATCCGTAATTTCCCTTTATCCCTGATTTCCCACGGATTGTAAATTGGCCTAAATACCTGGCAAAAACTTTAATGTTTTCTAATTAATTTTCCCTCCCCACAATACTATCTGTGTTTTATATGCATGCATCGATTTATTGTTGAAAAAGTAAAAATCTAAGGCGCGGCGTTCAGGCCACAGCCTCCCTTGGATACCAGGTTTTAATACCGCTCCTAGTACTATTAATCTAACGAAATCATAAGCAGAATTGAATTAGTTAACATTTTTGTATTTTGATGTGTTTGTATAAAATTTGGAATAGGCCTACAAGAACATTGTATTACCTAGTCGGATTGCGATGGTCATATCGTAGTACTGTTAGCTTGGAAATTGTCATTCCAGATTAAGTGTCAAACAATAGATGACACAAATTTAAACAAATACGAAACGCCACTAATCCATTCAGACGGACACTGGTAAAGGCGGGGAAAACCATCAGTGTCAAATATTTTACCCAGATATACCCAGGTATTTTAAAATCTTAAAATGAAGTCACGGTAAACATAAGGGTGCAAACCTAGGATAACATAACACACAAGGAAAAACAACAACATTGAAACTAAACCCATCACATCAACCAATCCATTAACATGTTCCTATTTATTCGACCAGTGGTTCCCAATCAAACTTATATACAGCAGTTTAAACATTAAATGTAGACTTATGATATGTTTTTATGTTTCAATCCGGACCCATAGTTACGGTAGTATAAAGGTTATGCTATGTTAATAATCGAATAGGAACAGCATTACATAACACGCAATATATTCTACAAGGCTAGTGTTTGATTGAAACAATGTTGTGTTTAAAGTAACAACTGGTTACCTTGTTTGATCGTTGATTAATAGCTGGGGCTAACTCCTTCAAAGCGGCACTCAGGTGTTTGCAACCGATCAGTTCAAGTCGATCAATGTCGTTCATACGTCGGACCAAATACTCAGTAAGGTTGGTCATGTCCACCTTTTCCAATGTTAACCGCTTGATCTAAACAAAATTAATAATATTGAACACTATTCATTCGAATGAATGTGCCAGATATTTAATTGATGATTTAATAAAATTTAATACATTTGATGCATTAACAAGCAGTGGGGCAATAATAACTGAGCCCAGTGTGTTAAATTAACAAGTGTGGGTATTTTCAAAGTGGAATGTATTTTTCCAAGAGTTTTTAAATATTAGTTTCACAGAATATGTATGTTTTAATTTGTTTCAACTAACCTTGAGATTGGTTGAATATTGTAAACCACGGAAGAAGATTAGAGCTTCAGTGTGAAAAGTCACATGCAAGTTGTGATATGCTGAACACGACTTCAAGGCAACAGCGACGTCGTGGATCTTGGAAGGATCATTCGGAAGTTCCATTTCTACGTAACTTGGAAGACGCTTATCGAATGTGGACGATATTTCCTTGTCACTAGATTCATTTACCCAACCAGCTACTTTAAAGAGTGTGTTATTGTCCCGTAAATTCTGACATGAAACTATTTCTAAAAGCATCTTTTTCTTCATATCAAAATCTCTGATCCGTGAAGCTGGAAAAATGTCTCTCATCTCCTTGTAAGCAGACGAGTTGCAAAAACCAAACATAAATCGAATGACAACATCCCAGTGAACATCATTGAACATTGAACGTTTTTCAGCAAGTGATTCATATGGCATAAACAGCATCATATAAATCGCACAAAAGAATTCTTGTAAGGTAAGATGGGCAAAGTAACTGCGCTTCTTACCATCCAAGATTTTCATTTTTATGCGTGATGATTGTTCAACATACGTATGCAGAAAGTTTGCGACCACTGGATCCAGGAGATCCACTTCCTCAAAGTCGTTTTTGTCAAAAACAACCTTCTTTTTTTCAAATCCTCTGAATGCCAGTTCAGTAAGTTTATTCAACTCCAATCTGAGCTCTGCTTCGTCCATATTTTTCAGATGCCCAGAAGAAATGTACTTGGTAAGTGTTGAGATTAACACTTGCGTCATTGAATTTATGTCGCCAACTCCAGAGAGAAGGCTGTCAATGATATAAATGCAATTGACTGGTACATAACACAAAGCAGATAAGTTTGCCTTTTGCTCCAGTAACTCCTCAATCCCAGGATACTTTTCATCGCCACAGATCTGTTTAATCAGATTTTCTTGTGCAGCTTTATCTAGCCCAAGTACTTCAAGAACTATGATTGGACGATAATCCTGGTGTATCTGATAAAATTGACCTGGTCTAGAAGTGACTAATTTAACAGAATTTGGTAGGAGAGTACCATTAAACAAGTTCTTGATAATGTCCACTGGTTTCTCTTTTGTATCCAATTGACAGCAATGGGTGGTGGTGAAAAAGGGAACTCCAGCTTCATCCAGGCCGTCCATCACAATGACAACATTAGAATTGTTCTTCAACTCTTGGGTTATGGCTTTGTATTGTTCATCAGAGAAGCCCTGCCCTGGCAAGCTGTTTTCAATAAGAAACTGGCTAACAGAGACTTTGTTTTCAAAATTCACATTTCTTATTAAAATGTAAAACAAATATTGTGTGTCAGGAAGAAGTAATTCAGCCAGTATGGACTGAGTCACCATCTGTGTCAATGTTGTTTTCCCTATCCCTGGTAATCCTGTAATACAAACAGTGTTACCATGTTTTTTAATATACGCTTTCTTAGAATTTTTAACTTTGAACTTGCGTTCAGCATAATCTGTTGCAATTTTCTTTGCTGTATCAAATATTTCGTTAATCGATATTCTTGGGTCAGTTGTTCCATAGACTGTTTGTGCGTGCTTTCGTTCCATACACATTCTCCATTCCAATGAAGATGCTTCAGTCTTCCAATCTTTATCAGCATGTTGTTTTACTTTGCAGATTTGAAGATTGACTCTCTTTATGCTACGTTCTATATCAATTGGAAGCACGAATTGCTCGCTCACTTCCTTTGCATTATTGCTTAATTTCTCTTGCAATTCTTCAGCTGTAAATAAGATTGTTACCACAGAAACTGTCATTATTTAATATTTCATTTTATTATTTTGATGTATATCTGTAAACATTTTTGTTTATTTATTTGTACCTTAATATTCATTGTAATAAAGTTTTTATTCGACTAGAGGTCAATTCTATGTCTAATACGTTTTATAATAAAACAAAAATAACAAATTAACAAAGAAATCATGATGAATAACAAGTGTTCATTAATATTTCGGACTCATCTGTTTCTGCTTAGTTAAGGAATATGAATATATTATATATGATTTACCAAATGTGGTTAAGTGGGTTAGAGTTACATATTTCTGCACTTAAGTGTTAACTATACAGTCAAAATTGTTTTAATTTTAATTTCCATTCTCTAGTTATTCTATATTCACACGATAAAGAAAACTGTTATATCATTCATTTAAACTTTGCAAGTTTAATCTACAGTTTATTTGTGGAGTGTCAACCCGTGTTTTTAACCAAATTAGGGAGGTTTTACTCTGTTTATTTTGTTTAGTGGGTGGTTATTTGGTCAGCACTGTGCACCGTGGTGATGCTGGCCAAGAAATGATTTCATCGTTGGCTTTTAGGCAACGTTTTCCAATAAAACTTCTTTGTTTGGAACTCTGTATTGGTAGGTGCCGGCTTTGAAGCTTTTCGTGTTTCCTGAATGGAGCTAGCTTCATTACTGTCCAACAAGCCAGAAAGATCCCTCGAGCATGTGTTCGTGCTGGATTCCGTGATTTCGGAGGCCAAGATGCGACGGCAAAATCTACTTGCTGCTGTCTTTCTTGACGTCCGAAACGCGTTTGGATCTGTCCGGCATGACAGCATGTTTGAGCTTCTTAAGCACTTTGAAGCCCCGACGTACCTCGTTGTGCTGGGGACGATGGCTACCGAATGGCCTGCGCTGACGGACAGCTCATTCAGGTCCTGGCATACGCTGATGACCTGGTAGTAGTAACGAAAGTTCGCGACCAGATGCTGCGTCAGCTTGCGGTTTGTGAACGCTTCGGTCGCTGGGCCGGCCTCCAATTTAACCAGGCGAAGTGTCGATTGATCGGCTGGAGGGTGTTGCATGGGCGCAAGAGGGTTCCGCTTGGTGGTGATACACTCCTGTAAGACGGAGTGGAGATTCCCCAGTTAGGGCCTGATGAACATTATAACCCTAGGCGCCGTGACTGGCATCAGGCATGTCCCCCGCACGAACTCCCGGCTGGTCTCCCACTTCACGGCCAGGCTTCAGCGGCTGTTTCAGTCGTTTTTCACAAAGCACCAAAAGCTGATCGCTCTGAAGCGCTTTCTGCTGCTCAGTCTCAGTTTTCATCTTAGAGTCCGACCCCTTGCGCAGAGGGATCTGATGGCGTTCGATCGACGTGTGCGCGAGTGTTTGAGGGTGACGTTTCGCTTGACCAAGCCCTCCTGTCAGGCGATGTTTCACACTCCGCAGGACTTGGGGGATCTGGGTTTACCGTTACTGTTGACGAGAGTCACATATTGACGGTCGCACAGGGGTTCAAGATGCTGACGTCGCCGGATCCACTCGTCACAGCGATCTCCGTCAGGAGTGTGAAGATATATGCGGCCAAGTTCGGTCGGCTCGACGATGTGTGGCCTTTGGACCGGGCGAGTTTTCTATCCGGTGTTCCAGTCAACGGAACCGTTACTCGAAAGCCTGGCATAAACCTGCCGTCGGACTTGTGGACTCGGATCCGCATCTCGAGTCGGCAGTTAGGTGCCTCGTGGAGCGAGGACCTCCTTGGCGGTACCACAGTCAGGTTCGGTAATGTCCTTATTACCAGCCAGAGTCGTCGGAAGCTGATCCAGTGTCTCCACGTGCACTGCCAGCGCGCGTGGCGACAGCGGTGGAAGTCTTACCCTAACCTCCGCGCACATGGCGTATTCTGCCTGGGTCAAGCGACCTTCGTCGATAGATTTTTCAGCGTATTTATTTGCCCTGAAAGCTCGCTTGAACCTCCTTTCCACAAAGAAGGTACTTGCTCTTTGCAGCAGGGGTCAGCACATTTCTACATCGTGCCGCTGTTGTGGGGCTGGATTTGAGACTCTCCCGCATGTGCTGAATTGGTGCCCGAGCTCTGAACTTGATGACGAAGCGGCACGATTCGGTACTGCGGGAGATCCTTAAACATGTTGATCGGACCCGCTTCCCCGTGATCTCGATCGATCGGACGGTCCCAGAACACGTGGCGGCCACTGGCGAAGCTCTCAGGCCCGACATCGTAGCTCGTCGGGCCGATGGCCCAGTCGTGGTTGCCAACGTGGCCTGCCCGTTCGATTTGAGACAGAACCTTGATAAGGCGGTAAAACGAAAGTTAACAAAGTACGACGAACTGTGTTGTAACATCGGTTCCTTCACCGGAAAACCGGTGGAGTGCCACGCACTAGTCGTGGGCTCCTTTGGGGAACTTCTCGGAGAGTCTTGCCACCTCTCTCCAGGCTTTGGGTATAACCGGTTTGACCCGCTCTCGGCTAGTCAAGAAATTGTCTACGCTATCCATTGAGGGGAGCCAGAAGATCTGGCGCTCATGGGGTGCCGCAGCCCGGGCAGCGTGGGTGAGGTCATGAACCGCTCCACCCGTTCTTGACGGTTTCCTTTTTGTGTCGACACCACCCAGTCGTGTACCCCCCTAGATAAAACGACGAATCAACCTCACTGTTCCTCCAAAGCCGGTCGAGAAAGACGTTCCGGATAAATTTGGGAGGGTCCAGAAGACGATTGAACTGCACGTATGCACAACGCGGGCGGGGACGAAAAAATATATATTGAAACGCCATAGATCACAGCCTCCACTTTCGAGATCACAGCAGAGTGGGTTTTTTCCTGATGTGCCCAAATAAATAAATGCACGAGTCCCCGCCCAAACACTATATAAACAAAACAAAAAACCGAAAATTTAAAACGCAAGCGCCACTACACAACGCGCGATTGAATCACCCACGACCACACCCTCCCAAAGCATGATCATTTTATGCGGCTGGCTTTTAATTTAAAAATTAAATCACTTTTTAAAAATGTATATAAGTCTAAATTTTAAAGCATGATACGCACAAATTGCTATATATATTTTATATATCACAACACAGATTTTACAACTATTTTTATATATATTTTTATAACTATTTTTATATTTTTTTCCCGCCAGCCACCAACTTTTTGCCTTTCCCGACCGGTTTAGACGCCATTCTTTTCCATTATAACAATTAAATTAAGTCGCGGAGGTGCACTGAAGTTGCTTTGTATCGTCTTTTTACCCACATATTGGTTAACTTTTCATATTACCCTTTAAAATAGTGCCCGTAGGCCCCCACCCTCAGTACACCACTGACGCCACGAACCCGTCCCCTTCCGCCCCGTTGTTGAGCATCGGTGACGGTCTGGCCATCGTGCGGACGGCTTTGTTAAGATAAAATAGACGCCATCCGCGCCACTGATTAGCATTATATTTATAAAAATCAACCAAATCCCTCATTAATTAACACTCCCCGGTCGGCCCTTGTAAATCAATTCTGTTCGGAGCTACTCAGTTTTAAATTCCATCCTTTGTTTGCCCCATTCCTCTTTGCCACGACCCTAGTCCTGGTCGGACTGTCTCACGGCCCCTGGCAAAATTACACCCTGCGGAAAGTCGATCAACTCCTTCCTCCCGTTGAGGACGCGGCCTGGTCACCCCAATCCCATCCGACCAGGCAATACCCCTCCCTGATGATTTTTACAAACGGTTCTTTCTTTTTTAAATTTTTTTTATTAGTCACACATATTTTTTATATATACATTTTTACTTTTAAAGTTTTAAAATAGAGGCTTTTAAGCGTGTGTGACTAGGGAGGGCGTGCCACCCTGTAATCCAGTGGAAGTTTACCTTTAAAACAGCACGCTATTAATATCCAATATATTTGACCTAATAGCCCTTAGGCCGGAAGTTACCGCACATGAAGTGCTGGCAAATTTTATTGCATCGTTTTTATACCGCTGTGGTGTTGCGTAGTTGATGCGAATAAAAGTACTTTTACCCTGAGCACTGCTATAGAATACGTGGCGTTGCGTTAGATTTATTTAAAAACTACCTGACTAAGAGATCCCAATATTTATTTGTTTCTAATGTTCGCTCAAGTATTAAACCTGTCTTGTGTAGTGTACCCCAAGGGTCTACCTTAGGTCCGCTACTTTTTTTAATGTATATTAATGATTTGCCCTTAGTTTCCAATTTTGTCACCAAACTGTTTGCTGATGACACTTGTTTGTATATGTCAAGCAAATGTCCTTATGAACTTCAAAAAAAGTGAACTTTAAACTAATTGCAACAGATGATTGGCTGCGATCTACTAACCTCTCCCTTAAGTATAGTAAAACTTCATATATATTATTCACCGGAAATTTAAAGCCGATAGGCATTAATGACTTCCACTTAAATATTAATAATAACAAACTTATTCCATCTTAATCAGCCAAATATTTGGGTCCTGTTAGATGAAAAGCTCAATTGGAACTGACATATTCTCAATCTCTCACAAAAATTAGCTAGGTATTTTGGTATAATGGTCAAACTCAGTAGATATGTTGATATCAAAACTCTGCTGAATATTTACTACTTTTCCCGACCGGTTTAGACATCCGCTTTTACATTATAACAATTGATTTAAGTCGCGGAGGTGCGCTGAAGTTGTTTTGTATCGTCTTTTTACCCATTCATTGTATCATTCTTTAACGTCTATTACACTTTAAAATAGTACCCGTAGGGCCCCACCCTCCGTACACGATTGACACGAACCCGTCTTCTTTTTTTTTTTTTTTTTTTTTTTTTTTTTGCCGAGCCAAGTTTCGAACCCATGATGGGCTCGTCACTAGGATCGTTTTTTTTGTATAAGAGTCGGTATATGTATCGGTCGCGTTAACCATTTGGCCACACGACCGTACAGAACCCGTCTTCTTCCGCCCCGTTGTTGAACATCGGTGACGGTCCGGCCATCGTGCGGACGACTTGGTTAAGATAAAATAGACGCCATCCGCGCCACTGAGTAGCAATTTATTTATAAAAACCAACCAAAAAGTCCCTGAATAATTAACATTCCCCGGTCGGCCCTTGTAAATCAATTCTGTTCAGAGCTACTCAGTTTTAAATTCCATTCTTTGCTTAATTCCCCTTTGCCCCGACCCTAGTCCTGGTCGGACTGTCTCACGGCCCCTTGCAAAATTACACCCTGCAGAAAGTCGATCAACTCCTTCTTCCCGTTGAAGACGCGGCCTGGTCCCCCCAATTCCATCTGACCTGGCCATACCCCTCCCTGTTGTTTTTTCTATAAACATTTCTTTCTTTTTTAACATTTGTTCAAGTCACACATATTTTATATATATATTTTTATTTTTAAAGTTTTAAAATAGCGGGTTTTAGCGAGTGTGACTAGGCAGGGCGCACCACCCTGTAGTCCAGTGGAAGTATACCTTTAAAACAACACGCTAATTAATATCCAATATATTTGATAACCCGATAGCCCTCTAAGGGCTACCGGAGCCCGGACGTTACCGCACTTGGAAGTGCTGGCGAATTTTATCGCATCGTTTTATACCGCTGTGGTGTTGCGTGGTTGATGCGAATAAAAGTAATACAACATAAATCTTAAAAGCAAGTGAAGATGTCACAAGGTTGAAAGTCAATTGCTATTTCTGCACGGAGCTTGGGTTGACGCAAAGGTTGTAGTTTACACCGCAGAGCATTGTATTCTCGCTTTGTCTGGGTTTGCATTTAGTTTATCAATCATCCTTGGTGAGGACCATCATCGGCTATTGGTTTGTGTTCTTTATGTTCCATGTTATTTGCTGGGGATTTTAGCCTCCGCTACGGCCTTACTTATGTTTTTGTGGTGACCAGTCAACTGAACCCCTTACAACTGAACCCCTTACAACTGAACCCCTACAACAGAACCCCTTTACAACTGAACCCCTTTCAAATAAACCCATTTACAACTGAACCCCTTTCAACTGAACCCCTTTTAACTGAACCCCTACAACTGAACCCCTTACAACTGAACCCTTTTACAACTGAACCCCTACAACTGAACCCCTTACAACTGAATCCCTTACAACTGAACCCCTTACAACTGAACCCCTACAATTGATTGAACCCCTTACAACTGAACCCCTTACAACTGAACCCCTTACAACTGAACCCCTTACAACTGAACCCCTTACAACTGAAACCCTTACAACTGAACCCCTTTAACTGAACCCTTGAAAAATTTAAGCCCGATGACGTCGTCATGTCCCAAATTGAATACTGATAATGTTTGACGTTCTAAGTTTGTTTCCATCATCAATATAAAAAATGTTACGACTCTTTGGGCAAACCACATTTAAACGGCAGTATACAATTCATTTAACTTAGTTGACAGTTAAAGAAAGGATTAATAAATTATGTCTGTGCGGCCTAATGTGTTGATGTAGGGGCTTCAGTTGTCAAGTGGATAAGTTAAAAGGTGTTCAATTGTAAGAGGTTAAGTTGTTGGGGGTTCAGTTAAAAGAGGTTAAGTTGTGAGGGCATAAGTTGTAAGGGGTTAAGATTAAAAAGGACTGCAGGTGTAAGAGATTTAGTTGTAAGGGGGTCGCGTGAAAGAGGTGCGGGGAGAGGGGGGGCCGGGCGGAGGGCGGGGGAGGGGCGTCGGGGTCCAGAGGCGGAGCGGGGGGGGGGGG
>CH002592.1:642112-658801 GCA_000149265.1 Ciona savignyi
AGAGGTTAAGTTGTGAGGGCATAAGTTGTAAGGGGTTAAGATTAAAAAGGACTGCAGTTGTAAGAGATTTAGTTGTAAGGGGTTCAGTTGAAAGAGGTGCAGTTAAAAGGGGTTCAGTTGAACGGAGTTCAGTTGTAAGGGATTCAGTTGTAAGGGGTTCAGTTGAAAGGGGTTCAGTTAAAAGGGTTTCAGTTGTAAAGGGGTTCAGTTGAAAGGGGTTAAGTTAAAAGGGGTTCAGTTGTAAAGGGGTTCAGTTGTAGGGGTTTAGTTGTAAAGTGTTCAGTTGTAGATGTTCAGTTGAAAGGGGTTCAGTTGTAAAGGGGTTTAATTAAAAGGGGTTCAGTTGTAAAGGGGTTCAGTTGTAAGGGGTTTAGTTTTTTTGGAAGGGCAGCATGTCTGGGTAAATTGCCCTCCTACAGGTTCGGCTCTCCGTACCCAATTCAACTTTCAACAGTTCCGATCATACGAAGGCATTGTTTCTTGGGAACACTACAAACTTAAACCCCCTTACCGCGGTAAAAAAGCACGATGTTATACATAATTATTTCATGCAGCCGTGTCCATTGGTTGGGTATAATGATTGTTGCAATAAATAAAGAAGTCCTTCAAGGTATGCGTGCCATATTTGACCTAAGTTTCAATTTACCTGAAATAGTCACGTCAATCTCTGTTTTATATGTACATTAATATGGGCGGGTCCACAGTAGCTCCGGGACCAGGAATTAAGGCCATGGAAGGCCCATTACTCCAGCGGCCCGGTCTAACATGGATCCGGGATATAGCGGTCAAGTCGGCCAGTGTCCTGAAGGAAGCTGACTAAATGCTTTACCGGGATAGATGCGAGATCATCAGTTTTAAAAATTCCAAAATTTCTCCATCTGGTTACAGCAAATGCTGGACAATGGCCAACATAGTGTAAAGGAGTCTCGTCTTCTTCTTGGCAAGAGTTACAGCAAATGCTGGACAATGTCCGGTCCGTTGGTCTAACGGTTTAGTGCGTCGCCTTTCAATCGAAAGGTTAAAGGTGCAAACCTGGTCGCTAGCTAGTCAGTTGGGTCCTTAGGCAAGGCACTTTACGGACATTGCCTGAACCCAGCGGATTAATGGGTTCTACCAAATTGAAGGAACATGTCTATCATATACAACACACTGCAATTGCTCCGGTAACCCAACGATGGGCGCGAGATGATCTGACGATTGCCCGTGTGTTAACCCCCTTGGTTTTCCCATTCACGGGGATAAAGATGAACATCCTAAGAGGGACAGGTTGCACATGCCGTGCGCATGAGGATGGATTGGTGCTTAGCCAAATTAGCATGACCAGTGATAATCTGAAGAACAGATCGTAACTGTCTCCGCCGCAGCCGTAGAAGTTCCCTGAACAGGGATATAGGCCTTGTCCAAGATACTCCTTCGTCTGACGACAGCCACAGTGTTGTCTCCATTCCTCAGCATGTTTTCGGCTCATCCACGCCTCCAATTCTGTTCTGACAGAGCAGACAGGAATACAGAGGGATGGTTCTGGACCGATAAAGGCAGTGCTGGATGCGTCACGAGCCAAATCGTCAGCTTGATCATTGCCATCAAACTTTGAGTGGCCTGGTAATCCAGCAGAGTTCCACAAGATTAAGCCCTCCAAGATTGTGAAAAAGGTACCATGTCTCTCGCAGCAAGCGGCTATGTATCTTCAAGCACATTAGAGCTTTTAAATCAGCCTGACTATCTCTGTGAATGGTGATGGACATTTTTACAGTGTTTCAAGACTTCAAAATCGTTGCAGCATGGTTTATTGCAAGGATCTGCGTCTGAAAAACTGAGGGGAAGCTTCCAAGGTGAGAGCTGAGTTTGTAATCACACTTGCTGGATTGAATAAGTACTCCAGCACCAGTCGATCCATCTAGTCGTGACCCACCAATGTAACAGACAAGCTGTGATGGGTCAGATGGGCGTGTAGGTGGAGTGATGTTGTCACGGTCGCTGATCTGAATCGCGAAATGTCGTTCCAGATGGAGAGTGCACTATCTGTAATCCACTGGCAATGATAAAAGATGGATATCTTCCATTGCTTGGTTGCAGATGTCAATATGACTTTTCTTGTGCCAGACTAAGTAACCAGACCCCTTCCAGTAACCTAACAATCTCAGGCGGTTTGCCGTTTGTATCGCTGTGCCCTGGAGATACACAGGTGCAGCGGGGGCAGGTTAAGTAGCATCTCCATTGCCCTTGTGGGAGTGCCTTTAAAGGCGCCATTGATGCATAGGCAGGCCAATCTTTGAACCTTGCGCAGGTTGCCCTGTGCGTTGGTATGTTGCGCTGACTGACGACACTAATGA
The DNA here is from genome assembly GCA_000149265.1 of Ciona savignyi. NCBI lineage: Eukaryota > Metazoa > Chordata > Ascidiacea > Phlebobranchia > Cionidae > Ciona > Ciona savignyi. Next base: position 644,446 of record CH002592.1, read on the forward strand.
AGCATAGGTCAAAATAGGTCGGATAATCTGACAGTAGAACCACATCATTATTTTTGGCTGTAGCCTCCATGTAGGGCCAACTGATCTACGGCATTGTGCTAGAGCAGCAGTGGCCTTCTTGATACGAATTGAATGGTTATTCTTCCAAGAAAACTTGTTGTCTAGGATGACACCAAGATAATTAGCTTTCTTTAACTAAGCTGGATATTTTGGAGATAAATTGATTTTAAAGACCATTTTCTCCTTCTTGTGAACATTACCACCACTGTCTTAGCCGGGGCAAAGCAAAGGTGGTTGTTTATTGCCCATTTCTCCAGACGATTAAGGGTTGTTTGAACAATCATCCCAATTGTTAATGGGTCTGGGCCAGATATAATGACGCTCAAAGTCATCAGCATATGCTTGCACAAGTGCAGCCTCTTGACTAGTAAATTGGCGTAGTAGAGTGTCCACCAAGAGGTTCCATAACAAGGGGGATAGGATTCCCCCTTGTGGACAACCTTTTTTGACCTGTTTTCTTCTCGGTACAGCCATGGAGTTCTGCTGTGGCTGTTTGGCGTTTAAGCATATAACTTATCCGCCGGATAACTTTTGTATTAAAATGATACTTTCGCAAAGAAACTATCATGGAAACAAAAGTGGCATTAGAGAAGGCTCTGCTCCTTCAATATCCAGGAATACTCCGAGAGCATATTGGTTATGGAAGACCGTCTTCTCCAGTTGGATAACCATATTGTATAGGGCATCTTCGGTAGAAAATCCCGCTCTATATGCATATTGGTTGGGGTGTAGGGGGGATTGTCCAATAGGTCCCTCCTGCAGATACCAAAGTATGAGTCTCTCGACCTTCATCACAAATTACATGAGATTCAGGGGTCGATATCATATAGGCTTGCTTTCCAGTGTCGATAGGGTTTTGCCAGTCTTCCTTCCCTGGTTTGGGTGGAAAAACCACTCTCGCGATCAGCCATCTTTGTGAGATGAAACCCAACAGGAGAGATGCTTTAAAGATCTAGATAAGAAAGGGGGCACAGGATTTCCAATCCTTTTTGAATAAGTATTGAATAGATTCCATCTGGCCCTGGGCTTTTAAAAGGCTTAAATGATGTATCAGCAGCCCTAATTCTTTCAGCTGTGATGATGTTGTTGACTAGCACTTCATCGCTAGCTTGAATTGAGAACCATTGTTTAACGTGGTTAGTAGATGATCCTTGATTATTTACGTTCTCTGGGAAGTGTGCGTCCAGGAGAACGTGTAAGGTTTCAGGTGGAGTGCTGGTGAAATCACCATTTGACTTCCGCACAGATCCAATCTGAAGAGAGCGATGCTTCCTGAGGATTCGATGAAGCCGTGCCATTGCTGGCAAGGTGTTCACCTCCTCACGCAGTTTGCGCCAAGACGCCCGTTTTCTGGAGCGAATGGCATTTTTGTAAGCTCGGGTGCTTGCCTTGGACTCATCCCATGCGGCAGGAGTCTTAAGCTTAAGGGCTTTCCGGTGGGAGCGTCTCGCACAGCGACGAAGAAATGTGAGTTCTGCTCACCATCAGGAAGGAGTGTCATTTGATGTTCTTTTGATCAGGCTACACGATTTCTCATATGATAAGGTAATGGCTGTTTCGTCAGCTTTCGCCAGCTTGGCAACCTGCTTAGCAGTTTTTGGAGGTGCACCTGGGATTGCCCCACACAGGAGAGTAAGTTGTTTTGAGTATAGCATCCAGTCAGGTTTGCGAACATTCCTGTGATGCGATGGAGTGGTCTTACAAAGGTTGTTCACTCTGAAAGTTATCAATTGGTGGTCGGACAAAGAGGCTTCTTTGCTGACCTTCCAGTCTGACACCTTTGAAAGCAGATTGGCAGAGCACAGAGTGAGATCGAGAACCTCAGCTCGGTTTCTGGTCACAAAGGTCGGAGAGTTGCCAGTATTGCATACTGACAGCCTTGTGCTCATTAAATACTCCATAGGGACATGCCCTCGACTATTGCAGTCAGTGCTTCCCCAGTAGTAATGGTGAGCGTTTGCATCTGTCCCGATGAGCAGACGAAGGTTTGATTGTTCACAATGGGTTACCAGTTCTCGCATCTTGTGCGGTGGTGGTTCCATAGGGTCATTACCAGCCATGTAAACAGAACAGAAAACAACAGGGTTTTTGCTGTTAGTGTTGTCTGCAATTGCAATTGTGCAGGTGTCTCTGTCCATTAATTGAAGTAGAGGCCACGCCACCAGATTCTTAGCAGACAGGATGCAAGCACGTGGCTTGCTTGAATTAGGATCAGAAAAGCAGCAACCATTCCGAGGAACAAAGGCCACTTTTCCTTGCTTACAGTATGGTTCCTGTAGAAGGGTAAGTGGTGTTTGTCCCATTGTTGGGAACCGACCCATTAATTGTTGGGCGGCTGCTATAAAAATGGTGCAAGTTGTTCTGGCAAAGAACAAGGTCCTTGCTGGTCGTTTTCAGAGCCTCCATCACACACTAGTGTTTAAGAGACCGGTTTCCCACAAAAGTGAGAAGACCCGCTATGTAGTGAGGGCTGAAGTCCATCTTGCGCAGATCTTCAATCGCAGACATCTCCACACCTAAACGTAGGTGTGTGCCTTCTTCCGTCACTTCGCCGACGTACCCACGGTCGTGGAACTTCTCAATGGGAAGTCCGGAGTTCTGGAACCCGAGAAGTCGAATAAATCGTTCCGGGTTTTTTGTACCTTCGGGTCAGAGACCCAGACAGTGTAGACGCGTTCGTTCAGACGATCTTCGGGCCCATTTGCTGTGTAGCCAATGTTCTTACCTGGCATTGGTGGTAAACCACGGATAAACCTCCTGAAGGCTGCCAGTGTCGCTGTATCCATACAGGTGACCTTCACGGTACCTGACTTTAGCAGCACAAGCCCTTTGGCATTTATAGGAGGAAGTGTTTCGTCCAACATGGAGTCTGCCATAGCACTCTCGATGTAGCGGATATCAGCTTGGACAAGACTTTCCGACCCGCTAGCGGTTAGAACATCAAGTCTAAGACATCAAGTCTAACGCCCTCCCGCAGTTTCGGCTCTCCGTAGGACCCCGAACATCTTTCAACAGCTCCCGCCGACCCTCGTACACAGATGGGGAATCAGCCCACTGAGACTCAGAAGGCCATCGATATGTCTACGACTGGACTTGATCATCACACCCTCGCAAGGGTTTACCCCCTAGTAGCCGAGGCGCTACTCTCAGTACCACGGTGCTCCTAGTGCGCTAACCCCCAAAGTACCGTGTTGGAGTTACACCACTTATCTAAAGGGACATAATTCTCAAGCAGCAGGTGGCCTTTGCAGTTCGGAAGCCGCATAAACTGGCCAGGGCTAGAACCAGGTTATCCCTGCCGTGGGTGGGGTCGAGGAATTCCCCTTTACATACCATTAAGTAGTTTAACGATAACCCGAAAGTGGATTGCAGCTTTTTCAGTTCCTCACCTTCGACCTTACCACCATGGGTGACCCTGCCAGGGGTAGAAAATTCTACGATGGCATTGCTCTTGGGTTCATTGGAAACTCAAACCCCCCTACCACGTTAAGGTGGCAATCCATAGGGAGGAAGGAAATGTTTTATATGTTAGAGAACTAAAAATATTTTTCGCTTGGCGTTAAACAAGTTTTCGACAAACCACCAAAAGGCTGTTACCGCTTATAAACACTCGCGAAAGGAACCGCCGGTTGCAAGGGGTACAAGGTAATAATGTGAGATGACTAAAACTTATTACACCCTGCTGCTAGATGATTAACCCATCAATCTAAATTTATGTTTTTTTGACAGCGAAGCTAGCGATTTGATATCAGACAGAAGTTGTTCCAGTTTGTAAGTATTGAAATTACGGGTCTTTCGGTTGTTGGTATGTCACCAAGCCTGACTATATTCAGTCTCCCACAAATCTTCTACTGATATTCTATTGAAATTGCTCGAATAAACACTATATTTGTTATGATCAAAGCAGATATAAATATAACCTTTCTATAAAGAAATTCATCAACGTCGGAAATGTTTTAAATGAGAAAAGCCGGGGTAACCTAATTGATGTATTTCGACTGGAGTAGAAGTATCTTTTTTCTGAAGCAAGGATTTTTTGTAGGAAAATTCTGTAGGAAATTTTTCTAAGGAGAAACTTTCCCAACATACGTAGGAAACTGTATTAATGTATTTCTTCCAAGGTAAAAAGTATCTGATTATTTAAACTAAGAATTGTTTTAGGAAATTCCCAAATTTTAGGCAAAGTGCCTTCCCGAACATATTAGTATTTGCTCTGATAAACCTTGACGGGAAATCCGATCGAATAAAATATTTATCTCACGAATTCCACCTCCATTCCTTCCTGGGTCAGTAATTAACTCACGATGTCAAGAAAATCGTTATTTATTGAAACCACAAAAAAGCTTGCTTATTTAGCCTAACCTCTCTGGAGCATAATCGGTACATTTGGAAGCCAATGCTACTTCTTATTGTGCAATGTCTTCAGTAGTTCGAACTGATTTCTCTAAATCACCCGATATGTTGAGGATGTTACCAGTAAGAGAAGAAGAGTCAGCATGAACACTTGTGCTAAATACTTTATCTTTCCCCTTAATAATCGATATTGTATGTTAGCAGGTGAAGTAGAGTCAACATAGACACTCGTGCTATAAATCCTTTAGCATTACCGCCTTGCTATCCTTGTTTGATTTTATTTCAGTGCTTGATATTTTTTGTCAAAAATGAAGAGAAGCTTGATTTAGGTTGACAATGCACCCATGTACTCACTAAACTTGGGTTTGGTTTTGGATTTCTAAAATTTGTGTTCTTGGCATTTTAGATTTAATAAATTTTAAAAAAATATTCGACGATTTGTCATGCGTCATCGTCAGACATGATCTGCTATTCTCCAATAACGGCGTTATATTGGTTTTAAAATGACTAAGTAATCTGATTAATGATACGAATATATACATTATTATTATTACTAATACTTACCTAGTGGGCGAATGTTCACATGTGAAACGTGTTGAATCTGTTGTGGTGTTTGTTCCTGGGTTTGTAGCATTTGTTGTGGTTGATCAGCTTGTAGCGGGTTTTGTTGAGGCTGTTGTGGATTTTGTGGCTGTTGTAGTATTTGGAGGAGTTGCTGTTGGTTTTGGTCCTGGGTTCGTTGAAGTTGTTGCTGGGATTGTAGAATATGCTCTTGGGTTCGTAACAATTGTTGTGCAGATAGGTCGTTGTAATGAACATGAAGGTCTTGAATTTGCGCCCCTCCTGGTATATTAATGAAAGGGGGTCCCTGTATAAATACAGGTATTTAAAAATTGTATTTAAAAGAAATTTTAACAATTAAATCAATTCTATGTTAAAAATAAATTGTTATTAAACACCACTTTCAATTAAGAATATATGTGAGGTGCGCCTGAATAAATTAGGTTTGATAGAACCAAAAATCGTACCGATTGCAAAAACAGATTTGCAAACCACGGGTCTCATAAATAATCGCAATACCACTGTTTGTAAAATGTTTATTCCGATAATACATTACATAATACAGATTTGCGCATGAAAAACCTCTATTAAAATAAATTAAATTTTGGAAATAAATTGTTGTTTATTTATAAGTGAGGATATTTATGTAAATACATCTACGTTTCCAGAATTCGGATATACATTGAAACAGAACTAAATATTATATTTCTATTAGGCCTGCCGAAAACTTTCGTTGCGACCAAATAAAAGTGTGCCTGTGTAGAACATCTTAGTTGGTAATTTTTAATCCAAATTAGAGAAATTTGGCTGATTCTCTAGTTTATGCAGCTGTGGTTAATCAATGCTTTCGGGAACTAATATAATTGTTTATGTATAATGATCACGTATATTGTTTGTAGAACCCGTATGTGAACGACGTATATCTAACAAGTCATTTGCGTCGTATTTACGACAACTACACCGCCCTTTGTAACTAAAACACCAGTCATTGCCTGCCTGTTATATATATTGTTGTATATACCGTACATCATATAATGCCACCATTCGCGTTATACTATGCGCTACATTCTAAGTAATAGAATGCAGTTTACAGAATAAAGTATTTCGTCTGAAGTCTATTGTCTGAATTATATGCTGCAAGTTATCGGAGTCAGAAATCAGACAAGCACCGACTTTAGCGACTAGCGGCCAAATGCGCCTGCCCCGATAAAAAAATTAAGAAAAGCCGGGGTGCTAAATTGTTGAACCCGACGTGACATGAACACGCAACCTTCCCGAAGAAAAGTGTATACCGCAAGCTTTATTTCGAAGTTGTAAGAGAAATAAAAAAAAACGCTGATAGAGAAAAAATTGAAAGATTCCACCTGGAACTTTTTGCAAAAGAAACCGCCGCCTAAAGCTTTCTATTTATAGACTCAAGACAGCGACGCAACCGACTATTGTTCAAGATCAAGAACTGTGTAATTCACCCAATTGAGCCAAGACCTCAAAAGGAATCTGCATGAACAACAAAAAGAAGTCGTTTTCTACAGCTCAAAGTTAAGCTTCGCCATGGAAATTCTAACGAACGAAGAAAGAAAAATTCTTTTACGATCAGGAGTGTATTTTATTTGTTTTTTTAAATTATTTTAATAATAGCTTTTAGTTTTTTAAGTTTTTGTTTCTGCCTATTTCAAAAACTAATTTCTAAGTTATTGTGTGTGCTTGCTAACTGCAATCCAGAGCCACCTGGTTAATTTTATTTGACTTGCAAAAATTTGTAGTCCTAGGTTGGTCTTTTGACTTGGATACTACAATGATGCGTAATATCGGTGTCTCACTTTACAGGTTTGAAAACAGAAAGAACAAACCGACACCGTCCACAACTGCACGAACACCGTCTCAGAAAATGGATAGTAACGCTTGCGATGTTTTGCCATATGATCCTATACGTCCATACAGCAACCGACTTAGCAGTGAATCAGGCACGTCTATGTTTAATTATTGTCTGTCGTGTAAAGTTAAAGTTAACGCGCCGTTTGAGTCATGTTTTCGTTGCTACTTTGGCGTTAATGGTCGTCGAAAAGTCCGAAAGGTAAATAATCGTAAGCGTAAACGCTTCAATAGACCGTTTTCGAAACGATTGTCGAAATCCGCTCCTCCCAGGTCGTTCTTTGTCACTGATTATAAGACTGGTACGCGCTATTTGGTGGATGAAAGTGAGGAATGTTCTGTTCTACCTTCAATGGATAATGTAAAGTCATTATTTAACCCCGGAAATTGTTCATTTACGTTGAATGACACTAATATCAAAGTGTCTGATAAAGAAACTGTTTTTATAAGTTTTAATGGCGTAGGTAAATTTTCGTTGGAGTTTTCGCGTTGGAAATGTACTGCATCCCGTAATTGGTAGCGATTTCTTGCAGTATTTTGGTTTTAAAGTAGATGCGCAAAATTGTCGTCTTGTTAAAGTTCCTACTTATAAACGTGTGTCTGTGTAGCCTGGTGTTTGATTGCCAAACCACCGTCTATTAGTTTTTGCAAGTTCGAATTAATTGTACGTGGTGCTGTGAAAGGCGATCAAGAATTTTCCCTCAACATCGAATCTCACCACAACGAGAATAGGCAATACTTTGTTTAAAAAAAGCCTGGAAAAGGGAGATATGTGGTGAATCGATGCTTTCTGGAACTGATATATTAATTGTTTATGTATAATGATCACGTATATTGTTTGTAGAACCCGTATGTGAACGACGTTTATCTAACAAGTCATTTGCGTCCTATTTACGACAACTACACCGCCCTTTGTAACTAAAACACCCGTCATTATCGCAATTAAAATAGGCGTCGAATGTCTGTCTCCCTGCTATATATATTGTTGTATATACTGTACATCATATAATGCCACCATTCGCGGTATACTATGCGCTGCAATCTAAGTAATATAATGCAGCTTACAGAATAAAGTATTACCGTGCGTCTATAGTCTATTGTCTGAATTATATGCTGCAAGTTATCGGAGTCAGAAATCAGATAAGCACCGACTTTACAAACCGGAAAGGACAGCCTAAAGTGACCTTTTGGTTTAGCGACTAGCGGCCAAATGCGCCTGCCCCGATAAAAAGTTAAAGAAAAGCCGGGGTGCTAAACAGCCAACAATGGTGTTAAGAATCAAAAAGATCATTAAAATGATGTAAACAAAAATAATTGCTAAACCTAAGTTCCAATGTGAAAATATGTCTAACAACAGAGATATTACGCAATGAAGTGAACTTGATATCGTGGAAGATGTGAGCGCTCCTTTCGTAACGACCGTCTACCCTACCAAGTAGATTCAAATGTTAGTAACTAAAATGATCTTTAAGTTACGGGTTTCTTAAACATTTAGGTTTTATCCCGGCGATGAAGTTTAATTACTATTTTTTAATGTTTTATTTTTCAGTCAATACAGCGTGCAATAATTACGTAATTTTAAATTTAAATTTAAGAACATAGGAGTTGGCAAAATAACCAAGAGCTAATCCAAGTAAGCAATGCAACCAACACTAAAGAACTCCTAAATATATTTAATGATTTTAAAACCAAGTGATCGCAGTGTAACAACCCATTTTTTTTACTTTTATTATTATTTTTTACTTGCTTGCAAATTTCTGTGGAGACGTTTTAAGCAAAAAAAAACAATATTTAGTCAGTATAAAAATTTTACGAATGTTGTGGCTTAGTAACAGCCCAAGATAAATTTCCCCCATAAAAGCAATAAAACAAAACCCAGTTTTGGTGTTTTTGACGCCAACATTTCATAAGAGCTAATATCTTGTGATGTTTGACAAATTATGAGTTTAATCAGGGAAAATGAGACTAAGATATGTAAGCAATTTTTCCATTTTTGAAGCCGATTATTCTTCGACAGTCGACGAAATAATAGTAATTATTAATCCAAAATAAAAAAATAAATTTCAATGTAAAAGAAAAATATTTCAATGTCTCATACTCACCATGAACCCTTTTTCGAGAAAACACCCAAAACTCTAAAGCTATTGTTCAATGAATGTGCTCTAACGCTTCATAATAACAGGAATAATAAGTTAATATTAAGTGTTAGCTGTGTTTTTTTTGTATGCAATGTCAAATTGGATGTAAATTATGCAGAGAAAACTCTCGTCAGATCCAATAATATAAGCACGATATTTCGCATTCGCTGCTTAAAATGTTAAAATAATGTTATAGAATTAAAAATATTAAAGAAAAATTCCAGTTAACCCTAAAGAGTCCTTATAATGTATGCAAACATTTTATTATATGAATGTCGTCTCATGCAAGCTTTGACATACCTTTCCAAGGTTCACTTATTATTGTGACGTACAAAGATGTATTAATTCAGATTTACTTATCTGAACTCGGGTATGTTTTAATTTTGAAATAAACACATGCGCACACGCCTGTGTGAGTTATTTATTCAATTTACTGCGTGTTTGACTTAATTTGCCTTTTTGTGGTACATTTTCCATGCGGTGAAAATTTGTAAAAGACTATGCAGTTATTCGAACTAAAAAACAACTAAATGCTAAAGGAGGGGGGCTTCTAGTAAATTCTTTTACCAATTCTGCTTTTCAATATTGTGTTAAAGGAAGAACAACAAACGGTTGCCGTACAAGCTTTTTCTTGACAATGTCAGTACAAACTTTTTATCACATAATCGCTGATGATAAGTGTCAACGCAACCATATATTTGGAAAGCAACAACAAATGGTGACGAACAACTTTTTTCCACCTTTATAGTGCCAGTAGTCCGGCCCGTTGGTCTAACGGTTAAGTGCGTCGCCTTTTGATCGAAAGGTTGCAGGTGCGAAACTGGTCGCTAGCTAGTCGGTTGTGTCCTTAGACAAGACACTTTACGGACATTGCCTGAACCCAGCGGATTTATGGGTTCTACCAATTTGAAGGAACGTGTCTATCATATACAACACACTGTAATAGCTCCGGTAACCCGGCGATGGGCGAGAGGTGATCTGACGATTGATTTTCCCATTTACGGGGATAAAGATGAATATCCTATCCTATCCACCTTTATCGTGATTTGAGTTGAAAACTTAGAGCAATGCAATCGTTGGAATTTCCATAAAGCAAGTACAATGCCATCAAGGGTTGGGATTTTACTACCATGGCAACGTCACCCATGGAGGTTAAGATCGAATCGGTTTACCGTCAAACTACTCTAATAAGATATGAAAGTGAATTTCTTGTACTCACCCACGGCAAGTTTAACTAAAAGTCTCAGTGGGCTGTTTTACCATCTGAGTACGAGAATTGGTAGGAACGGTTTAAAGCTGACTGGGAATCCTACGGAGAGCCGCAAGGGTGATTAGCATGGCCATGTTCCTTCGGCCGTGTCAAGAAGGTAAGTAGGGCAGAAGCGGGGACACAACAACCAACAAATAGCCTTCCACACAAATACAAAAACAATAACAAAACCACGTGCTAATAATGGTCTGCCCTCCTCTTCACCGAGTTTGGTCGAAGAATCGAATGCACCTTTACAAAGCAAGCACATAATGCTCTGCGGCATCGAACACAAGATATTCGGCTCCCCTAGCTGCAGCGATAGCAATGAAGTCTCCGCTGCCACCTTAGTGAAATTTCCACTGGCACATCAGCTTTTAAATTTAATGACAGAAAAAGTTTTGCAAACGAGCCCAAAGGACCAATGAAAAACTTTGCAATTGTCCCGTCCCAGCAGCACCACAGACCAACAGCCGCTGCCATTGCGGCAGGTCAAATAAGAATCAGCGGGTCCATTAGGTAAATTTTCTTAGTTTAAACCAGCAATCCGGCCATAAAACCTCCGCGGTCTCTACGTCGTCAACTCAATGTGGTACGTCGTACGCTAATATAGCTATTACCACCAGCGTGCGACCTGATGTTTTACCTGGATACAGAGACTGATCCAAGCTGATATTCGCTAAATCGGCAGTGTGATCTCAGTCTCCATGCTGGACGGGTCACAACCTGCGACCGAGATACTGGCTAGTCCATCGTCTTTAATGGAAGTCTTTAAAGGAAACCACCCAAAGCAATGGATGTGCATGCTACTTAACCTCTATCAACCGCTTTACCTAATTTAGGGCAGAGCCATAAAAACGGATCATCGTCTGAAATTTCCAATTCTCTGGAATGGAGCCGGTTGTTCAGTGGGCTACAGAAAATGACACGTTCACATCTGAAACTAAGCAATGAAAGATATCCACTTTCTCTCATTGCCAGTTCCTTCCAATATCCATCCGGAATGACATTTCGCTATTTAAATCTGCGACCACGACAGCATCAATCCAGCTAAACTTCCTGTTGTGGAAATGAGTTTATTTTTATTCCTGTAGTAATACGTGCAGGAGTTTTTTAAACTGACAATCAGATTCCTTCAGGAAACGGCCCATTTGACCTCTTATCACCGATAGCTCACGGGTTCGGAAGTAACGGGCTATGGAGTAACGGGCTTTCTATGGACTAAATTTCTGATTTATACCAAAGGTTAAGAGTAGTAGTACAACAAAACTTCACACAGAAAGTGAAACATAGGGATTACCTCGAATTCTTCAGATGATTATATGAGGCTACGCAAAGAATATCTATTCACCTGACCCAACAAGACATGTTACAGTCCATATAATGTATAATATCGTACAAAACAGTCAAAATTATGACGGTATTTGATTGCTTTGCCAAGTTACCTTAACTGTGACATTGGTAATGGCCAAGATGTTACAAACCATGAGATTACGCTATGGCCACAAAACTCAATTACGTCATTTCTAGGATTCATCTAAAGAATCATGTGGATCGGTTTTGTATATCGGATTGGTAATCTACGATTGGTAGATAAACTTGTAAAGTTTCACGTTTAATTGTACATGGTTAATACAAACGGAAAACTATGTATGATCAATTTCAAAGCACCAGTCAATACTCAACAACCATCGACCAATAGAATTTACTTGGTTGAAAAATATCATTATCATTCATGAGGTGAATAAAGCAGAAGTGATGATACTGAAATAGTTACAAGAGCATTATATGAATTGTAAATTAAAATGTGTTTGGCAAGACTTAAAGAATACAAATGCATTTGCCAAACTTTCCAATAGTTAAGTTTCGAGCTCAGCTATATAAGTAATATTAGTCTGTTTATAAATGATTATGTATATTATATTTTTAGAGATTTTTTTGAGTTGAATTGTGTTTTTCTAATTTTTTGCTACACATCTTAAATTTATTTTGTTCCTGAAAGTTCATGATTTGATAACCCGTTTTATTCAATAACGTAGCGGCATGACATGATTCTCACGACGCAATTAAAGAAAAATAGAAAAAAAGAATGTAAAATCCCCTCGATTCCGAAAATGTTGTTGCTGTTGCTAACAATGAGCATTATTACGTCATTATTGTTTTAAAAGCGTTTTGTTGTATCATAAATATCTAAGTGGGCGATTTTGCGTCAACAGTATAAATGAGCATTGTTGCATCATCAATATATATATTGTGATTGTTGCGTCACCCATATAAATGCATATTGTTGCGTAATCAAAATAAGTGCGAATTTGCCTTTCTAATTTAAGTGTTTTCTTTTCTTTACTGAATATTTACAAGCGTATTTTTGAACAAAGAGTGAATTCTCATTTATTGCTTGATCAAATTGAATATTCGCAACAAGTGTCAATAGAATTCAACATTGTTTATTTACAAATAAAATTATTCGGGCACATCACCCGACTTACCTCTGCTTGGCGTTCCGGCTCCATTCTAGCTATCGGACTCACACTCTCCGAGTAATCAACGAGTGCTTGTTGCCTCTGAGGTTTTAGGATTAGCGTCAATTCAGGTTTACGCGTAATATTTAAACAAATCTTAATTTCTATTTTATATTGTTTATAAATAAACCAATAACCAACTAAATGGTTGTTTGGACAGTGTGACCAATCCAAATATAAGCGGTGCAACCGATACATATACCGACTAACACAAAAATAACTAGAATGTTCCACATTTATTATGGTTTGTTAGAAATATTAATTTCACCACAGAGCACTGTTGCGTTTGTTTTCACTACAGACGACCACACAATATTGTTGTCTTTATTTCCAAACGAACAACCACACACTATTGTTATGTTTATTTCACCATAGACAACCACACACTATTATTGTGTTTATTACACCATAGACAACCACACATTTTTGTTGTGTTTATTTCACTTCAGACAACCACACAGTTTTACTGTGTTTATTTCACTCCAGACAACCACACACTATTATTGAGTTTATTTCACCACAGACGACCATACACTATTATTGTGTTTATTACACCATAGGCAACCACACACTTTTGTTGTGTTTATTTCACTTCAGACAACCACACAGTTTTACTGTGTTTATTTCACTCCAGACAACCACACACTATTATTGAGTTTATTTCACCACAGACGACCATACACTATTATTGTGTTTATTACACCATAGACAACCACACACTTTTGTTGTGTTTATTTCACCACAGACAACAACACTCTATTATTGAGTTTATTTCACCATAGACAACAACCACACTATTATTATGTTTATTTCACCACGGGCAACTGCACACTATTGTTATGTTTATTTCACCACAGACAACCACAGACTGTTGTCGTGTTTATTTCACCACAGACAACCACACACTATTATTGAGTTTATTTCACCACAGACAACCACGCAAAGAATGTTGCATGAAATTAAAGCGAAACATGTCGGGTTATATAGAATGAAATGCACGCAAAGAATGTTGCATACCAAAGTAAATGATTATTACACACATGCGGGCATGATTACAGGCACACAATAACGGTTTGGAATCCTACACGTATTACCACAGGGATAGAAATTAACGTATTTCCTAACACAAATATTACAATTAAATATCAATGGTACAACCTTTCATGATAAATGGTATTAATATAATAAGATTTGGAACTTTTGAATTATTTAAAAACCGAAATTGCACGTATATACCGTAAAACGTCTATTTCACCGCCATGACGCTCTATTTTTCAACTGTCACTTAAAAATGACGTTCTATTAGAGGTGACGTTCAATTAGAGTTTGGCGCTCTATTTTTCGACTATACCTGGTCAAAATTTTTAAATGAAATTTAATAATGAAAAAAAATATTCCTCACACGGTCGAAAAATCGTTTAAATATACCGGTAAAAGAAAGTCTGTTTGGTAATGCCGGTTTAGAAGGCACAAGGGAAACTGCTATTGATTAATCTTTATTTTATTTATTTCAAATTGTTTGTTTACCGCATTAATGCTGATTATCTCGACGTGATAATGCATTTTTATTACCGGTATGGTTGAGTTGGTATATTTTAAAT
>CH002592.1:671574-705286 GCA_000149265.1 Ciona savignyi
GTTAATAATTGCGGCATAAAGAGCGCGTTTATTATAATAATTCTACCTTTTAATGTTAGTTTTCGTTTAAGATTTTTCCAATACAAGGCTTTTATTACGCGGCGAGCTTTTTCGGTGTTTTCTGTTATGCATTCTCTGTTTAAACTAAAATAAACGCCTAGTATTTTTATTTTTTCCTTTATGCATTCATTTGGGAGGTGTTCGTTTATTACATTATTTATTAAAGAATCATTAGTTATTATTTGGGTTTTACTTGCATTCATTTTTTGGCCTGATGCTTTTTCAAATAATTTTATTTCGTTAATGGTTTCCTTTAATGACATATTGTCTGATATTAAAACGGGGTATAAGACAGGGATGCCCCACCAGTATGTCTCTTTTTTTCATTGGAGTTGAAATATTAACAAGGAAAATAAATAATAATAAATTGATACATGGCTACAAACTGGGACCTATTGAACATAAAATTGAACAATATGCGGATGACGTCACCTTTTTAATTAGTAATATAAATTCCCTGCCGAAAATTAAACTAGAACTAAATAAATACGAAAAAGCTTCGGGGCAAACAACTAACTTTAATAAAACCCAATTTATGTCTAATGACCCGGAAATACAAACATTTATAAATAAAATAAATATGGGAAATAACAACGTTAGCATAATAAAAATACTTGGGATATTCTTTAGCTTTGATCAAAATTGTGAAAATAAAAATTGGGAGAAATCAAAAAAATCAATAAAAGGCGCATTGGCAATACACCAGGAAAGAAAACTAACTTTAACCGGTAAATGTAAATTAATTAATGCACTGATAGTTCCGCAATTTTTACAACCCCTGTGAACATATTATTATAAATAAACAATATTTAAACGAGGTAAATAAACTAATATATAAATTTCTATGGTTTCCTAGTAAATTTGAAAAGGTTAAACGACTTAAATTAATAAATTCAATTAATGACGGTGGGAGGGCGATTCCGGACATAGAAACAAAAATAATAGCGGCAAAATTATCCAGATTATATGAAATTACCCAAATTACAAGAATAGAAACTATATGGCACGAATGGACACGGTATCAATTGGGATCAACAATGAAATTAATTAACCAAATATTATTTACCAATTCAGCCCCAAATGCGTCAACTCCCAATAATCTATTTAAAATAATTCGGCATAATTTCTATAAAGTTAAAAGAGAAGAATATGAATTTACTTCCGCTAAACTGAAACCAATATATGATATCTTAATAAAATCAAAACTTGAAAAAAACGTGATCAAATTAAACGAAATAGAAATACCATGGAATAAAATTAACTTAAATACTAGTAAAATTAAATTATTTTTTAACCACGTAGAACGCAATAATAACTACTTAATAGCAAATAAAGGTTTCTTTTTTGGGGATTTTTTTAGGAAAAATTTTAATCTAATTTATAAAAATCAAGTAATGAAACGGAACTGTAAGTTTTGCCAAATACCAATTGATAATATAAAACATATATTAATTAGCTGTCCTGTAATTAAAAAAATATTTTTACATTTAATATATAAATATAATAATAATATATGTATTTTTAAAAGTAATTTAACTAATCTATTAATTTTATATAATTGTACCGATGAGAAACAAAAAGTTCAACTCGGTGCAATTAAATTAATAACAATAGCTAAATTAGAAATTATCAATTATAAGAAATATTTGGATATGAAAAATTTATATATTTGGCATAATGAAGAATTTGTAAGGAAGATGCTTTGGATAGTCAAAAATAAGTTCAGAATATATATCCGTAAATTGTGCTTAGTACGAAATCCCGAATTTGTCATCAAAAAATTTGGCATATTATCACATATTGAACTTAATAAAATATAAATCCATAATTCTACGTAACTTGTTATACTTGTTTTTTTCACACTGAATAATAATATATAATTTTTAAAAATGCACACCACAAGCAAGGGATAACTAGGTTCACCTAAAAGCTATTTAAGTATAATATAATTAATTAAACAATTGTTATTTTATGAAATACCTTTTACTGTCCATGAAATAACCATTATATTCATAGTAATCCACAGTTATCGCTCATATCACTTCATCGCCCATCAACCCCCTCTTCATTGCTCATCGATTTCTTCATCGTCACTCCATCACCATCTATGGACAAAATTGATTATTTTTTAAATATTGCTAACAATCACAAATGTCATGTATATACTTAATTTTTTATTTTCTTTGTTTCTTTGTTTACATCAATGTGTATGTAATATTATGTACAGCCGGGAATCCGGTTAACGTGTACCTTAGTCGCCCAATAAATAAAAAATAAATAAATAAAAAAAAAAGTGACGAATGACTTTTCGGAGTGATTTTTTAATCACCTAAAATTGCAATGTTACTCTTGGATAATTAATTTGTAATTTGCTATTTAGCGAAAAGATCTATTCCTCAGTCCATTGCATTAGAAGATTATAACTTAAAGTGTACTGTATATAAAAAACGCAAACCACAGTGATATTAAAGTGAAGTTCTAATTTAGATTATCATTAAGTCAACGTGACACAAAATAATCTACATTAGTTTTAGTAGTTTATTCATTGTTTGCCCCAGTATTAAAACAAATGATAAACGATTCAACTTATGACACAGGAACAGGAAAAGACGGCAAAACCAACAGTCGTTAAAACGGGTCATTAAAAAGGATATCATTTAATAAATATAGCGGACGCGGCCGAAAAACTTAAACGGAAGAACCATAATAATCAAACGAAATTCAATTAAGACAAAACAATATAAAGCCTTGAGGAAAAGTGTGCGGTAAAGCGCGGCCAGTACTGTGGGGAGCCGGCTTTAGGAGAAGGTGTGGTCCGAAAGCGTGGACCAGAGTGGAACAACAAAATAAGCAAACCATAAATAACAAAAAAGGAACAAAACAAACAAAATGTTAAAAAATAAATAAATAGCAAGCCAGAAAAGGGTGGCTTCGCTAGTGAATGAAATAAACTAATGATTGCAGCAAGGATCTGATTATATTATTACAAATTGGTTGTGACATGTTAGTTTATTATTGACTGCCATCTTCATCTGGAGAACACACCGCCAACTCTCGTACAGAAAATTAGAGGAGAAAGAAGCCACGCAAGAAAAAAACGGGACGACATTTTCCTTGTAGAATAAATTTCGATGTCCGCATATCTGGAACAATAATGTCTTAGCAGCATGGTTGTAAAAATGCTTTAAAAGAATAAAGAAATAGAAAAAAAGGTTAAAAAAACTGGTTAGGGAAATATTAGTTCGTTTCAAACCTGGAGATGCGCCTTTAGCCCTGTCCTTTCTGAGTCGTATGTGCGACCAAGACCGGGCACTTTAGCCGCTCCCGATCGCCGTCTTGTGCTGGTTTTCCCGCAGATCTCACATGTTTTCGCTTTCTGTGCGTTCCGTCGCTCTCTTCTTTGAGATACCCCAACCTCGAGTTAGTCCAAAGCCTGGTTTAATAAAGGCCACTCATGTCCATTCCGAGCACCCGACCACGCCCGTCTCACTTTATCGCACATGACCAGGCCTTTGGCAACTCAGTGATAATCAGTTGACCAACCGCACATTCTTCAACTACGTCATAACTTGAGGCATTCCAGAACGATTCGGGGTTTTGGGGCACAATGACGTCAACTTATCGCAGATGCTGATAATTGAGATGATTTACATGGACGATCTCTGCAATGTGAAGACTTAAGTGTTAAGCTTTAAAATGCAGATCAAAAGGACGTCAAGACTGTGATTTAATGTGGTGATCATAATTTTAAAAGAACAAGATCTGAAAACTAATCGTTTATATAATTTTATCTGGGAAATTATCATGTGATAACAAGTGAAAAAATGCATACAGGTGTAAATATATACAAATGGATAGATAAGGTGAAGGAGTTAATTGGAATTTCTTTGTGCAAGGGGTAAAATTTTAACTGACAAAGGGGATTTATCAGCTGTCAAAAATAAAATAATTATTCGGTGTAAATATTGGTGAAACTAGGGAAGCGGATAAAAGTCTTCCAAGAGGTCTTGTTTGACAGATTTGGTAACTATTTTAAGCGATTTAATCTCACGAATGATATTGGGTAATTGTTGCCAAAACTTTGGGCCCAGGTATTTTAGGGATTGTTAAGTAGGAGGGACTTGTTACACAAAGGAATTAAAAATTGGGAATTTCTACTTGTTTTCGTAGTAGTTTTAGGTTTTTGTCGGTTTGCAATTATGGAGGGCAGGGGAAAGTGTGTTGTTATGGCATTTGTGCATTATGGATAAAATTTCTAATTTGTGCATGTCATAGATTGTTAAAAGTCCATGTTGTCTCATTATAGAAACTGTATATTTGCATTTACTATGGTTATAAATGTGTTTTAAAGTAAATACACTAGTTTTAATTATGTTAGATAGTTTAGGTTGAAGTACGGACTAAAGTGCACAGCAATTAGGACAATACAGATATATTTAGTTTAAAATCATTATCTGAGACTGTTGTGATTAAATAAAATAGCAAATAATGCATAGCACTAGTTCAACATCTCAGGTAAGCCTGTTGTGTAGCCTAAACTAAACAAAACCAGTACCGGTACTTTTAAACTCACATTAATTTTCCTGATAGGTAGGCCTACTGGTTAAATTCTTAAATATATATTTAGCATGTAGAATTATGGTGGATCGAAGCAAATTTCAACTACTAATTCAAGAATTTAATGTTAAGTCGGCAAATATAAGCCTAATATCTCCAGTTTTGCATACCGGTATATGAATTGAGTCGTACAAGAGTTAACTTGGAATATTATTTGTCAAGTTTTAAATGGGACTGGTAAGTAATTAGATTATATATTATATATATGATTCTACCCTCTGTAAATATCTA
Source organism: Ciona savignyi (assembly GCA_000149265.1). Lineage (NCBI taxonomy): Eukaryota > Metazoa > Chordata > Ascidiacea > Phlebobranchia > Cionidae > Ciona > Ciona savignyi. Next base: position 676,483 of record CH002592.1, read on the forward strand.
GTGATGATACCATTTCATCGGTACCGATAGGCTTAACAAATAGTTTTTACCTGTTGCCAAACTACCCGTTACAAGTTGGATGTTAATTCCAATATTTAGAAAAAAATTTGTTAACCCGTTTTGTACATAAAGATGTTTTATTGCATTGAATGGTAAAATGCAGTTTTGCATCTAGGCAATTATTAGATTAGCCTAAAACATGCCCTTGGTTTTAGCATCGATAATTGCATTGCCATAGTGAAACAAATATAATCAATTCCATAATTCTGTACACTTATTTTTGGTCTTGTAATTAAAAATTTGGAAACAATGAAAAGTGGATTATGTATATTAAATGTTGAATAACACCGGTCTTTACAGCATGACTTGGCCAGTTCCAGTAATTCAAGTTCATCATCTGACAACACTGATACAGATATGGAAATCTTTTGCAATTGTACTTCTGCAAATTACTGGCGGTAACTGAAAAGTACATACCAGAGGCTACAGAACAATGAAGTGCCCCAAAATCACAGAGAAAAAAGAAACCAGCAAATATTGCACACAAATAACCAAGGCAATGCTTCACTTTTTAAAATGGTGTAGTAACTTTCAAAATGATTGCAAGCATCCCGATAAACATTTTGTTTTCAAACTGGATTAGTATCACTATTGAACTAATTTACATTCCTGTATCCATTTTGTGCTGTGCAGTAGTAAAGTGTTGATGTTAATTGAATTATTTCCATTTTATTTATCATGTTCATTGTTCTGTCTACAACACTTTCCATACTGCTTGTTTATATGGGTGATATGAACTGTGTGAGCAAAAACAAAGGTCATTGTTTTATTTGTACAGATGAAACCAATACATTTACCCTACAATGTATTTATCCGAGTTAATGTTTTTTTTTTGTCAAAGTGCAAAATATTGGCACCACTTTAAATTACTATGCCACACTTCTCAGGTTGGTTCTGGTATAAAACTTGGCAGAAGAACAACCAAAATAACCTATGATACCTGTAGTACGGTTTTGGCAGCCATGTAGTGTACAAATGTTAAGGTCAAGAGTGTTTAATGTTAAGGATTTAAGGTTTTAATACTGATCTATAGAAGTATGTTTCCATTCTATAATTGGCTTCAGTCTATTAGTAATTCAGAAAAAAGTTCGGTTGTCATACTTCAAAAATGTGATTTTTTCAGTTCCATTAGCATGTTTAGTTTATCCAATATAGGATTTATCCAAGTTAATTGCTGTCCTATGAGGATAGTACTCTGACTACCAATTAACAACTATGATGTCTTCACCTTTATTTTCATATAAAATTCTAGTTATAAGTGTTTGTCCATACTCCAGCAAACCGTCAGACCTGCAGCGGTTCGCCTTGTTTTCACTTCAATTCAAACATCCGCGATAAGATTGACGTCATCCACTTGAAACTGCATTATGGCGCCATTTATTGGTCAGTGTTGTTTGATCGCGTGCGAAGGTTGACCTGAAAACAATATGACGTCAGTTAATGCTCGCATGTTTGGGTGAGCTATAAATACGGATGTTGGGGTGTCAGAAAGGACTCACAGACACACAGAGAGAAACGAAACGAGGCTTCGGGAGAGAGTGACTGTCTCTTGGAGCGGTTAAGGCCGCCAGGCCTTAGAGACTTTGTGGCATAGTTGAAAGGAAAGGAACAAAGCAAAAGTCGCATCTGCCGGTTTAAACAAAGAACGAGTTGACAAGCCGCAAAGGAAAACGAACTGTCTATTAAACGCATCGCGCAGTTATTCCTACGCGATTCAGTCGGTCCAGCGAATCGTTTTCCCGAGTAAAGTGCATTGATTTATTTGTGTGTTCGCATTGACAACGTTTGACAATAAATTAACCAGCTTTCAACCAGCGTGGACTCGATCTTTGGAAGTCGGATATCGGAGTCAGCATATATTCGAGCCACACGCAGCAGCACAGAGCGTTCACCCATAACGCCAAAGGTACACCCAAAGAGGGTAAACCGCCCAAATAAAACGTCAAACGTTGCAGTGATTTATTCGTGCGTTCGCATTGACAAACGTCAAACGTTGCAGTGGTGACCCCGACGTGATTTTGAACTTAAACGCAACCCACCGAAGTCTGAAGAGTGGATTACGAAGATTTCAACTGAGCAGACCATACTGTTCACGAGAAAACAGAAGTCTGTTTAACATTCTGCAATAATCAAGTGAGCTGGAAGAATAGCTTTTGAACGGATCTCACCGCTTATGCTTATTCTACGTTTCCTTCGAGCATGATGAGGGAAAATTCAGCAACGATATCAAGCAAAGAGCCGCAATTCGTCGTTCAGCCATGTTGTTTTAACCAGAGGGTCAACCGACGCCAAACTGGAAGGCTCTCTTTGCCGTATAAAAGCAAGCAAATGTTCGAGTTTTAAAGACTTTAAATCAGCGATGTTCTCAGTTTTTCAGAGGTAATGAAACTGAGCGAAGACTGATGTAGAATCGTTCAAATCGACACCATTACACATCACATTTCAACATCACGGTGAAAAAAGGTTTGAAGGTGGGCTATATAATATTGCTTTTGATTTGAATCCCGAGAAGGCACATATATATTTGCTAGAGTTTATGAGAACTCAATAATTCTGTTATTTTTGCTATCGACTTGATATGCTATTTTTATTGCTTGATTTACAAATGTCTATTATTTCCGGGGAAAAAACCCTGAAGAGACCATTGCGCAATCGCAAATCTATTATGTCTCTTTATTGCTTAATATTACCGCCCAGGTTACTTAAGCAAATCGCTGCTATATGCGAAAACAGCCAACGGCTTATATGTATCAAGCAAAAATATGAAAATAACGTCCCTATAATGGCCTTTTGAGCAAAATGTGTTGCTGCATCATGATTTTTAACAATTGCATTAAGCCAGAATCAACCTTTGACACATATATTCTCATTATTAACACACTCGTCTTACTAAAAATGTTTTGTATATTCTCTACTAATAAACTTTTAATATGAAACACATACATTAAGTGGAAGAATGGACTTAATTTTGATTTTTCCTTATAACGGTTGAAGGCATGCAGCGGTTCGCCTTGTTTTCACTTCAATTCAAACATCCGCGATGAGATTGACGTCATCCACTTGAAACTGCATTATGGCGCCATTTATTGGTCGGTCATTGATCGCGTGCGAAGGTTGACCTGAAAACAATATGACGTCAGTTAATGCTCGCATGTTTGGGTGAGCTATAAATACGGATGTTTGGGCGTCAGAAAGGACTCACACAGAGAGAAACAAAACGAGGCTTGGGAGAGACTTGTGTCTGACCAGGGCAGGTCAGAAGTGACTGCCACCTGGCGCGCTTAACGCCAGGTGTTGAGACTTTGTCATAAAGTTGACAGAAAAGGAATAAAGGAAAAGTCGCATCTGCCAGATTAAACAAAGAACGAGTTGACAAGCCGCAAAGGAAAACGAACTTTCTATTAAACGCATCGCGCATTTCTGACGCGATTCGGTCGCTGCGAAGTGATTCCCCAGTAAAGTGCATTTACTTATTTGTGTTTTCGTATTGGCAAACGTCAAACTTTGCATAGTATTTTAGCAATGGATACACGCCTACACTTTAACTTAGATGAACTGGATGAAGATGGTTTGGACCTCGTTATCATGCCTTTAGCACAAAGGAACCAGTTATACTGATACCTTTATTTGGTAAATGATAGGTAAACGGTAATTGATTTTCATATAGGCTAATCTAATTATTTCTACATAACCTTATTTTTATAAATTTTTACTTGTCTTCAGAAGCAGGAAGCATTGGGTTAGGTCCATATTTCAAAACGGATCCAATATGAAAGAATTTGACCTGGCACAGGAGCTACACTTTAATGATGAAATAACAACTTTCGAATAAACAAGGCAACCTTCCAACTACTATTGTTGATTGGTCCCCATATAGAAAAGGAAGATACTAGAATGTAAAAAGCGAAGAATTGTTGCTATGCCATAAAAGTCCAAACAATATGTGAAAGCTCTACTATGTTTTTACAACTATTTAAAAAGCTGTCCTGCCGCTAAAAGACAATATCGCCTACCAAACCTGGTACAAAATTTCTGGAAAATGACGTGCAGAAGAACAAACTCCATAACAAAATATAATAGGGTTTGAACAGATATTCTGAAACTGCCAACACAATGAGTCATTATCCAACTATTTCCAAAGCGATTTTAAAGTGTACCATGGCAAGAAAGTCAATTTACTTGATTTAAATATAAAATAAACGTTTTCATGAATTTAAAGGTCTTAGTGTGTATTGAAAAGTAAAACAATCTAATATATAGATAATGTCACAGTAGCATAAAAATGACAGGATTAAGTAATTATTAAATGATAAGTCAGAAATTGGCTAAATACAGTTCTTAACACACAAGAACAGAACAGAAACGAAAATACTGCAGAACAGAATGCAACATATGTTATGTATACAGTCATACAGAAAATGAACGGTCTGAAGTAATACAATTGTATTTTGTTTGGGGCAAATTGAAAAATAAACAAAATTCCGATGTGTTGGAAGAAAGTACCGCAGTATTCCACCATGCATGCACAGCATTTAAAAAAACTGTTAAATCAATATTTCCACAGTAGATTTGATAGTAATACAAAAAAACTGATAATTTATTTTTGTAGTAAATTACCTTAATCTTTAAACCTTTTTTTGAACCTGAAAGGTGTTACTATTCATTTATCAATTTAATTATTACTATGCTTAGCAATTTTATCATACTGTGTTGTGTTGGCTATTAAGCTCAACTTTAATGCAACAAAATCACAGAACAGTAAATAGTTGTCTTCAGCTCCACTCCATTAAATGTAATTATAGCTGTCTATTTGAAGTTATGAAATTTTTAATTGAATCGAACTCCAGCTTTTTTGAAGTAGTGTGCTGATTGAATTCTACAATTCTTCTTTCAGCAGATACAATTGGTTCATCATCTATGAACACTGTCATGTTTTCATGGCCAAATGTTTCTAAAATTTTTACCAAGAATTAGAGCGGTGTTCATACCAAGTTTGTAATAAAAATTTGATGATGTTTTTCAAAACACAGGGATTTTTATAAGTTAATAGTCAGATTAATAGGTCTCTTACGACACCTTAAACTTGGGTACATATTCCGACATACTGAAAATCAAAACTTGTATTTTAGACAAAGCTGATGGTATATTTCTACTGTCCACAAATATTAAAAGTCAAGTTAATTTAAAGAAACTGGATTGTTATATACAGCACAATTCTTCTAGCATTAGTAGCCTACAGTCATCATTTGGAATCTGTTGTAGAAATATTTACATTTTGCTATACCGGTACCTGACTAAAGTGTGTGCTATCTTTATGTCTTGCTGTCGAAAATATAATAGCTTACATATTTGGACAAAGATGATCCAACAGGAATTACAAGATTTAAAAATAAACTCACCTTTTGGTGAACTGCACGCAGCAGCCACTTTTCAGTGTTGGTGGCACATTTATTTGTCTTTCCGGTACCAGGTTCAGAGAGATTTCCATCTTTTTGCAGTTATCCACTGTTGAAAACATTAATTAAAATTACCATCAAGGCAATCTAGCCAAAGCACATAAAGCCTACTGTATTATTTAAGTGTGACTCACCAGTCTAATTTAATATTTCAGTGCTGGTATATTCCGATATGTCCTAAGTTTTTTCTTGATTCATTTTTGTACCCGCGAAATTTTCCGAGCTTTTCCGCCAAACCACGGCGATGAGAGCGATGGATTAGAACAAGTTTCTACTCGGGCGATAGCGAGCGATAGGCCGGCGATACAGGACGTGACGTCAAAAAAATCGCTCGCATCGCTCTCATCGCTTGCCATCGCCGTAAGTGTGCATCGGCCTTTAAGATTTTCTAAAGTTACAGTATTATTAAGCACCTGTAAATTTAAAATTACACCGTTTAAACATTAAGGCATTGTGGTAAAATAAATAACTTATTATCGTTAATGGTGTAGCAAAATAAAGGCCAAGTGGAAAATAGATTTTCAATAGAAACGCATGAAAATAACATACTGTAAGGATATGGAACCATTTTGTAATTTCCGAAATCAGCAAAGAAAACAATGTTCTACAACTAATACTATTGAATTATCAAACACAAACATGCTGACAATTTGTCCTAAATGTAAATCACGATTCTCTTTCGATAATATAACACAAGATTAGAGACATTCTCTTTTGATAATATAACACAAGATTAAGTATACTTAATCTTTTTTATAATGGCTTTAAGTGTCGCAATTTATAACGTAGCTGGAATTAGAGACAACGATAAACGAAATGCCGTCCTTAACTTTATCCGACAAAAACGCTTTAATATAATATTATTGCAAGAGACGCATTGTTCAACCGAAATCCAAAAACGTTGGGAATTAGAGTGGGGCTCAAAAATAATATGGGCGCATGGCACGAGTCGAAGCAAAGGTGTGGCAATATTATTTGACAACAAAACCCCTTAGTAGGGAAGACCCTTATCGATCCCAATGGTCGTTTAGCGGAGGTCGGATTCAGCGCGACGACGTTTGTACTCGTTAATGTGTACGCCCCTAATAATGACGACCCACAGTTTTTTCAAAATTTGTTTCAAAATATCGTTTCCCTCGCCGGTATAAATGAAATAATAATTGGTGGAGACCTCAATATAATTATGGACGCTACCTTAGACCGCCATCGCCCTGGAGCAAGCAATAAGGCAACAGCTACTAATGTGGTCCGTGCGCATCTGCAAACTCTCGGGTTGGTGGACGTATTTCGATTTAGAAATCCGCAGTTGAAGCGGTTCACCCGTTTCCAAGCGAACCCGTATTCGGTCAGCAGGATAGATTACCTACTAACCTCTAAAAATATAATGCCGAAAATAACAACTTGCAATATTGACCCTAGCATAAAGTCAGATCATAATATCGTATACCTAAAACTGGCCCTCGACACCAGTGATCGCGGCAGAGGAATCTGGAAGCTTAACACCTCCTTGCTGGATAACAACGCTTTTATTATTCACCTACATTATTTGTTTTGGCAATCGAAATATTAGCGGTGGAAATTCGCTCGGCACAAATTCCCGGCATAACAGTCATGGAGGAGATAAAAATTTCCATGTTGGCGGACGATACCATGATAGCGCTGGACGGGGAGGTTAAAAGCTTTAACTTAACATATAAAATCCTGGAAAACTACGGAAAAATGTCCGGCTGCGTAATAAACTTTCAGAAATCTAACGCGTTTTACATTGGCAGTAAACGGTCTTGCGATTTAAAACCCCTTCTAAATAAAGGATTGCCGTGGCCTAACGACACGATAAAATATCTTGGCATTGTATTTCCTATTGGTCGCAACAACAATGGTCGAGATCTTTTTAATATTAATATGACGGAACCTGTAAATAAAATCAAAACGCTGTTAAATATTTGGGCCTCTCGAACCTTGACTCTACTTGGCAAATTAACTGTGATTAAATCCTTTGTCATACCGACACTGACGTACAAACTAAGTGTAATACCTACACCACCACCTAGCGTCTTCTTAAAAAACTTAAACAAAGCATTTTTCACTTCATATGGGGGTCGAAATGGGAACGAATCAAGAGAACCACGCTATGTAGAGACATTGGCGAGGGAGGGGCAAAAATGCTTGATATTGACGCCTATATTTGGCATTGCAAGCCAAATGGATAAAACACTTACTAGACTCGGACTACCATGCAGCCTAGAAAGACGTGGAAAATGTATATTTTAGTAAAGCGGCATTAGCAGCAACGCTGCAGTCCAAGTTACGGGAAACGTCCAACGACATCATCCGGCTATTCCCCTTGCGCGCGCTTCGGACCACGGCAGTAGCTGTTAGACGTGTATACTCCAGCGGTACTCGCCTTGATCTTATTAACGACCCTCGCTACCTCTGGTTGAACCCAAATATCAAATCGCGCAATAGAACATTCTTTATTGTGGTCTTGGCGGAGGCCGGGATAACCAACTACTCTCAAATTATTAACACCGAGGGTAACTACATGAGCTTCAAGGAGTTACGAGAAGCTTATTCGATAACTGATACCTTAGACAATTGTACAGAGTTCAACAAATTAATCCATGCCGTGACGGAAGCTTGGGATAAAGGCGATCCACAAAGCCCAAGTAAGACCGATTATTCCACCAAATTGTTTGACTTGATCGAAAACTTAAAAGATTACCAAACAACGAAATCAATATATAACGGTGTTATCGCTGCTAGCGCAACAATCTCCATAAAACCGCAGGAAAACTGGGCGCGCTCGCTCGATATTACCATCGAAAACTGGGGACAAATTTACCATGATAATTATTTCTGTACCTTAGAACCTCGGTGCCGCTCCCTTCAAATTAAACTAAATAACAGAGCTATAGTAACCAATGATAAATTACATCGTATGGGATTCAAGGACACCAATCGGTGCGGATTTTGCAAGATCGAACCAGAAACATTCACCCACCTATTCTATTTTTGCCCCAAAATCAGGGCTTATTGAAATAATGTCGAAAACTGGTTAAGCGCGGCATTTCGTAAACCATACAGCTTAACTCCACAAAATTGTTTCTTTGGTATTGTTAACAATTGTGTCATCAACTGTATTTTACTATGTGTAAGATTCTGTATATACAGAGGGAAAACAACGGATACAGTGCCCACAATTCACTTATTCCCCACGATTCACTTATTCATTAGTGAAGTGGAAGCCCTCAGAAAAAGGGAAATGATAATAGCAAACAAATTAAATGTATTCCTGTATTGCTGTATTGTTGTGTTGTTGCCCGTTCACCTTCTTCTCTAAAACGTTCAAATGTTAAAAAAAGTGGAACAACATAGGAGGCGATCCATGATTACAAACGTGGTTGTATACGAGAGATATTGTAGCATGGACCGTCTATGCTGAGATGATTATCTGCGGAAGATCATATAGAGAGAGGAACGAATTTCAAACATTCGGGAATAAAAGCTATTGATGTGACGTAACAAAGAAATCAAGGAGGGAGATATACGATCGTGCCTGATACCGAATTTCAACACAAGATGTATTGAAATGAACCATGCATTGACAAATTGGTTTAAAGCAATGTCAAAATGAAACCATGAGAAAATGCAACAAATCGTTTGTATCATACGGCAAGGTACTAACCAGATGTTTCTCTAACCCAGTGGTTAAATAGGTGAACACCTATTCTGGACGCCTATCCTATAATCTTAATTCCATTCCACCGGTTAGTGGTGGTTTAGTGCGAAAACTTTCAACCGTAGGGTTGCAGTTGGAAATTGGTCGCAGGATAGTCGGTTATGTTCTTGGGCAAGGCATTTAAAATTGCCAAAACTGCAAACGTTTCGTCGTGGTCAAAGGGTTAACGAAAATTGCTTGAATCCAGTGGAATAATGGGTTCTACCAAATTAAAGGAACGTACGTGTCTACCATATACAACACACTTCAATAGCTCCGGTATAACCCGAGGTGATCTGACGATTGCCCGTGTGCTAACCCTCCTGGTTTCCCCCCCATTCACAGGGATAAGCATGCATATCCTATCTTAAACGCGGCGGGTTACGAGCAAAGGCAATTTATCGATTGTCGGCACTAATTATTTTTCGAGCCCTTACCGTTGTCCGGCCAAAACGTATGTGTCGGGAAAGTTCTCGTTGTATATTTCAACAAGCGCACAGTATTTTCCTTTCTTGAGCTTTGAATATCGTTGTCGAGTATATTGGATATTGTACGGAATATTGCGTATTGTACGGCGTATTGAGTATTGCACGGTGTATTGAGTATTGTACGGTGTATTGAGTATTGTACGGTGTATTGAGTATTGTACGGTGTATTGAGTATTGTACGGTGTATTAAGTATTGTACGGAATATTAAGTATTGTACGGCGTATTGAGTATTGGACGGTGTATTGAGTGTTATCGTGGTCGTGTACCGCTATCGGATAACCGCTGACGGTTGTCGTAAATTTTATTAATCTTTTAGCCGTGTTAAACTTTTACATTTGATCAAATCGCCCTATAGTATAGGATAGGATATTCAATATCTCCGCGAATGAGAAAACCAAGGAGGTTAACACACGGGCGATTGTCTGATCACCTCGCGACCTTGTCGGGTTACCAGCGCTATTGCAGTGTGTTGTATATGATTAAGACGTTTTTGCAATTTGATAGATGCCATTAATCTGCTGGGTTTGGACAATGTCCGTAAAGTGCCTTGCCCAAGGACACAACCGATCTTGCTAGCGACCAGTTTCGTACCTGCAACCTTTCGATTAAAAGACGACGTACTTAACCGCTAGACTAACCGGCCGGACAATCGGCGCATTATTTATAGTAGACTAAGCCAGACAGGTCTCACGATTGGCCGTTAGAACAGGGTTCTTGGACCACACTCTCTTAGGCGCAAAGGCCGTAACAAATTGGCGATCCTGCCAGGATCATGTAATCACTTAATCTGTCTTAGTTTAGCTTACAGCGAGAACTCGTTTTTTTAGTTTTTAACATCGCCGTTCGTTGTGTCCTTTAATTTATTTTGCAGCCGATATTTTTCCCCAACCGAGAACTTGCCGATTTTATCAGGGTGTTCAACTCTTATTGTGAGCGTGTAAAAGCAACTGATGAGGATAAGCGTTACCTATTCCTTACCTCAATACCCGAAGAATTAAAATGGCAAATTTATGTAAAATATGCTTGTATTAATGAACTATCATTTAAGACTTTGATTGAACGTGCTCTGTGCTTAAATGGTGGAAACACAACGTGAGTCTTTATGAGCGGAGTTCACGAGGCGTCAAAAAATGCGATATGAAACGAGAGTAACCGACAATTCATATGAACCGTGAAACACCTAGGTGATCGTGTTCTATAGATAAGAAAGCACATCTCCGCAATGAAGTTACATATATGGTGTTAACGAAGGCATATTCCACCGCGAGTTGGCAAAAACAATCCCTAGTAAAATTGATTTTTCCCGTGATTTCTGGGAAGCTGCGCAGCTAAATTGCAAACAACAACATCACATTCACTGGAGGTAGCTCCTATTTCACCTCCATTTTGCTCTACATCGATTTCGGAAGGGTCGATAGAAAGTATCGCACACCAAAACGAATTAGTACAAGGGATACAGGCAATATAAACGAGCATCGAATGCCTACAAGGCACATTCGTTGAATTCAGCCAGCGCATTCGTAGAATTCAACCAACAATACCAGCCGATATTAATTGACTAAGAGAATACGCCTCAACCTTTGTCGAACGTGAGTGTTTTAATTGTGGTCAATGTGGACATATTAAGCGATTCTGCCCTAATGTCTATCGACAAGTTGACAGGATAAAAGAAAAAAAGCGGGAAACTACGTATTTCTGCCATGAGTTAAAACTTTACTGAACGTGCAACAACCCACAGGAGGCAATACGATCGAAGGAGCGCTGGCGTGGAGAATAATCGAAACTCTGTAGGAAGAATTGAAGTACCAGCCAACCTTGAAACAGTAGGTTGTACTAAACCGAATGATTTACATCGGTTAGCATATATCCTCGTGAATGATGTTACAATCAGCACTTTGGTTGATACTGGTTCGACAATCACGCTGATACGTGCTATATCCGGTTTGTTGGAGCCAACGATAAACCGGTGGGAGTATTGGCAACTACATATATTCTGTTTACTGTCGGTGGATTAACTGTTTCCATGAAAGTTTACGTGTCCATGGATATCGCACACAAATTTATTTGGGGTTTAGATTTCATACGGAAAAACCAGTGTCGTTCAAAGCAATCATTCCAATAATGAACAAATCTATAATTTCTGAATGTCAGGAAATATACGTTGTGGAAAGTGTACAAATCTCAGCTTTTACTGAATTGAAACTACACTGCGCAATGGTCCGACCGGTTGGTCTAATGGTTAAGTGCGTCGCCTTACAATCGAATGTTTGTAGATGCGAAACTGATCGCTATCTGGTCGATTGTGTCCTTGGGTAATTGACTTTACGGACATTGCCTGAACCCAGCGGATTAATAGGTTTTACCAAAATGAAGAAACGTGTATATCATCAGACAGAAAACAATTCAATAGCTCCGGTAACCCGAAGTTGGGCGCGAGGCGGTCTGATGATTTTCCGTATGTTAAACCTCAATCCTATGAACTAAAAAACTACTGGAAAAATACTTGGTTCGGTTAGTTTTACTACGAAACAGTTTTCCTACGATTACTCCAAATGCCCAAAACCATTCCCCAAATATAAACACAAGACGGTATACCATGTACCATATTTATTAACATTCGCACATTAAATGCATAAATATAAAATTATTACAAAATATGGGCTAGATATATACACTACATTGAAATAATGGTGGGTAAGATCAATTGGAATAATGGTGTGTGCGATGCATTGGAATATTGGTGGGTACGATGCAATGGAATAATGGTGGGTACGATGCATTGGAATAATAGTGGGTATAATGCATTGTAATAATTGTGGGTACGATGCATTGGAATAATGGTGGGCACGATGCATTGGAATAAAGGTGCGTGCGATACTTTGGAAATATGGTGAGTGCGATGCATTGGAATAATGGTGGTACGATGCATTGGAAAAATGGTGGGTACGATACAATGGAATAATGATGGGTACGATGCATTGGAATATTGGTGGGTACGATGCATTGAAATAATTGTGGGTACGATGTATAAGATTTAATGGTGGGTATGATATATATGTTTTAATGGTGGATCGTTAGTTTGTTTTAAATTAGAGATTCTATTTTCGGAATGTCTACCCTTCAATTTCTTCTTTTTGATTTGTACTTTGTAAACCAATCGATGAGTGCAGAGATCTCGTGCCCTCTTAAGATGAAATCCTGTAAGTTGTTGATATTAATTTGTCATATTGCAACAAATTCATAAAAAGAACTGAAAGAATGCAATTATCAACGCATCCGATGTTGGCTCGGGCATTAGTGATTAAGAACATACATTCCCACTATTCCGTGAGATATACGTTTAATCAAATGCAATTTGTCCTAAAATTACTATAATTATCGATATAAAACATTGTGCATATTATTAACAAAACTATCATTAGCTCATTTTCTTTATTAAAATTTACTGTGGACAAATGTGAAATAATAATATAAGTTAAAACAAATAAATTGGTTTTAAAATTCAATTTTTTGTACATATGTATTTGTTTTCTATGCAAGACTCGTGCGACTAATAAAAACAAAGAAATAAAATTTCATAAACGTGATGTTTACCTGGGAAGAGGAGAGTTTTTTGATCGCATCTTGCATGATAACGTGACTGTTATTTGTAAGTCTGTATCTTCCCAAATTCAGTTCCGACATTTTGCCGAGACAACTTGACAGACATTGGACAACTTCATCCGGAAGCTGTCCATAACCATTCATTCCAAGTTTTATCTGATAACCAAGAATGATATTAAGGCAGTATATGTGTTCAAATATGTTGGTGACTGATATGTGTGTTGGTAAAATAATCCACGTTAGCTAACGATAATCGCCATTACCGCGATTCCGCGTTTGCTATTTTTTTACCAAACTAAAGGCTACATTTGTCCGGACGGTTGGTCTAGCGGTTAATTGCGTCGCCCTTCAATGGAAAGGTTGCAGATGCGAAACTGGTCGCTAGCTACTCAGTTGTGTCCTTGGACAAGGCAATTAACGGACGTTGACTGAACCCAGCGGATTAATGGGTTCTTCCAAATTAAAGGAACATTTCTATCATATACAATACACTGCAATAGCTCCGGTAACCCGACGGTGGGCGCGAGGTGATCTGACGATTGCACGTGAGTTAACCCCCCTTGAATTTCCCATTCCCGGGGATAAACATGAATATCCAATCCTATCCTACATCAAACTTCAAACCTGCTACAAATAATGAATACTTATAATACAAAAAAATTAATTTTGGGTTTGATTTTTTTCATTGGCTACAAACTTCTCAAATCCAATGGTGTTTTCCAACAACATAAAGTTGATATATTTACCTTGTTATGTCGTTCATTGATAGTTTGGCTCAAACCTACGATCAGCTGTTCACAATCATATAACCGAAGTTCATCCAGAGCTTCAATGTGCGGTTTCAAATATCCAGCTATATTGCCTCTCTCTGATTCATTATACCAGTATGTCTGTGATCAAACTCTATTTTTATCACTTATCTTAGTTTTTTTCATTTTATGGAGAAATAGAGTTAATACGAGACTGTTGTTTGAAGAATGAAGTTTTGGCTCATTAAATTGCAATAAACCACCTTTGTATAAATAATCAATGACTTGGTGGTATTTTAACAATGCAATGATGTGATAACCAATGTGTTTATCATGCAGCGTGATAACAGTGGTTTTAAATAGCGAGTGATAATTTATATATTAATTTATAAAATATTTTGAATGGATAGTTATATTTTTATTACAAATAATTTTTTAAAGTAAAGAGTGTTATATTAAAAAAGCCAAGACAATACCATATAATTGATATATGGAAACTGTGCTACATGGTATTTTTAGGTTACATATGATCCATAATCGCTTGATTTCTAATTGATCTCGTATTATGATCCTACTGGTCTGTTACTTGCACAATACTGCATTATGGAAACGCAATAATATCGTTATCAATAAGCTTAAATAAATATAGGATGAAATATAATAATATGAATTGATATAGTGATTGACTTATATAACATGTGATAATATAAAACTAATAGGAACAAAAATAAGAGATATAGAAATCTTGCAATTAAAATATTATATAATTCAAAAATCAAATAAAGGTGTACTCACTGGACTCTCCCATGCTTCCAACAATAATCTCGTTATCTGAAAGATAAAAATTAAAATAATTTAATAATTATTAAGTGAATATGTTTTTTATATTTTAGTTTATTTAATCGATAAATTATCACATAACACAAGATAATCTCTCCACTACATGTTAATGTAAAATTACAACATGTAAACTTACCACATTCTTATTTTTTGTGATATAAATTTATACATAACATACTAAAATCAATCCAAATTTTATTGCACCTTTCCCTGTTCACGTTTAAGAATTCTTTTTAGATCGTCAGCTTCATCATGTCCATATACTTTCCAAGTCGTTCTCCATTGAAATCCGTTCTGTTCACCCCACTCACCATATTCATCATCTATAACCATTTGCTGAGGAAATATATTCAAAGTTACCAAGTAGATTTTAAATACATAGTATAGAATAACAGAATTTGTAAGCATTATTTAGGTGAAGAATGTTCAAACATAACTTTTTTTAATGTGAATACAGTCAAACTACTTGGCATCTCCATAATCTTAATAAGTTTATTTATTTATATTTTTAAATACATGTAAAAGCTTAAAATCATCTTTAACATTTTAAAATTAAAAAATAACTATAGCAAGGCAATAAAACATATTCGTTTTTAAAAAATGTTGTTGGCATTTGTATTTTACCGAAATATGTCACACTTGTTTATTTTATCAGATATTAATTGTTAAACATATATGTGAGGTTTGTCATCATTTGTTAATTTTACAAATGTTTGGAATCGGGATTTTTAATGCTACCATGTCGTAAATATTGTACTATTAAAACCTAGTAGATTCAAACGTAAATCTTAAAATAATAGTTTCCATTTATTCATCACAGCAATACAAAAATGAATTTGGTAACGGTGAATTTGGTAAATGGGGCCGCAACAAATACATATTTTGCATTAAATTTAAGAAAAGCCTTAGAAACGAGTTCCTTATGGATTCGAATCCAAGCCCGGCAAAACAATTATTCTACACATTTATTTTGTCACTAATTGTGTGCAATGCATTGCTACACGCTGAATACGTTTTTATTCCATTTTGTAGTAAATTAATTTGCAGTAATATTTGGTTGAAATAGTCGATTTGCAGGAATAATGTCGATGACGACTAACTTGAGGGTGGGAAAATTGTTGAACAGCTTCACGTAAGATGATGCGACTTTTTACGGATATCTTCCGTTCATTGAATTGTAATTTGCTGATGTTGCGCAGACATTCGACTAAGGCATTCTCTGCATTCTCATCTAGATGAGATTGCCTTATATCCAAAAGCATATAAAATAAATTAGAGTTTGGTTAACATAAATATTTGACAAAGTAGTGAACTTGTTAAGGTCAGTTAGTTAAAAATTTAATCCTTTTTATTTATTCACTCTTATTACAATTCATCTTTATTACTTCAGGCTGATTTAATAGGTGTGTGGCATGAATTAGTTGAGTTTCCTGACAGATTATTCTTTTCGTTAGTGCATAGCCTTTCAACCGAAGGGTTGCATTTTCGAACCTAGTCGCTAGCTAGTCAGTTGTGACATTGATAAAGACACTTAACGAACATTTCCTAAACTTGACATATTAATGGGTTCTAGCAAATTGAAGAAACGTGTCTATAACAACACACTGCAATAGCTCCCGTAACCTGACGGTGGGCGCGAGGTGATCTGACGATGGCCGGTGTGTTAACCCCATTGGTTTTTCTATTCACGGAATTAAACAAAAAATGAATATCCTATCCTATTTTTTCCGCTATTATGTATATATTAATTTTAACAAACAAATTATATTTTATGAATTAAAGATAGTTAAAATAAGTAAAACTTCTCAACCAGTATATGATCATGCATAAAAATAGTTTTTATTGAAAGCAATTATTTTGAAATGTTATGATATCGATGTAAATTACCTTGTTCTGACGCTCATTGATAGCTTTGCTTAAACAAACGATCAGCTCTCCGCAATCATGTAACCGAAGTTCATCCAGAGCTACCAGGTGCGGTTGCAAATATCCAGCTATATCACTCTTTTCTAATTCATTATACCAGCATTTCTGTAAACAAACTTATTTGTTATCACTTATCCGGGTTCTGAATAATTTTTTATTGGGAAACAGAAAATTATAAATTTAAAAACCTTTTTAAATGCAAACACTTCAATTTTTTGTTAAAATGGACATTGAAGGATTAATATGTTGTGGTGTCGATAGCTCAGTAAATATAAACGTCTGCACAGATAATTAACTAGTATAAAGGTAACGCACAACAAATCGAAATGATGTTATTTATTCTTTTGGATTGGGGAAACATATGACTGTATAACACGTGAAATATTTAATATACCACATGTGTCCACAGTAACCAAGCTTTCATTATTCTTTTACTATTTGGGAAAATAAGGTAATTGCGAATTACAAACTGTTGACGCCTAGGTATAAACATTAAGCTAAAAAACATAATCTCAAATAAATAACAACTTGGTGATTTCTTAACAATGCAGGGATAAGCTGAGCACTTTATTTATCATCAAGCTCTTTAATCGAGGATTGTTGAATACTGCCGTAATCCACCACCTATTATTTATTTAATATGTTTATATTTTTATTAATGTCTATGTTAAACTGTTATAATATGCGTCATAAACTTTGTATGTGATTATGTGCAAATGTGTTGCAATTCCATAGTGTTGCAATCCCCTGATGTCCCAAGAGTAGACCGCAGGACATAGCTTTCTTTCTTTCCGAATTAGTTACTGTATAAGCTTCAGGGCATATTTTCTTCTCACACCGCATTTTTCCTTGCGATAAAAAGCTAAAAGTTGGTGGTTAAGTAAAGTCGACTAATTTGGTCCTTTTTTGTTTACCCTACCAACAAATATTAACCGTATAAACCGTTTTTCGTATCGTGTAATCTTGTCGGCCTATCCTCATTATTTCCATATCGAAGTATCAACTATCCACGACTTATCACTTTGTATTAATTCTTACCGCCAATTATAACCAGATGACAAAACTGTAGTTTTTTTATTCCACGATGCCCGTCCTTTTTAAACTATGAAGCCGTTGCTGCAAACGCGGAATTAACAAGAATCCAACTATATATTTGATTAAATATGGGATGCATTGTAATAAAAAAAGAGCAAAAATCTATGACATTCACGGGTTGATTATATCACATATGACAAAATAGGACTAATCCAGATAAATTTGAAGAATTTGAAATAAGTGCAATCTTTTCAAATGGTTGTTAAACGTATTTGTTATAATTCACAAATTAAACACAAATGTACTTACTGGATTATCATTTGCTGCTATCAACAACCTTGTGAACTGTAGATAAATTGTTTTTAATAATTTGATATTTATGTAAAACATCATTTATTTATTTTTAAGTTAATTCACACAAAACTTGACAGTCACAGCCACGTGACAACCACCATTTGTAAAATCTATTTTGATTGTATGACTATAAATACATGTGCATTGGTAGGTCCTAACCTCAATCACTATAATTTATACAAATTTTATATAATTGCTTATGGAAGCAAAAATAACACTGTGTCTATGGTATATATGGGAGGCCTCATTTTATCTTACCTTTCCAGGTTCAACCTGAAGAATTTGTTTTAGATCACGCATGGACATCTTCAAGCATGGACATCTTCATCCACTTCCAAAGATTTTCCCCATTGAGCGATGGGCAGTTCTCCCCATTCACCATTATTTGCACAAGTATATACAGCCAAGTCCTTATGAATATTTTGAATATTAG
The DNA here is from genome assembly GCA_000149265.1 of Ciona savignyi. Classification (NCBI taxonomy): domain Eukaryota; kingdom Metazoa; phylum Chordata; class Ascidiacea; order Phlebobranchia; family Cionidae; genus Ciona; species Ciona savignyi. Next base: position 695,146 of record CH002592.1, read on the forward strand.
GAAATATTAATTACACTGTTTATAAAATTGCAAATCTTAGTGGATAAAGTAATAAAAATCGGAGTTTTAATATTTTCGGAATCGGTGGTGAACCGCTGGTATGATTTAAATATTTTTCGTTATCTTGACTTCGCAACAACCAACCAACTATTTGGCCGGAGTAAGTAGTTATTATTAAAAAAACATGCAAAAAATATTTATTAATTTTAAAAACAACATCATAATGATTAGCTTAGTGGTTTTGGCTTAGATATGATGTACAGAGATATTAGTCTAAATTGTAAAACTTACTGATGATAGAAATCATCTGATAGAAACAAGTTGGTTTGTAAAATATTAAATTAAAAATGACTAGTAAGTGACTTACTTGTGGCTTGGAAAGTTTTTGAACAGCTTCAAGTAAGATGATGCGACAATGCACGGATATCATACACTCATCAATATGTAATTTGCTGATGTTGCGCAGACAATCGCCTGAAGCCTTTGCTACATCTGCATCAAGTTTAGATCCCCTTATATGCAAGATCATCTAGAATAAAAGTCGTGTTGGTTGTACAGAACAAATTTAACAAATTAGTGAATTTGGTTAACTTAGTTTGAAGCTGAATTTACAATTTAATTATTTATTCTATGATGATAATTTGGGATCGATAATTGTAACATATATTTCATACATATGATTTACATAACTAAGTTCACCTTAGAGCATAAGTCAACCACAGTTTATAGTTACCAACAATTGAGGATTTCCCCAACCATTATAGGCTTGTTCTAGTATAGAAGCAATTTGTAAGCGGAATCGTGCATGATTTTTAATTTAATTGGTTTTAAACAAATTTAATTGATTCATTTTTAGTATAAACCATTTAAAGATAGGGTACACTCTGTTAAAAATATACAAAAATATTATTCAACAGCATACCCTACTTAAACCATGTTTAAACTGTTTATATTTTTTTAGAATTTCCAACGTATTGAAGCCTTATGTACAATAATTTTCTCTAGACGATATATTTGGTTAGAACTCCAAAAAAACTTTACAATTTTGATTACCTCTATTTCTTATTTTACACTCGACGGATTAAAATACCAAAAGGATATTCTGCAAGGGATATCAAGTGACAAATTACTTAGATCAAATGGTCATATTTTGCCCCTAACATAATGTTAATATATTTACCTTGTTCTGTCGCTTATTGATAGCCTTGCTCAATCCTACGATCAACTTTCCGCAATCATATAACCGAAGTTCATTCAGAGCTTTCATGTGTGGTTGCAAATATCTAACTATATTCATCATCTTCGATTCATTATACCAGTATCCCTGTGAACAAACTTAAATAGTTATCAATTATCTAGTTTCTGAATAATATATTATTGAGAAACAAGGACTGTATAACATGGGCAGTGTTTATACCACATATGTCCACAATTACTGAGCTAATGTAATGATAGCACGCAACCTTTATTAGTAAAGTTCCAAACACTTTGCAAATTTTAACCAAGAGGTATTGAACTTACTAAGAGTCTGTTGCGAACACGATGTATTTATGGATCATTACAAAGCAATTACCCTCCTTTACCAATACTTTAAACTAAAATTTTGGAATGTTAAAAAAACTTTCGAATTGGCGCTATCCTACCACGTATGTGCATAATTATAATATGTAATATAATGATTAAAAAAAATATTTAACATTATGAGTTGAATACATCACATGGGACCATATGAGATTAATACGAATAAATTTGAAGTTTGAGAAAGAAGTGCATCTTCTCCACGATTTAGGTAAACTTTTTGTTGTTTACAAATCAAACACAGACTTACTGGGGTGTTCCACGCTTTCAACGATAACCTCGTGATCTGAAATTAAAATTTGAGGATAATTTATATTTATCATGTGAACAATATTTATAATGAAATTATATAACAAATTATTAGGCCTATTTACTTTGATTTTAAACTGTAATATTTTACTTTAATGGATGTTACTAACCTATAAACTTATACCTTAGAATATATTTATTTAGTTTAATTAACCCATTACATATTAAAAAAAACAGTCACATTTTATTACACCTTTCCAGGTTTAAGTTGAAGAATTTGTTTTATATCATTAGCTTCATCCAGACCATATACTGCCCAAGTCTTCCCCCACTGCGCCCCGTTCTGTTGACCCCATTCTCCATCACAATCATCATAACCGTCATCTACAACCAACTCCTAAAGGTATTCAAAGATACAAAGATGTTAAATGAGTTGTATAGAATTGCATATATATGAATTTTTATGTATCAGTTAGATAAGAATAATTGAACATAAAATTTCGATGCAATATGCATTAGCATTACCTTAGCGGGAGTTGTTGTTTAATGTGTTTTTATTTTAAATACATTGAAAAAATATTTTCAATATTTTTAACCTACATTTTTCCAGCATCATAATTCTTAGCTTAGTGTTTTAGTCGGTTGTACTACAGACGTTTAACGAGCCAACCAGCCAAATACTTACCTAAGTCAGTTGGAAGATATTTAATCTTTTTTAAAGATATTCACGCTGACTTACTTGAGGATTGGGAATTCGTTGAGCAGCTTCACATAAGATGATGCGACTTTTTAAGGATATCTTTAACACATCAATTCGTAGTTTGCTGATGTTACGCAGACAGTCTCCCAAAGTCTTTGCTGCATCATCATTAACATAAGAACATACATACAAGTCAATCTGCAAAACAAACCAGGTAAATCTTTAATGTAGACCATTGACATAAACAAGGTTTATTACGTAAGGCGTTTTACATTTTTAGGTTTGTCAGAAATTTCCCTTTGTTAAATTACTAACAAGTAACCACTTTATATCTAAACCATAATAGCTAAACGTAAGAAGGTTCAATTCGATTAACCATGTACTTTACTTTTAAATGGAGCATAAATGACACTGCTCACTACTTTCAGTGAAATTGAATTTTTATGGATTTTCCGGAAAAAGATTAAATAGGGTTATAGATCATACGCTTTTTTAGTTTGTATTTTGATTCGACATTTAAATATTTCAAAATTTGGTTTTAAACACGAAATATAATCAAAATTAACTTAAGTTACTTTATATCAAAATAATTTTTTTAAGCACAAAGAAATGTAAAGGTAAAGAATGTTAAAATATTTGGTGTTGTGAATAAATCACTGGCATGGGATAGGATATTAGTACTTAAACTACTCGAGACAGTAACTCGTTGCATACAATTCAGAATCTAGACTATAGACACAGGGTAAGACTTATTTTTTTACGTTGCATTCTGTTACGGGGAATAAAATAGAAGGTAGTTGGTGGCATATATCGAACGTTACAAACACAACTATAAATAGCAAAGATATACCGCAAATTGAAACTACTTCGACGCCTCTTTTAGTTGTGGTAATTGACTGGAGTTTTAAATACAAAGGGCGATGTACTTGTCGTAAATACGACGCAAATTACTTTTTATCAAAAATACATCGTTTACATACGTGTTCTACAAACTATATAAGTGAGCATTATACACAAACAAATATATTAATTCCCGAAAGGATCGAGTCACCACAATGTTAAGAAGTATGTTTAATATAACTAATAATTTACCTTGTTTAATCTTCGAATGATGGTGGGGGCAAGTTTCTTTATAGAGGCACTAGTGTGTTTGCACTCGATCAGATCAAGTCGATCAATGTCGTTCATACGTTAGACCAAAATCTCAGTAAGGTTAGTCATATCCACATATTTCAATGATAACTGTTTGATCTAAAAAATTCGTAAAATAAAAAAAATTATAATTAAAAAATCCATGGCAAAAGGTAAGATTAACTCGGCACATTTCTATTAAAGTCACAAATTTGTAAATATAGTATTATTTAAAATAGATTTATATATTATTTGTGTTTTACTCTTTAACATTCTAACCTTGAGATTTTTTGAATTTTGTAAACCTCGGAAAAAGATCAGAGCTTCAGTTGTGAATGCCACACTTAAGTTGTGAGATGCTGAACACGACTTTAAGGCAAAAGCGACGTCGTGGGCTTTAGAAGGGTCATTTGGAAGGTATAATTTTACGTCACTTGGAAGGCGCTTATCGAATGTGGTCGATATTTCTTTGTCATTAGATTCATTGACCCAGGCAGATGTTCTGATTAGTATGTCATTGTCACTTAAATTCTGACATGAAACTAAATTTAAAAGCATATGTTTTTTCATTTCAAAATCCCTTATCTTTGAAGCTGGGAAGATCTCTCTCATCTCCTTATAAGCAGAGGAATTACAGAGCCCAAACATGAATCGAACGACAACATCCCAGTGAATATCTTTAAACATTGAACCATTCTTGGCAAGTGATTCATATGGCATAAACAGCATCAGGTGTATCGCACAAAAGAATTCTTGTAAGGTAAGATGAGCAAAGTAACTGCGCTTTCTTACCCTCCAAGAATTTTCATTTTTAAGCGTGTCGATTGTTCAACATAAGTATGGAGAAAGTTTGCAACCACTGAATCTGGAAGTTGCACCTCTTCAAAGTCGTTTTTGTCAAAAACAACCTTCTTTTTGTCAAATCCTCTAAATGCCAGTTCAGTAAGTTTAATCAACTCCAATCTAAGCTCTACCTCGTCCATATTTTTCAGAACTCCAGAAGAAATGTATTTGGTAAGTGTTGAGATTAACACTTGCGTCATTGAATTTATGTCACCATCTGCACAGAGAAGACAATCAACAATATAAATGCAATTGATTGGTACATAGCACAAGGCATATAAGTTTGCCTTTTGTTCCAGTAATTGCCCAATTGCAGGATATTTTTCCTAGCCACAGATATGTTTAATCAGTTCCTCTTGTGCAGCTTTATCTAGTCCAAGTACTTCAAGAACTATTGTTGGACGATAATCCTGATGTATCTGATAAAATTGACCTGGTCTAGAAGTGACAACTTTCACAGAATTTGACAGAAGAGTAGCATTAAACAAGTTCTTGATAATGTCTACTGGTTTCTCTTTTGTATCCAATTGACAGCAATGGGTGGTGGTTGAAAAATGGACTGCAGCTTCATCCAGGCCATCCAACACAATGACAACATTTGGATTATTCTGCAACTCTTGGGTTATGGCTTTGTATTTTTCATCGGAGTAAATCTGTGCATGCAGGCTGTTTTCAATAAGAAACTGGCTAACCGAGACTTTTTTCGCAAAATTGACATTTCGTATTAAGATGTAAAACAAATATTGTGTGTCAGGAAGAATTAATTTATTCAGGATGGACTGAGTCACCATGTGTGTCAATGTTGTTTTACCGATTCCTGGTAATCCAATAAGACAAACAGTGTTTCCATGTTGATTAATATACTTTTGTATTAAATGTTCATCTTTGTGCTTTTTAAGAGCCTCACAAGTTGCAATTTCCTTTGCTTTATCGAATATTTCGTTAATTGAAATTCTTGATTCATCTGTTTCATAGATTGTCCGGGAGTGCTTTCGTTCCATAGACTTTTTCCAGTCTAGTGAAGACTCTTCATTCTTCCAATCATCATCCGAGTGTTGGTTAACTTTGCAAATTTGAAGATTGACTCTTTTAATGGTACGTTCTATTTCAATTGGCAGGCCGAATTGTTCGACCACTTCTTTTGCATTGTTGATTAACTTTTCTTGCAATTCTTCAGCTGTAACATTGATTGTTACCAGAAAAACTGTCTTAATATATTTATTCAATTACATTGGTGCTTTGGAGATAATTTATAAAAATAAGCAATCTGCATGTATGTTTTTAGGATAATATAAATTCCTGGTGTCATTTCTGTTAAGTTTAAACACATATTAAACTAACTAGTCAATGTGGAATGAGGCAAAAAAAACTTATAATTTTGTTTTTAAACAATAAAACAAAGCTATTTATTTCATATTCTTATCATTAATGGAGCGGTTATATCACTTCAAGTTTACAAATTTTAAACCTGAGAAAAATTAAGCATAACAGATATTTTAAAAATAAACAGAATGTCAAGTAACTCAATTGTTAAGCACATTTTGCTCTATGTTTCTACAAGCAGGAATGAATTGTTGCAACCAATCAGTTCACTTTGTAGTGATTGTAATATAGATCCTTGTTATGTGACATAAAAGTTCCAAACAGAGTGTAATACGTTGGTTTTTCAAAGCATAAATTAATAGGTACCTTAGTTAGTAAAAGCAAAAGTTATTTGCATCTGCAGTTGGGAATAAATTTGTATTTTTATTGGTGGCGGATGCCAGTACTAAACTGGATTATTTTATTTGAACATCCGCTCCATTCGGCAGACTTTGGTTAAAACAAATTTCGGGCGTCCTTTAGGTATTCTAAAATTATTTATCTAAAATTAATCTGTGGAAATGTGGAATAAACCCTTTGACAGCGCTTACATTTGGTGAGACGAATGTGACATGAATTCACTACGTTTACATCCTAAACTTGCTAGTCGTGTTATGCTACGTCTAATAGTGTAAGCGACCGCCAACTAATGTAACAAATATTGTCATGATGACCGCCGGTGTCGGTGGTCCATTTATATTCTATTATAGCGTGGTAACAATGCTTTTAAACTAGCTAAACTATAAAGAAAAAGAGACAAAATAGATTATTAAGACATACCTAGTAATTGAACATTAACAACTGGTGGTTTTTGAACTTGCTGTACATGAAGATGAACGTCTCCTTGAATATTCGCACCTTGTATCACACCAAGATGCTCTTCCATGGTTCGGTTTTTACTGCTCCAAGTTAAAGGACGCTCCTGTATATTGGTAGCAATGTATTTTAAATAAATTCCAGGATTTCATTTCGATATTGGAAACGTATATTTCATAATGACCACCAATTGAAATTAAAATGAAGTGTGTCTACACAAATTAGATTTAAACAAAAGCTTTAAAAATGGCGCCTTATGTTAATATAAATTGTCAGAGCCACTATTTTACTATTTTTGTCATTAGAACACGCCTTAATTTATATATTTTTTGAGGTCATCAGAAACACAACCTTTAAGTACTCGCTACTTAATATTGTATGTAGAAAGGATTGGATTCTCTTAGGACCTAATAACTCTTTGTTTGTTTGTGTTAATGTTGGTTTATACAAGCAGAAAGTAAGGGTTCCTCCCGTCGTACCTGTCCAAACTTGATATTCACGTATACAAAAATAAAATTCATAAACAGTTTTAAAATTTCTAAAATTTTCAACTCGTTTAAAACATTTTTTGAGACTAAAGATATCACTACAAATTTGTTACATAATAACTTACACCAATAAAGTTTAAACTCGATGAGATATATTTTTCTCTTTGTATGTGGGGTTATGCTCATGGGATTACCGGGACAATGAATTTGGTCATTGGGTGGATATTTGATAAAATTAATATTTTCTGACAATTTATGTCAGTTTTGATTGTCCAGTGTTTTATAGACGAGAAATAAATAGTGTTTTATGATGGACTGTTTATTATTTTTCTTTCAGGTTTTAAGTTAAACTGGAATATTTTGTTAAATTATGAATATTTTAATTTTATTTATACTTTAATAATTAAAAAAAAATTGCTTTAAATAATTGCAACGGCAGATCCATTAAAACAAATCTCAACTGCTCATTGTTTTCGTTTATAACCATCAAATGAGCGGTCCGTGCCCAAAATACAGACTAACCGCATTTTATCAAGTTTTATGTTTTACTTTCGCTAGACGGCGCAAGAGATTTGCAACTGTCTAGCTGATCACGAAAGCTACAAAGAGGTTTTAAAGCCCAAAATTGAATGGCCGTTATAAGAAGAAAAACATGTTTCGCATTTTTTTATAATTTATTTATACTTATACTCAGCAGTTACAATTACAAAGATACAATAACTCGAATGTTTCATGTTTGGTCTTGTTTGTTGCGAATATTAAGATTATTTATCAAATGTATTTTTTTATGAAACATAAAGTTAATTAACACCAGTACTAGCTCTATAGCAGCATATTTTAATTACATGCTTCGATACTGGTTTTTGAATGAACCGGGGATTGTTGAGTAACATTGTTTGCAAAGGAATGTCGCTTTTGCACGTCGTTTGTTTACCAAGTACCCGGGCGTATAAAAAAAACGACACACTGTCCTTGCATTGTGTAATTCGTAATTCATTTCCTATGAATTATGAAGTCCGATATTCCCACTGTATCCAACATTGTGCACAGATTCGGTTACTGGACTATGTCACCGAACATTTTGCCAAATAATGTGCAAGCCCCCTTGCATATGCCCATATCCGGTTACAAAAAAATAGTTTCTCAAGTTACCTTGGCCAAATCTTTCACATTATATATTCGTGTCTAAGCTTGCTTTATGATGTTTATTGTATTACGTTTTCAATTCATATCTAACGAGGTATCTAAAAATTTTCAATATTAAATTCGGAGTTTCCTCTGACGATAAAGTATTCACCAGTCAGTAGAGAAATAATATATATATTTAAACCAAGATGTAGCTCGGGAGCAACAAACAACGACTGCCTCTATCAGAATGTTTAATAAAAGCTTCGCAGCATGTTTGGTTATAATTGGGTTATCGGCATAAATGTGCAATATAAAATAATTCTGGACATAACTACCGCAAACCCAATACATTTGCTCTAATGAAAAAACGCAATTTAATTAAAGAGCTGGTACGAGTAAATGATTGTCTGTATAATAACGAATAACTCTCTTTCCACGATCATCGGTGATAACAAAAAAAAAAAGAAAAATGTGACAACTTAAGGCCAAAAAAACATTTCACAATATTTGATAAAGTAATAATTGCAATTATTAATGTTTTATACCACATGTTTATCTCCTGCATAATAATATTATGAAAATGACTGTTGCTACTATATTAAAAAGCGAGCATTGCTGAAAATTACTGATATTGGACTTTGATATTTATCTTCTCGTTGATTCGAGAAAGATTGACGACGTAAGACTGTTTGTTCTGTGTCGAAGTCTGTTTGTCGCCTGTCACTTTTCACGTATCTTGGTTTAACTACCCACCATCATGATTATCTATCCACTCAGCAGCTTATTTATAAATTATTATTAGTAAAAATTGCAAAAATATAAAATATTTTTACAGTCAAGTAGGCAATTAACTTTTTCAACGAGTGAGCTTCCACCCAGTATATTTTCTGCGGTAAACCTAAACAAATAAACCGATTAAAAATGAAACAATCAAAAAATCTACAATTATGTGAGCACACAGTTTTTGACCCAATTTAAACATTTTAAAATCGAACTAAGTCACGGCATTTAGTACGTGGTTATCTGAAGAATAGTATAGACTATACATTTTTAAGAATACCAGTATCACTAAGCCTATTTGCGTTACCCCGATTTAGCGACAAGCATGTTCGCCTGTCCGGCTTCAACATGTCGTCTTTAAATCGCATTTTTTATTCGTAACTTTATTTGTTCATAGTGGTTTGGAATATTTCAGAAGTTTACAATACATTAGTACGGGTGGTCCACCGTAGCGACCAATGTTGGTTTACGTTTGCGATTGGTGAAGCACACATTTATTCAAACTTATATATTTAGATTGAGATTCCCTATCTTAGTTTTCATTCGGTTCGTTTATAATATATTTCTTGGTTGGTTATGAATGTAATACGCAATTTTACATAGCATGCGTAAGATGGGTATTTACACATGTTAGTTTAAACCTTAGCATTCAATAAAAACAAGGGATAGATCTGTTTATCACAGACAACCACAAAGTATTTTTACACTTATTTCAATACGGTCATTCATCTTCCATTGTTGTGTTTATTTCACCACAGATGAACTAACACATTTTATTATTGTTGTTATTACACACATCTATTCATTATTATTGTATATATTTCAGCAAAGAGATGTGTCACGCAAGGTACTTAAAAGCAAACAGTCGTTGGATGAATGGTTATCAAGACTGATTCATAAACAGGTAATATATAGGGAAAATATTGGGGACGCAAAGGTTAATATCTGTCGAGTTATACATAGGACGTTTCTCTTTTTTATTTCATGATTTATTAAAATAAATAATAAACAATTAAAATTACAAAGATACGATCTCATATATGATATTCCTACAATAAGATAATTA
>CH002592.1:707053-740921 GCA_000149265.1 Ciona savignyi
TTGGTCCACCGTAGCGACCAATGTTGGCTTACGTTTGCGATTGGTGAAGCACACATTTATTCAAACTTATATATTTAGTTTGAGATTCCCTATCTTAGTTTTCATTCGGTTCGTTTATAATATATTTCTTGGTTGGTTATGAATGTAATACGCAATTTTACATAGCATGCGTAAGATGGGTATTTACACATGTTAGTTTAAACCTTAGCATTCAATAAAAACAAGGGATAGATCTGTTTATCACAGACAACCACAAAGTATTTTTACACTTATTTCAATACGGTCATTCATCTTCCATTGTTGTGTTTATTTCACCACAGATGAACTAACACATTTTATTATTGTTGTTATTCACACACATCTATTCATTATTATTGTATATATTTCAGCAAAGAGATGTGTCACGCAAGGTACTTAAAAGCAAACAGTCGTTGGATGAATGGTTATCAAGACTGATTCATAAACAGGTAATATATAGGGAAAATATTGGGGACGCAAAGGTTAATATCTGTCGAGTTATACATAGGACGTTTCTCTTTTTTATTTCATGATTTATTAAAATAAATAATAAACAATTAAAATTACAAAGATACGATCTCATATATGATATTCCTACAATAAGATAATTACAACTTTCCATTTTGGTATGGTTTGTTGCGAATATCAAGATTGTGTTTTAAATGTAAAACTTATGTATGATACATAATGTCAAGAAAATTAGTGGTGGGTCTTTTGCAGCATTGCAATACTACTTACTTCGAAAAAGATTGTACAAATATTGGACTTTGATAAATATTGTAACGCTTATTAACTATGCCAAGTCACGTAACAATGTTGGCAATGGATAAAACGACTGTGAATTAAATATTTCATTTTACACGTGTAAATCTTGTTAAATGGTTGCATTACATTTTTAAGAGTATTGTATAGAGCGTGTGATAAGTATGTTTATAAATATTGGTGAAGCATACGTTACCGGTTTCATAATTTACAATTTTATAAAAAATGTCATTATTTTGCGGTAGGTTATACTATTATTATATTACAGCGTCGGTTTAAAATGTAACCCTAGGTTCTGGGTTATGTACTAAGACATATAACGGATATAGTCTAAAGCATTGGTTCTTAACCGGGGGGCACCCCTCGAGGGGGGGCACACATATTTTGAGGGGCGCGTGAGCCTTAGAGAATCCGAGCTTTGCGAACAAAACTGAAACTTTTGCTGCACATGTTTTTTGGTTTATCTAGATCAAAAGTACATAAGGTTAGTTGTATTACAATAATTTACACTACAGATTTAACTGTGTTATGGGTTAAGACAACCATCAGTGAGTTTTTAAAACAGTATAGCGGTATATCAGTGATCAAAAATTAACTATTAAAAGATGGGCGGCGTAAACTGACATTTATCGCGCAAGGGAGGCGCGGCACCAAAAAGGTTAAGCACAACTGGTCTAAAGTAAATGTTTTAATAAATCTGTAGCATTTTCTTAATTATAATGAGCACATCACAGTATCTCTGTCAAGTGGGCCGCGCGTGTTATCTAAAGAAGTATCTTAGATAAATGCACAAACGGGGTCACCAACGATTTAAAAAGAAACAACCGAGGGTATCTTTCCTTTCCAGGTATTTTGTTTGCATAAGCTAGGATATTGTAGTTTTGGGCTGTCCTGTGTGAAACTGGGTAAATTAAACATTTAATTAAAATGTGTATTTTCTGATTCAAATTAGATATCTGATTTTTTATAATTGTGTTCTAAATATTCTTTTGCAGTCCGGTGATAGAGGTGATATTGTCAAAAATGCTAAATATGGGATTTTTTTATTATTTTACTTAAAATAGCAGGATTTCATTATGCGTATTTGTAATAATAAAGCAAACTATGGGCAAGCTAGTTAGAGAATAAATCTAAGTCCGTTCAAACCAATGACGCAACCGTACATGCCTGCCAGCAAGACGCAAAAAAATATAAAAATGGAGTAAAATCAATATGGTTTCCTTCATTTTAGAGGAAATCGTGTAATAACCATATATGCCACTGCACCTTTTACTTTGTAGAACCCCGCAATGATCCGAGCAAAGGGAGTGTTACCAGCTACGCGGTTCGTTCTGTCTTCCTCTCCTACGAGTATAACGATGTTATTTGAGTCACATAAAATTACGATAATTTAACAAGGTGGCCAGTATGCGTTCCAGCAATACAGCAAATAAATTCAAGTTGTTCGGTTCCTACGGGCGGACACGGTGATACCAAAAATTAAATTGCCAAGTCAGACAACCAAATACTTTTGTTGTTTCCAAAATGCATCGATTAAACTTTTTTAAGACCAACTACATATATGTGCACTAAATATAATCTGAGACGGATTAACGCAAACTAGGCTTTATGTGGCAGATTAAAAAAATATTATTTTCTTTTCGATATTGTTTAAAATAAAAGTCTAATCTAAATACTGGTGTACGTGTAAATATAGGCTATATGCATTTAATATAATATAGGATATATTTAGTTAAATGTTTTAATTGCACGTCGCAAGAATTTACAACTGCAACATTAATCAGGTAAAGAGCAGGTACGGTTGTGTAGCAAAATGGTTAACTCGATCGATAAATATGCCCCTTTTATACAAATAATACGGCCCTGGTGATGAATCCATCATGGATTCGAATTGGTTAGTGCGACAGATACATAATACCGACTGCTATACAAAAAGGTCCTAGTGCCTAACCCATCATGGGCTAAAGACTTTGCTCGGTAAAATTTGAAAGCAGTTATTGCAAAAGCAACCAGACATCCAGGTAAATGATAATCTTATGTTAATTAAAATTTTCCATATGATATTGATACGTACGTAACTGGGGATTGTTACGTAATATATTTTTTGCAATTTTTACAACACCTCTTCAATGCCGCACGTCGTTATATTTAATTAATATCTTGTGCGTGACGTTATAACAGATAAGTTGTTGCATTTTAAATATTGTCATTATTTTAACAGAATCCGAGGCGCTACAATAGCGCTTGGTTACCCGATCGTGGCATTAAAACATCTACTGAATACTGGTTCTATAACTCCCCCTTAAATATGCTCTTCAGCGGAATCAAGAAAACCCATTTCGTTAGGTTGTCGTAGTTATATTGATTTTCCTTTTTATTCTTCTCTCAGCTCGATTACTAATTTTTATTGTTCACGTGAGTTTTAATCTGATGAAATAGCCCGTTTATACCAATGACCTAGCAACCGTAGATGCCTGACAGCTTGACACAAAAAAGGAAATTTAAAAAAGAGAGTAATATCGATATGGTTACATTAGTAATCAAAGGGATCTTATAATATTCATATTTACCACTGCACCTTTTCACTTTGAAACTTGCAATGATCACAGCAAAGAGATTGACACAAGCTGGGCGTTTTTTTCTGCCTTGCTCTTCTAGGAGTGACATGATATTATTTAAGTAGTATAAAATAAACTAGTTGGCCAGTATGCATGTGTCCTGGTAGTTAACGCGACCGATACTTATATCGATTTATGTGTAAAAAACAGTCTTAAGAACGATCCTATAATGGATTCGAACCTGCGATCGGTAGAAAGGCACTAAGAGATAAACAATCGTGAGGATCAATGGCTATCACGGCCAATTTATAAACGGTGTTATTTAAGAAAATGATATCAGGGACCTTAAAATCGCGCGTTTTGCATTTTTATTTTATGATTAATTAAAATAAAAAGTAATCAATTAAATATTAAAACACCATGATGCATAATATCAAGAAAATAAGTGTTGGGTCTCTTGCACCATTAATTATCAGACCACCTACACTTATCTTGTACAAATATTGGACTTTGATAACTAACATATCGCATAGAATGGTGACTTAGCATTGTTTGCAAAGAATAAAACGCCTTGATTGGAAGCTTACGCGAGAACTTTTTCACGCGAGTGACGGGAGTAAATCTATTGATAAAAAAATGAAACATGTATTATAGACTCCAGTATTCGAACGCGCAATATGTATAGTAAAAACGGTCGATGATATGGATTGTTTTTTTATTTTATTACAGCCAACCAAACAAGTTTTAATATTTATTGTTTATATCGCAACGAACGCCACGACAAATGATTTTATTCCAAACCGTCACACAATCATTGTGTTTATTTTTACTAAGGACAACGAAACAATGTTGTTGTGTTTTTTTATTACAGAGAAATTAACACCACCGTTACGTTTTGTTTGCAAACGACAACAACAGCCATTTTTGTTAAATCATATGCAGCCAACCACAAACAACTGTTCAAATGTTTATTACACCAGAGTCAACCACACACTACTGTTGGTTAATTAGCCAATAAAAAAGTATTGGGGAATATATTTTGACCCAGGCAATCACAATCGTTTATTTTGATTTTCCATACATCCAAGTACTATTGTTTGTTTTTTTGTTGTTGTCAAAAGACAACTAATTACTGTTGTTGTATTTATCGCGCGATCTTGAATTCCAATGCACATCGGTATACAACACAACACACATCACATTTTTACTAATATTCCGCGCTTGGTTGCACCAAAGTATCAATCGCGGGTAGTACATTGCGCATGCGGCAGCTCGCTAGAAACGTTATTTCGCATTTATCTGGCATTAGACAAAATCTTATGTTACACGAAGGTGGCCACGATTGCCTGTGTAATACCAACATCTGCGTTTGTTCATCCAAGATGATCCAAATCAATATCATTTTACTAATTTGGTCATTTGCAATAATCTTTAACTTCAGTGATACCACATCCTAAAAAGATTCTGTTTCTATAGATTCGTATCGAGTAGTTTCTTCATCGTTAAACCAAAACAGATAGATCAGTTATATATTTAAAATATGAATAATACTGAATATTTAAGCCGCTTAAAAGAAAATTAAAACACGTGAAATTTCACAAAAGTTTTAAACTAAAGATATATTGCTTTCCAGTTTTATACCTTAAAAATACATGCAGTAAAGCGCAATCCATTTTTAAAAAGGCATCCAAATTTGTAGGTTGGATTTGTGTATAACACAGGCAAAATCTAACGTTAAACGAAGGAGGCCAGGATTGCCTGTGTAATACCAATATCTGCGTTTGTTCATCCAAAGTGATCACAATTAATATCAATATAAATAAATGTTATTTTGCACTAACCTTTTAGTTCAGTGAGACGACATCCAAATTAGATTCTGTTTCTATAGATTCGTATCAAGTCATGGTGGCACAACTAGAGCTTACATACAATGATATTGGCGAAAAATATCAATATTTAAATAGATAAGAGAAGTATCGTGGATCGTATCCTTTTTCTTATTTTTTTTTATGGTTTCACCGATTTAATGTGAGTCAACGACGCTGTATTTACGAAATGGTCTAATAATCTGCTTTCCAGCAACGCTATGTGGAGATAATTTATAACCGACACAGTTAATCTACAGCAGCGACGTTATTAACTGGTCTTAAAAAGTTATACACAAATATTTTACACATATCAATGCAGATATTTAAGTCGATTTCTGTATTAAAATAAAGTAATTGATAGCTGATCAAAGTAATATTATTCACCAACCAAATCAATATGCATTGTTGAATTCTTGAATTTTCACCTATAGAAAATCGGAAAGAAACAGATGAGTGTAATTGGGGATATTTATTTAATTACGCCGGTGAAAAGTCCTTTGCTAATCGAGTTTTGGTGCTTATACCTATCAACGAAAGCTTTTAGATTTTGATACGCTTTAATAATCACCAACCATCAAATGAGCAGACACCTTAACATTTTTTGATGGTTTTGTTGGAAAATTTTAAAATAACGTTCTACAAATAATTACTACGATATAAAAAGTACACAGCCATTTACTGCAAAAATGACGAACCATGATTTTCTATTTATTGCTGGTCATAGGTATTAAACGCTTAAAAATAATAAGCAGATGGAAATCGTTGCAATATTTTTTGTCTGGACTAAGGCGTCGCCTATCACTCAAAGAAATAATAGATATAAATAGTTTTATACCAATATAAATGTGGTATTACACACGCTGCAATACCAAAGTTATTAGGTAATTTGACGATTTCCCGTGTTATAACGCTCATATCAGATCCCATGCACGCAAATAAATAATTTCATTTACATAATTAAATAAAATATCTTGATTTGCTGTAGTGGGTGATATTTATGTTTATCACCATAAGTGGGAAAACGAAATTGACCTTCCACAGAAATGTTCTGATCACTCCCCCCACCCATCGAGACAACGGGGCATTTGTACCTTGTTGAGCATTATTGACGTACTTTTAATATTGGATTATTGTTTAATCAATTGAATAAAGTTACCAGGTTACACAAATATTTAACTTCTGGTACATTTCTCAGTTAAAAATGTTAAATGTTATTACTTAAAATACGCAGCAAATATAAAACGCACAACTCGACTGCAGGGATATTAAAAAAAGCTCTCTTAGATTACCATGATAACAACCTAACACAACTTGACTTTACATTTGGTTTTAATTTACCAAGTCTGTATACTAAGGTAAACATTCGGCCACATTATCTCAACATAGGTTGATGTATTGATATACGTGTATATTGCCCTTTGGCGCCAGATAACGATTGCATTAAATAGCAGCAGCAGCAGCAAAAATATTGTCATTTTACAATTTTAGAAATATTTCGATAACAAAAAAGTATAAAATAATAATGTGGTTGATATAGAATTTCGAGTTGAACTCATAAAGAGATAATACTTGATCATAGCAAAACTTTTAGTTTATAAATCGATTATGCTTGCTCGCTGTACGAAGCACTTTATATACAGTCCACTCGTGATATATACAGTCCACTCGTGGGTTTGGTTCGGGGACTAAGTACATTCAAATAAAACACATGTGAGAGAGGACATTAGTTTCGAATTAATATAAGGGTATCCTATCGTAAGACACTACATGCACACAATCAAGTTTCTGAAGCTCTTACAGTGTGTGGATGGTTGGTTTATTTATATCCTCGTGGGTGGGAGGCCAGGCTTTATCCACGGGTATCATAAGATACCTCATGCTCACAGTCGACTTGCTTTTGCTATTACAGTGTGTGGATGGTTGGTTCATTTATATCCTCGTGGGTGG
This sequence comes from Ciona savignyi, assembly GCA_000149265.1. Lineage (NCBI taxonomy): Eukaryota > Metazoa > Chordata > Ascidiacea > Phlebobranchia > Cionidae > Ciona > Ciona savignyi. Next base: position 714,207 of record CH002592.1, read on the forward strand.
GAAACCAGGCTTTATCCACGGGTATCATAAGATACCTTATGCTCACAGTCGAGTTGCTGGAGCTATTACAGTGTGTGGATGGTTTGTTTATTTATACCTTAGTGGGTGGAAAGCAAGGATTTTTCACGGATATCGTAGGACTCTTCATTTTTACAGTCGAGATGCTGGAGCTATAACAGTGTGTGGATGGTTGGTTCACTATATCCTCATAGATGTAAGGCTTTATCCACGAATATCGTGAGACACTTTATGCTCAAAGTCGAGTTTCTGGAGCTACAACAGTGTGTGAATGGTTGGTACATTTATATCCTTATGACCAATGTCAAGTAGCTGGAGCAATTACAGTGTGTCGATGGTTGGTTAATTTATATCATCGTGGGTGGGAAGCCAGGCTTTATTCACGGGTATCGTAAGACACCTAATGCCCACGGTCGAGTTGCTGGAACTATTACAGTGTTTGGATGGTTGGTTCATTTATATCCTCGTGGGTGGGAAGCCAGGCTTTATCCACGGGTATCGTAAGACACCTCTTGCCCACAGTTGAGTAGATGAAGTTAATACAGTGTTCGGGGGGATTAATAAGGGTTAGAAGAATATATATTTTGGCCATATAACATACCTGGCTTTTGGCTAAGCGGTACAGTTCCAGATCCGGCGGAAAATGACATGTCCTTTTAACTTACTATGCAATTGCCATCGACCTTCCGATTCGCCATGCAGAGCGCAGGTTTTGGTTACCAAGGATGAGCATCAAAACAAGAATGGTGGGGATAGGATAGGATATTCATGTTTATCCCCGTGAATGGGAAAATCAAAGGTGTTAACACACGGACAATCGTCAGATTTTCTCGCGCCCACCGTCGAGCAGTGTGTTGTGTATTTCCTTAAATTTGGTAGTACCCATTAATCCGCTGGGTCCAGCCAATGTCCGTAAAGTGCCTTGCCCGACGAGACAACCGACTAGCTAGCGACCAGCACCTGCAAACTTTCGATTGAAATGCGACGCACTTAACCGTTAGGTTAAAGGGCCGGTTATAGAATACTCCTAGACAATAAACCATTTTACTTCTATGGATGATTATTCTTTGCCACGAATCGACAAACAAATGAATCAGATAGCTATGTGCAAAATCTACAGTAATCTCGACCTAAATTCCGCCTATTATCATCAAGCTTCGCTGGCCATAGAAGATCGAGCATTTACCGCTTTCGTCACCAACGGGAAGTAATTTCAATATTGCAAACTGCCATTTGGAGTCACCAACGTGTATCCGCTTTTTAAAGGATGATCGATTAACTAGTTGAAAAGTACCATATTAAAAACGTCTTCGCGCACCTCGACAATATCCCAGTTGCAGGCAGGAACCTCGAAGAGCAAGACAAGAGCATGGCAGCCTTTTTAAGGGATACCAAAGCAGAGAACTTTAAGTTTAATGAAAAGAAATGTGTATTTTCTGTCAGTAAGATCGATATTCTTGGATGAAGATTTCAAAAGGATAAATATTACCCGACCCTGAACGTCTCTGGCCTTTACTGGACCTCCCGATCCCCAGAACCTCGGGAGAGCTGACTAGTTGCGTAGACATGTTTACAATGTATTTAAGATAACGAACCATTCTGCGTCGAGTGTGACGCTTTGGACTTTGCTATCGGAGCTTTTTTAAGCCATGGAGGGCGCCCCGTTGCATTTATGTCGAGAACACTGTGTCGTTCGGAATGTCGCTACCCATCAGAGGAAAAAGAAGCTACGTCGATCATTGAAGCTGTACGGAAATACTATTTACATGGCCAACATTGTACGCTGGTGACAGACCAGAAATCGGTTGCTTTCATGTTAGACCCAAAGCGTAAGGTTAAAAATAAAAATGCAAAAATCCAGCTTTGGCGTGCGGAGCTAGGCACATTTATTTATGAAATTCAACACAGACCTGGCATCAATAACGTCGCTTATGATACCTTATCCAGAATTTGAATTCACGAGACATTGGGCCACCCCGGTATAACAAGACTATCGCAATTTGTTATAAGCAAGAACCATCCATATTCTTTAGATGACGTAAAGAATACATGTGCAAAGTGCAGAACATTTTGACAACAATTCGAGGAGTGAAATGGGTGGTTGGGGCTTCATTTCGAATGAGTTGTTCATGTTTTTAATGCATAAGGCGCGATAACTTGGTGGGTTATCAAACATGGATCATATTTGACAAAATAGTCACTGGTTTGATAGTAGAATTAGCCTTGAATTGTTCCCATTGTGTTGGGTTAGATGTTGTATTAATAGAACATAAGCAGCTAACGTCTGGGGATTTGTTTGGGGAGTAGCAAGTTATATTAGTTTATCTTGGGATGTGCAGAAGTTGGTAGCATTCCAAGATTGATCTAGTAGTGCAGAGGTGAACAAGTGGGTGAAGCATTTGTGGATTGTGATCGCTCAGATGCGTTTCTCAATTGTCATATGCGAGTTTGTGATTCTGCAGTTCGCGTTGAATCCCCATCTAGATCTGCTGGAGTTCGATGGCGAGAAGCAGATCTTCCTCCTCATCCTGAATCTCCGTTCCCACCACCTCGCTCTGCTGGTTGTGCGCAACGAGGTCGGGAAGTCGGCGGTTGCTCGGGTGATCGACGCTCGACGTGGGTTCGACCTCCGTGCACACAGACGGTGTGGCAGGACGACCTCCGTTCACCGAGTAATTGCTCTTGTTGAGGTCGGTGTCGGAAGCGTGAGGCCTCATATTCCCGTTCGCGTTCGCCGTCACTTGTTCCGGGATCGCGGATGTCGTTTTCGATCGGACGTTCCTCGCGATCGGTCCATACTTGCTTACGATCCGCTGATCCTGGATTGGAAGAACTTCATCCTCATCGGGCTTCGCGATGAAGTATTCTTCCTCGGAGTATTGCATCGCGGATACGTGCGACGTGACGCTGCTGATGTCCGATGTCACGTCCACCATGGTAGGACTGGACACGCGTTGGACGGGGAAGGATAGAAGGGACGGAATGCAAGTGGTTCCCGCCCATAAGCTGTATTGCCCAGAGCTTACAACAACACTCATCTGAGAAATTGACGGAGAAATTTGAACCACATTTTGCTCGATTTTGCTGGAAACTTTAGCAGCCCCTGTGTCGGTTGTAAAAATATTTTTCTGCTCGTTTTCCGAAGTTTTGGTCATTTCTGGGCAAGGAATCGTTCCGAATTTGTGTTGCTGCAACTTTGGATCTGTTATTCTCTTCTGGACAAGTTTGTTTATGACCTCATACTTGCGTTTCCGTAATTCGTCCAAAGTTTTGGTCTCGATATCTTTGCATGTGGTCGGTTGATGGGTGGGTGCGGGACGGTGCGTGTAATTATCTTCCTGTGGGGGTGGTTTGGGGGGCAATATGGGTTGGGGGGTTTGGATATGCATCAGCATGTTCGGTGGAACATAGACTTGTGGGGTCGCTTGGATCTGCTGGAGATGGATCTGTGGTTGGACCATTAATTGTGGGGGTTCTGGGTGGTGGGAGGCTGGCATGGGTTGGTAGGGGTACTGTGGGGGCACTGGGACAGAATGGGGGTGATCCGGGTCCTGTACAACAGGTTGTATGGGGTAAGATGGGGCATGGGGCCGCTGGATGATATACTGAGGCGGGTGGAGCACTGGTAACGTGTTCTGGGGGTGGTTTGGTGGGGGAGGGTGCTCCTGTAGCATTCCATCCCGCATGCTATGCACGTTCTGTTGGTAGATCTGGTGGTTCCCCTGCATTGCTCTTGGGGGGTGTTGCGGCTTTGGGTCGTACATCACTTGGTCGCTGGTGACGTAATGCATTTGTATGGGTTGGGGGGGAATTCCCTGCTGCATGTGTTGGGGTATTTGCACAACGGAATGGGTGACTTGGGGCTGACGGATGTGCATTCATGGGGGTTGGTTGGGGTTTGGAGGGGGTTCCATGGTTGGGGCAGTACAAAAGTGGGTTGGTGTTTGTGGGGGGGGTGTACTTGGGTTGGTCGGTGGAGCAGTGGCAGTTGTGCATGCATGACGAACCACTTGACCCTGGATGTATTGTTTCATCATCAGCTTCAAATGCGAGGATATCTGGTTGGATGGTTTTCTTCCGTCGACTTCGATGGAACTGCAGTTCGTCATCGGAGTGAGCGAACGTGCACGAGGAACCCCTTGGACAAACTCCGGTGCTCTTACTATCTCGGCACATGGAGGTTTTGTATTTGTTGCTCTGCACGTTGGGGTCCTGACTCTGCCACACCCAGCTGTTGTGGTTGCGAGTGAAGTTCACCAATCCTTGCACAACCACGCGAACCGAGTTCATCGATTTGTCCAACGTCACCCAGTCAGTCGATGGGTTCTCGGCGTCGATTTGCGCCAAATAGTTGAAATGGGCGATGAGGGGTTGCAGGTTGCCTGGGTCGGCCGATCTCTGCAATGCAAGCTTGAGGTCTTGTATGCATTGGTCGTACGATGCCCAACTCTGCAATCGATCAATGATGGACTGCATGTACGGCTTGTGGGATTGATCCCCGTATAACAGGGCGCTCCACTGGTCCGGAGCGATACGAAGTCCGGCCTCACGAGCAATCTGCACCACCTGGCTGATCGTGTTCTCTTCTTAGCTCCTCGTAACTCAAATATTCATCCTTTAACCTCATCAATGAAGAATTTCCCTCGCGCTTTGTGACTTTGAAACACGAAGCTCGATACAATAGCTGGACCACATGTCCGATACTCGTCTTTGAAGCCTGCTGGAACTGAGTCTTTAAATTCTTCACCACAAGTTGGACGAGAACTTTCCTGCTGAGTTCGGATGAATCCGATCCATCCTCGAAATGCAAAGTGAATGAGTTTCAACGCTTCCTCCTGCATGGCGGGCCCGAGGAATTGGCAGCCTCGAGCACGGACTGCTGCCCATAAACTCGCTGACAACGTGGTGGGATTCTGGTGCAAGAGGATCAACTCAGTTGCACATCGCTCCCCAAGTGCACGACCTGCACGGAGTGCACGCTTCCGACCCTCCCCCTCCACTAACTGACAGTTGATCAGGGCAACTAACTTGCGTTGCATCGGTCGTGTTAATTCCGGCCCCTTGTTTGGCCTGCAATAAAAGTATTTCAGGAGTTGCAACTTAATTCCATCAAAGCAATAACGTAAAGAACAAATTTTTCACAACAATCCACCAATATCAGTGCGATTAACTTAAATCAATTGACAATATGCAAAAACGAAAAAATAATCAAAACGGGAAAAAACTTTGAAAATATGGAACTATATTGTTGCAAACTATTCCTTTGTGTTTGTATTCATTGATAATGAGTTTATGGTTGAAAACAGTGAACTTAGTATTGACTACATGGAATATATTGCATGCTATTAACTACATGCAACACTAATAGTACAGGAATTTAAAACCTTAAGATATCGCCACACCGGTAATTAGATTTAATTTCAATTCAATTAATAATTATAATTCTCTCTCTTATTTCACAAAAATTAACTTACTTGTTTTAACTACTAAAGCAAAATTAGTTTGTTATGCAACAAGATATTCATGTTTTATCGAAATCAATGGAAAAACATAAGGCATCACTACCAACTATCACACAGATATCTGTAAAATTGTTACCCATTGTCGGGTTATCAAATATATTGCAGTGTGTTTCCTTCAATTTAATTGAAAACAATAAATAATTTATTTTCAGGCAATTTCCGATGAGTGCTTAGCTAAAGGAGACAACCGACAAGTAATTTGGTGGGTTTCGATCCCACAGCATTCAGGCTTCTGGCATAACGCTAAGGTTTTTACTGATTGAGCTGTGTTATACAACCATCTGTATGTTAATGTAAAAGCACATCATATTAACTCAACAAGAGCGCGTTACAACTGCCCAAATGGACTCACCTGAGGTACAATGCCAATTGCTCCACATTTCTCTTGGCGCTTTCATATAACTTAAGGTATTGCGCAATATTCTCTGCATCTGCATCGTTCCTGCTCTCTCTCCGTGGTGGGGTGGTCTCTACTGCCTCCATGTGGACATCATCCTCCGGCATGAGGAGCAAAATGGCGGAATTCACTGGAAGATCGGATACATTGCAGGTGATGCTGGTTTGATCCATTTGACAATGAGGCTGCTTCAAGTCTGCAAGACAACACCTGCACACAGTGTGGCCGCAACCCAGGCTGATCGGACATCGATTTGTTCGATTAAATTCCTTCTCGCACACCGAGCAAACCAGGAACTGATTCCACTGGGGCTGCTGCTGGCTCTTTCTCTCAATCGACTTGTATTTAGAAGCCATGGCATCAAAACGCCACTTTTAACATGAACTTATAAAGTTTAAATTATCACATTTTTAATATTAATTATTCTGGGTGAAATAATTGGTTAAATTATGTCTAGAGATATCTGGCAATGATTGATGTAATTAAACACAGAATTACCAATAAAACTCGAAATGAGGTATAATATCTGGTTCTCCATGATTGTCACAATCAGATTGTGTCTTGTGTCTACAGACGAAGCATTATTATTGGTCTAAATTGTGTGATCGAGGTACAATATGCATGTGAATACACTGGTTTAAATTATCAATATATTTACTTCATTGTATGTTAATGTTTCACACTTATGTAGCAAACCTTGTTTAACAGATTGTGTGTTGATGCAGATAACCTTTTCATGGCTGGGTTGTGTTGAACTATAATCTGGAATTATCAGCCTTAATAGCTCAACCTATTTTTATCAGTTGAACAAAATGACGGATGAGAACTGGTACCATTCAATTTTGTCCGTTCACATCGCAAAGTTGTGAAATTGTTCAGTTAGCAGACATCGCTCGAACAAAAACATTATTTTAGCAGACAGATGAGCGAATGGACTTTAATTGCTGTTTTCGACAAGTAATATTCGACCAAATTCAAAATAATTTTAACAGTTCGGCCAAAACCACATCTGGTCTAATATAATATTAAAAAATAATATTAATATTGTAGCGACATTCGCGGCTTGTGTATGATTTGTTGCACACTATATTAAGTTTTTTTTTAAATTGTTTAATGTAAGCCATTATTCATTGCTGCACATCTGCGTGCGCCTGTTCTAAAAACCTTTGTGCGTCACTTCCTGTGCGTGCCAACGGGATATAATCCCCACGCCATATGTATTGCAAGCTGATGTTTTGTGTATACAGTTTTTGCATTAATTATTATCGAAAACGCGTTTTGGAACAAGGACCAAAAATAAATCGCCTGCTCGGGCGCGGCTCCGAGCATGTTCAGGCAACCAGTTAAAGTGTCTGTGTTTTTCTGTATCAGCTTATAAGATACAATTCAGAAACCTTCCGAGACGGAGTCGATACGGAGTCTAATTAGCTGGAGAGATCAGGTCAGGTTCAGTGCTAGGTATAAGCACGCAAAACAACCACAAAAGAACTTGTTTCTCCACAATATTAAAGAATAATGTGTAAAAAATATAATAGATTTTTTATTAATATTCATAATGTAAATATATATATATATTTAAAACTGTATACAATTTGCTACATTGGTGACGTGGTGACGAGGATTAAAAGCCTATTGTACATTAATACGATGAATGGCAAGGCAGTTTAAGAAAAATCAGCTGCAGAAAAATAAAATTCTTCTTGCAAAAAGGAACCTATCGACGTGAAATCAATCCAGATTACAGATTAGCAGTGACGTTGGAGAAGGTGCTATGTTCATTTTTTATTCGATCTGTGCCACCAAACACATTTTCTGGAAGAAAAGCTGAAGATAATTTTTAAATTGGTTTGAGAATATGTTTGTGTTTTACCGGTGCCCCAAATAGAAAAGAGTAGAAGTTTAACCGCTTTGCTCTGGAATTAATTTGGTTTTCGTCACTGATTGTTTTTCTGGCATTGACTGTTGTTGTACGGCTTGGTCGTTTTAGACCAGGGGTTCTTAAACTGGGGGGCGTGGAAGCTTCTCAAGGGGGCCGCGAGCATGACAGTGACATATTGCAGGGTTCGAAATAGCGATTTTAAAACGATTCGCGAAATGCGTGGGATACGAGAATATCGTTTTCGCGCTTTAGCTATGTTAAATTGCCTTAAAATGCGGTTTCAGAACCTCTGAAACTAATCTTTAAAGCCAGTAAGATAATTCATTAAGCAAACAGTACCGTTATTAAGTAGTAATGATAAACTACAATAAACGTGTCGTGAGTTAATGCGTGTAGGATAAGACGAATATCGACGAAACGAAGCCTTTGAAACGAGTAATCTTACTTGTTAAAACACCATATAACCTTATTATAAAGAGGTATGTCGCATCTCTGCCAATCATAAATAAAGGAATCGTGGTATATTAACGCATAATGGCTATTGTTGCGTCGTGATAGAAATGCTTATTATGCGTCAATAATGCAAAGTAAAAGCAAGGTAAATAAATGTAATAGTAATTCCATTGTTAAATGTTATGTTGAAGGCAAAATATGTTATATTATATTGTGCTGATGATTTAATATTAAAAGTGCGCGAAATCAGTAACGGTAATATATATTTTCGCGATTTTGTTAAATTTTGTAATTCGCGAACTTTAAAAAACGGTTCGCGAATAGCGATTCGCGATCCCTTGCATCCTTCACACTAAGCAGGTGAATTATTGCTCTATTTTTCGTAAATTTGATTTTTGAGTAGGTGAGGCGTGAGCATGAAACACAAATCTCAAGGGGGGCGCGACTGAAAAAGTTTAAGAACCACTGTTTTAGACGAATTAGTTGTCGTTGCACCTCCCAACAAGTTGTTTGTGTTTTATTATAGATTATCGAGTAACGCGTGTTATTGGTTACCTCTATCGAGTATCAGTTATCGCGTGTCGAAGTTTTCAATATATTATTTGTATTAGTGTTTTATATGTTATTCAATCGACCTATCGTATTGACGAATTGTCTATAATAAAATAAGGTAGACAGGACTAACAAATGTTCGTTCAAACGAGGTTCAGGGACCACACTTAGCTAAAAAGACGCAATAAACAATTGATTGTAAGTGGTTACACGAAGTTGCCATAAAGAACCCATGCAGAATTGCTGAGACACGCATTCGTTCGATGTCTGCTCGATGAGCTGGACCGAGGTATTATTGGAACAAGAAATGTTGGATATTTAAAACAGGCAATTAACGTGGTTATGGAAGGCGACGCCAACAAAGAATGTCTGGATGTTCGGTTTGTTCAACTTTCTTTCCGGATTCCCATAAAATAACCATAATCCTTCGGGCCTTACTGCGTTACGATGTCATACCACGGAGATGCGTAATGTAGTGGAAGAGCTAAATGAATGTTTAGATCTACCCGACAACATATAAAAATAATTATGGCTTGTTTTAACGGTACGTGGGTTATTTGGACTGATTAGCATAGTGTGTTAGAGCATCACCTTTCAGCAGAAGGTTTTAAGGTTCGAAACTGGTTGCTAGCCGGTCGTGACCAGAGGCAAACCACAACGGACATTTCCTAAACCCAGCGAAATAATGGGCCCTTTTTAATTAAAGTAACGAGTAAATCATTTACAACACACTGCAATAGCTCCTGTAACCCAACGGTGGGCGCGAGGTGATCTGACGTGTGGTAATTTCCTTGGTTTTGCCAGCGGGGATAAACAAACATGAATCTTATCCTGCAAATGTGGTAAGTAAGGTTGCATGCAGAATTTTCATTCCAGGTAATGGATGGCTCTGCTGAACAGTCAGAAATTCTAATTGCTAACTCCCCTTACGTCATCGAGCATGATTTTGAAAAAGGTCATTTCATTCCTAAGGCGCCTAGGCGAATGCGAATGGCACTAGAAAAACGAGCGATTGCGGAGAATGAAAACTTCGAATGTTGGGAGAAGATATTGAGACCTCGTCTGTTGGGAGAAAGTATTAAGATCTCGTCTGTTGGGAGAAAGTATTAAGATTTCATCTGTTGGGTGAAAAAGATAATAAAACCTCGTTTGTTGGGTGAAGATATTGAGTTCTCGTCTGTTGATTAAAGATATTGAGGTCTCGTCTGTTGTGTAAAGATATTAAGATCTCATCTTTTGGGTGAAAAAGATAATAAAACCTCGTTTGTTGGGTGAAGATATTGAGTTCTCGTCTGTTGATTAAAGATATCGAGACTGTAGCATTTCGTATAGTATATATTTGTTTTAATTTATGTCTAAAACATTTTGTGTTTTAACGTCGTTTTTTTTGCGTTTCAAGTTTACCGACTCTCACGTTTTATTACTTTGTACGTAATTATCACCTTGTACGGGCCTTTGTATTTTTGCCGTTTAAATTGTTAACTTAGTTTTCCTACCTAATTCCCCACAGTTAGTCAAACGTGCAGATGTGAAACGTCCCACACGTAAACTTCTCGCACCTCGTAAATTCCCTATATATTCTGGAAATTTGAAAAGTAAAAGATTACCTTAATAACCTACAATAACGTACTTGAGATAACTTGCGTCATGCTGTATAATGTACCTTAGACTATACAACTGGCGTCATGCTGAATGACGTACTAAGTAACTTGAGTCGTGAATAAACCGTATATTGAATGAGACGCAGAATACAACTAAACTGTATCAAGAGTTATAGACTTCGAGTTTGAGATTAAGACTTTATAAATCGTGGCTATACAACTATATTAGTGGGCTTTTTGAGGACAGAGCAAGCTATGTCAAGTTTAAAGTAACCAGAATAAGGATCTCTATGGAAAAGCGACGAGCAGAAGCAATTAGCCAACGCTCAAACAAAGCAAGCGCTAGCCCACATTGTTGAGCCCAACGTGATAATGGACACGCACCTTCCCGAAACGAACAATTTCCGACGTCAACTTCAACTAGAAGTTTCAACTACATTGGCAACGACGAGTGGCCCAACGCAAGTTATTTAAGAAGCATCAAGTAAGAAAACGCCCCGATTCAAGAATCAAGTAAGAAACGCCCCGATTTCGCTGGACGAAGTTGGTGACTAACAAGACTCTATTGAAATCAAGTTGATAAGCATCGTCTCCGCCGACGAAAGAAGAGAATCTGCAAGACGACGTTCCCTTTACGAAATATGAAAGGGTTGTATTATTATTTTTGTAGCTTGTAGATTATTTTTTGTAAGTTTTATTATTATTTTTATTAGTCTGCAACGATTGCAAATACTAGTGTTCCCGGTTTGGTTGGATGATACCAGGCTATTGCAAGAATGCATAATATCGGTGTTTTACTCTACAGACTTCTTACAAACACGAAGAGCAAACGCCACTTCAACAACTGCTACATGCACTTCATCTTAAACAAGGTTAGTAACGCTTTTACGATTATGCTATCATGAGCTTGAGTCAATGATGCCATGCTGCGCCAACCCATCCGGTATATTAGGCGCACTTACATGTCTAACGACGTTTGTTTTGTTCTTTCGCGCCAGATTTTCAATGTTACCGCCGACAAGGCGTTAGTTTTCTTTTAATCGCGCCTCACGCAAATTATGCGTCTCGTTCATGCGATTATATACTCGTTTTTAGCAGCGGCTCGCGGTTTGTTTCTTTTTCTGCGAAGTCTTATCGCCTCTACCCCGCGCATTTGCGCTCATGCTGTGTAAATAAGTAAGCGTACCCGCTTTACAGCGCTACAGTTTATTAAACGATACCAGCGTACTTCCGTATAGCTATGGTAATCGCGCCGCATGTAAATGCGATATCTAATTGTCTAATCGCCTCTCAGTCAATGTGTCGGATGTTCCGAAACGAATATATTTCGTGTGTAAAACAGGCTTTTACAAACACCGCACAGTAATGACGAGACACGGCTTATGTCCTGCTTACTAAAAGTTTTCTTTTGTTTGTTGATGGAAATACATCCGCGCAAGATTATTTCCCTTATTCGTTACGAGTCGTACAACCTACATATGACAGGTCGCTCGGTTTTTGTTTTTGCGTTTTTATTAATTGCGCTTTCGTCGCATATAGCGAGATAATCGCTGCATTTATTTCATGCTCACTCGGTAGTGAGTAACCATGCCTACACGCCTTGGTTTATTAGCTGGCAAAGTATAAAAAATATGGCTCATGTGATGCAAATTGTGGCGTTGCTACCTTGAATATGAGATGTCACTTTTACTACATATTCCACATAACATTTATCACGCATTAACATACACGACACCAGATTTTAATGCACGATTGCACAATTCTAGCTTTGTACTTAATTCTCCCAACCAGGGTATTCTAGTTTTTGTAGGATAAACGTGTGAAATGCTCGAAACTTTGTGAGATCATTCACCACATGACTTCGATTGTTATTTCGACTGAAAATCCGAAATGCTCAACGAGACCGTAATTTTATTTTCTCAAACTTAACAAAATGTGGAAAAAATGAGATGTTGTAGCATTTCGTATAGTATATATTTGTTTTAATTTATGTCTAAAACATTTTGTGTTTTAACGTCGTTTTTTTGCGTTTCAAGTTTACCGACTCTCACGTTTTATTACTTTGTACGTAATTATCACCTTGTACGGGCCTTTGTATTTTTGCCGTTTAAATTGTTAACTTAGTTTTCCTACCTAATTCCCCACAGTTAGTCAAACGTGCAGATGTGAAACGTCTCGCACGTAAACTTCTCGCACCTCGTAAATTCCCTATATATTCTGGAAATTTAAAAAGTAAAAGATTACCTAAATAACCTACAATAACGTACTTGAGATAACTTGCGTCATGCTGTATAATGTACCTTAGACTATACAACTGGCGTCATGCTGAATGACGTACTAAGTAACTTGAGTCGTGAATAAACCGTATATAGAATGAGACGCAGAATACAACTAAACTGTATCAAGAGTTATAGACTTCGAATTTGAGACTAAGACTGTACAAATCGTGGCTACAATAATTATTTGCAGACGATCTGTGGAAAGTGAATCAACAGTTATAGACTTTCCGCTGCGCAGCTGGCCAAAAACCGTAAAGCAGCCGGCTAAACAAGCTCAGCCAACTACAAGCAATCAGTTCTAAAAAAGCGCGAGCCCACAAGACCTCGTCTGTTGAGTGAAAATATTAAGTCTTCGTCTGTTGGGTGAAAATATTAAGTCTTCGTCTGTTGGGTGAAGATATTGATACCTTGTCTGTTGGGTGAAGATATTGAGACCTCGTCTGTTGGGTGAAGATATTGAGACCTCGTCTGTTGGGTGAAGATATTGAGACCTCGTCTGTTGGGTGAAGATATTGAGACCTCGTCTGTTGGGTGAAGATATTGAGATCTCGTCTGTTGGGTGAAATTATTGAGACCTCGTCTGTTGGGTGAAAATATTAAGACCTCGTCTGTTGGGTGAAGATATTAAGACCTCGTCTGTTGGGTGAAGATATTAAGACCTCGTCTGTTGGGTGAAGATATTGAGACCTGTCTGTTGGGTGAAATTATTGAGACCTCGTCTGTTGGGTGAAAATATTGAGACCTCGTCTGTTGGGTGAAGATATTAAGACCTCTTCTGTTGGGTGAAGATATTGAGACCTCGTCTGTTGGGTGAAGATATTGAGACCTCGTCCGTTGGGTGAAACTATTGAGACCTCGTCTGGTGGGTGAAGATAGTGAGACCTCGTCTGTTGGGTAAAGATATTGAGATCTCGTCTGATGGGTGAAGATATTGAGACCTCGAATCAATTCTTTCCAAAATAATTCCTCATTTACCTTCAACCATATCCTACAGCATTAAGGAACCAAAATGCAAACTGTTTTTTTCTACTGCAATGTATAAAGGGTTCTGCCACGGCGTTGGTCAAGGAATGCCAACCTATGCCTAATTATGTTGGCTACTCCAAGGTTCGCTAAAGGACACTTTCATAGAGAAATACCAAGTTGCACGAGCATGTCTTGATCCACTGGTAAACTAGACATCACTTCGTTTAAAGATACGCATAGTTTAATTCAATTTTCCTCAAAACTTACTACTTGTATGCGTACATTAATTGCCATGAACTACATGCATAAAATGGATAACATGGATTAAATTTTCAAAATCATCAAACGTCTTTCCAATTGCTGTCAGGGTGGATGGGAGCATGTCACTACATGAAAAAACAAGAAATAAGCATCCAAGACAGGGGTGGGCAACTTTTCTAGTAGGCGGGCCAGATGTGGGAAACTAAAGTTCTTGGTGGGTCGGATTATTACATGAATAATATTCAATAACTTAACCACATAATTGTTCACTAAATTACTTTCATAGTTTTCATGTTTCGTCAAATATTGACGACTAATGTTGTACTATTTTAATACCGCAACACTGACCATACAGTGAACATACTGCTTTGTTGCCAACCTTTGTAAAAATACTTTGGTATTCAATCTTTGGTAAATGCTCGAAACTCTCTTTCTAATTTATGTTTCATATGATATTCCATGGTTAATAATCCTTAATAATTCATAAAATCCATTTATAAAAAACTAACAATAACAGTCACGTTGTTGCAAAGTACCCAGTAGTGTCTGATGTTTACAACCCTTTCTGTTTCACCTTATATATTGTTTGTTTAAAAAGTGTTCTAACACAATTGTTTGTTCACTAAGGCAATTGTTTATTTCACCAGCTCGCAATAACAGTGCGGTAAGAGTAGAGCGATAGCCAAATTTTAGGAATAATACGTCGGACTACATTAGTGTGTGGTAGGATACAGACAGCGGGGCGGACCTGGGTCACGTTACAGGTTATTGTTAGATACAGTCTGGGGGCCGGTCGAAATCCCTTCACGGGCGGGCCCAACCCGCGGGCCGTATGTTGCCCACCCCTGATCCAAGACCTCGCCTGCTACATTAACAGAAAAACAAGACAAGCTACAAACTACATGTGTGATCGTGACCTCGCAAGGCAAACCTGTGCTTCAATATAATACAAGCATGCCAAAGCAGAAGCGCTTTTCCTTCGCAATGTGAGCTGCAACTACACCGGTCGACAACTCATGTAAGTTGTGCAGTGGGATTCACTTCTTACACCAATGTTATAATTTTAGACGTATGGACTATGACTCTCGAATTAAGTTTGTGTAGGAAAGAGGGTTGTGTTTCAGTCGTCCAAGCTCTGATCAAATGGTTTGTCACCGTAAGATTCATTGTGCCAAACCGGATAGTGAAAAGCGACATATCATTATATTGCACCCCCAGACAATTCAACTGACACTCGTAACGCATCTAATAAATTAACTGTGCGAGTAGCAACGGTTTTAAAATGGTTTGGCTAAATCCACTACCAGTATTTATCTCACAAATAGAGATGCATCCAATCTGTTGCCAATAGTACCAGTCAGAGTCCGTGCTAGAGGTTTTAACGAGGAACGAGCTGATTAAAAGGCTGCAAGTAAGTGGCGCGGAAGTCAAATTCTGCACAACAATAAATAAATAACCAATGTGAATCTAAGATGGTGCAAGTTATCAAAGGATCTAGTTTTAATGTTTCGATTCTATTTGAATATGGGAATAAGGTTTAAATACATTAACCTGATCTGCTGTGGTTCTTTGGTATCTCGATAGCCACAAACTAAGCAAATAATGAAGAACCCCACACTGATGAAGTCCGACGTGATGTTGAAGAGACCGCACCGCTTGCCACAAAGAAGTCAAAGAAAATCAAAGTGAAGTACTAATTACGCCAAAAGAGATAGTGCATCAATACACCAAGAAACTTCATGAACAATACAATTAAAGTGGAAACGAAAGCTTTCCACCTCGGGGCCGAGATGCTATGACCTTGTTATCTACGAAACCTGGGCGATCACCTGAACTACATGAAAGTTCGCCGAGTTAGTGATGGATTTGTTGTCTGCCAGACGTATTGTGACTGCCATCGTTGTTTAGCATTTTGCTTAAAGGTTGATAAAATATGTATGTATAGAGCACCATCATGACTAAAGCATTATTGATTATTACAAAAGTATCGTCCAGAGTGGATACTTTTTATGAGTATTTTATGTCTGTTTATATTCTTGCGTGTCGAGGATGCTCCACGCTGAATTAATTTTTTTGATACAAGTGGTTTATTTTGTGTCTAGTCTAGTTAACGTCAGAATAATGCTTTGGTTTGATTTTTTGGCCTCTACATGGACCACCAATGTTTTTGCATAGCGAATAACTTGATAGTTATTTTACCTTAAAAAAGACCTGGCCCATTTAATTTATTGAAAAATGATTTTTCCGTCACCATATGAGTGCCGCGAAATGCCTACAATAATTAATAGATGCCATAGCGGATTAATAGTTTTCAAAATTTAAAATGTTCGGGGAAAAGAGAGCTATGTAGCGATTTCACGGCTTGTTTATTATTTTTTGCACATTATATTGGATTGTGTTAAAGTTGTTGAAGTGGGCGTTTAATGCTAGCACGGTTCCTTTTGTCAATCATTGCCTTTGCATGTAAAGCGGCTATAAATTTAATTTCAAAATCAATACTTCCTATATAATCCCCCCACTGAAATCATCAAGCAGTATTGTCCTGCAGATGAATCGTGCAACGAGATTTTGCAATTATGTTCGTAAGAATTAAGTGACTTAATACAGAAACAAAAATGTGAGCTAGCTGTCTATAGAGGAAAGACAAGCAATTAAAGATGATGGGAGAAATGCCAACCAAGGTTGGAAAACATCATCAGATTGAACTACCTAGGGGGAAAATTAAATCAAAATCCCGAACAACCGGTTGATGGCACTAAAGCGACGCAAGTAACTAAAAAGGCGCTTGCCAGGTGAGTCTATATTCTTATCCAAGTTTCGCCCAAAAATAAAGGATTACATCACCTAAGGTCATGCTACCGTTGTGCCCCATGCTGAACTGAGTAGTAAGGTAACCTGTCCGACAGGTTAGTCTATTTGTTATGTGCATTCCCTTTAGTCGAGGGGTTGCAGGTTCGAAATTGGTCGCTAGGTAGTCAGTTGTGGCCATGTCAAGGCACTTAATAGACATCGATTGCCTAAACCCAACGGTTTAATTGCTTCTTCCGAATTATAGAAACGCGTTTATCATACACAACACACTGCAATAGCTCCGGTAACACGACGGGGGAGCGTGGTGATTTATAGTACACAAGCAAAAATTGTGTAAAAACGAATAATATTTACAAATCGAACCAGCGATTCAACACGGGCTTTATGGGATTACTCAAGCAATAATGGGTTACGTTAATCCAATATTCCACTTAATTTTAACTACGATAATGTAAAAAGCTATAGTAATGTTTTGCATAAGTTGGTGACAATTTGATTTCCCGTGCAAATGTATTTGTCATTATGTGTCAGTTCTCTTGAAATATGACCACTTGTTTTATTGAGTTAATAGTTGCTTACCGCCAGTGTTATTAAATTGTTTTATTAGTTTATCATTCTATCTCGCTGCAACAAATCTCGCAATCATCCAATGCAAAAGGAAAGCCGTCGTGAGGTCTTGAGGTGGTCACGGTTGATCCTATCAGAGTTGAAATGGAGTGAATGAACAGTTAATTGGGTTTCAAACAAGCATTTCCCGGTCTACACTTAATCAAATGATTTTTTTTATAACATAAACCCAACTACATTCAATCAATTGAAACATAAGTTCAACGATTATAACGTCTGACATATAGGTTCCCATGACGACCGATGAGTGCCTTGGAAACTACATGGTTTTGACCACACAACCTTTAACACACGACGCCATATGACTTAACACCAAGAGCACAACACAGGAGTTCACTAAATTTTCTACATAATTTTCCAACGATTACTCTAAATACCCAAAACCATTCTCCAAAATAAACATTTATTCTGTGTCACCAACAAGACAGTATAGTATGTACATTATTTATTTACATGTGCTAATTAAAGGATTTCAAAATTTCCAAAATTACTGTGATACCAAATAAATGCACCAGCTATCCAAGCAAAGTGTAACAAAGCACGGTAGATGATTTATACGAAACAATTACATTAATCACATCAATGCATTGTAATAATGGTGGGTACGATGCATTGATATAATGGTGGGTACGATGCATTGTAATAATGGTGGGTACGATACATTGGAATAATGGTGGGTACGATACATTGGAATAATGGTGGGTACGAGGCATTGGAATAATGGTGGGTACAATGCATTGGAATAATGGTGTGTACGATGCATTGGAATAATGGTGGGTACGATGCATTGGAATAATGGTGGGTACGATGCATTGAAATAATGGTGGGTACGATGCATTGGAATAATGGTGGGTGCGATGCATTGGAATAATGGTGGGTACGATGCATTGGAATAATGGTGGGTACGATGCATTGAAATAATGGTAGGTACGATGCATTGTAATAATGGTGGGTACGATACATTGGAATAATGGTGGGTACGATACATTGGAATAATGGTGGGTACGATGCATTGGAATAATGGTGGGTACAATGCATTGGAATAATGGTGTGTACGATGCATTGGAATAATGGTGGGTACGATGCATTGAAATAATAGTGGGTACGATACATTAGAATATTGGTGGGTACGATGCATTGTAATAATGGTGGGTACGATGCATCGGAATATTGGTGGGTACGATACATTGGAATAACGGTGGGTACGATGCATCGGAATAATGGTGGGTACGATACATTGGAATAACGGTGTGTATGATACATTTGAATAATGGTGGGTACGATGCATTGGAATAATGGTGGGTGCGATGCATTGGAATAATGGTGGGTACGATGTATTGGAATAATGGTGGGTACGATGCATTGTAATAATGGTGGGTACGATACATTAGAATATTGGTGGGTACGATACATTGGAATAACGGTGGGTCCGATGCATCGGAATAATGGTGGGTACGATACATTGGAATAACGGTGGGTATGATACATTCCAATAATGGTGGGTACGATGCACTGGAATAATGGTGGGTGCGATGCATTGGAATAATGGTGGGTACGATACATTGCAATAATGGTGGGTACGATACATTAGAATAATGGTGGGTACGAAGCATTGAAATAATGGTGGGTACGATGCATTGTAATAATGGGGGTACGATGCATTGTAATAATGGTGGGTACGATACATTGGAATAATGGTGGGTACGATACATTGGAATAATGGTGGGTACGATGCATTGGAATAATGGTGGGTACAATGCATTGGAATAATGGTGTGTACGATGCATTGGAATAATGGTGGGTACGATGCATTGAAATAATAGTGGGTACGATGCATTAAAATAATAGTGGGTACGATGCTTTGGAATAATGGTGGTTACGACGCATTGTAATAATGGTGGGTACGTTGCATTGTAATAATGGTGGGTACGTTGCATTGGAATAGTGGTGGGTACGTAGCAATGGAATAACGGTGGGTACGATGCATTAGAATAATGGTGGGTACGATACATTGGAATAATGGTGGGTACGTTGCATTAAAATAATGGTGGGTACGTTGCATTGGAATAATGGTGGGTGAAATGCATTGGAATAATGGTGGGTACGTTGCATTGGAATAGTGGTGGGTACGTTGCAATGGAATAACGGTGGGTACGATGCATTAGAATAATGGTGGGTACGATACATTGGAATAATGGTTGGTACGTTGCATTGGAATACTAGTGGGTGTAAAAATGTCATTTATTGTAACAATATTCTAAATGATCTTGTGTATATTAGCTTGGTACCATGTAGCCAAATAGACAACAGCCATGTACTTGGTAGAAACTGTATTAGTTTTGCTCTATAATATATGTTGTGTAGTGTTTGTTGTTTGTTGTTTAGTTGGTGATCAATAAAATATTTTTTTTATTATTGTTGACTCGTTTAAAATTTCTTTAAAACAGTGGACGCTTTTGGATTCATGTTTACAGATGACAAATTTGTTTTATTGTCCGGAAATATCTTTTATTGTCGGGTGGTAGTTTGGCTGGTGATTATGAATGTTTTTAAAAATGTCGTAGCTTTAATTTGCTCCTTTTAATCTTGTCGAACCAATTCATGAGGTCAGAGATGTATTCTCCTTTCAAAATGAAATCCTGCAAGTAATTCATGTCAATTTGTCATATTTAAACAGATTCTCCACCAAAATAAGTTTGAATGCGATCATCATTGCAACCGATGGTGGCTTGAGCAACAGTAGTTTAAACACAGATTTAAAATTTGCTGCCAAATATATGACTCATTCAATGTTTTTTTTATGTAACAAGCGCATCATTATTTTACAGTTATGATGCAATAGAACATTATTTACAATTCTTCGTTAAATTTATTTATTTAAATTTCATTTATTTTGCAACACTTGTGAAATATTAATCGACAGCAGGTAAGTTGTAATAAAACTAATAACAACAAATAAATAAACATCTCATGAACCTGAGGCTTACCTGGGGAGAAGGGAGTTGTTTGATTGCATCTTGCATGATAAGGTGACTGTTTGGGGAAAGTATGTTATCACCCAAATCCAGTTCCGATATTTTGCCGAGGCAACTTGACAGATATTGGACAACTTCATCAGGAAGCTGTTCATAACCAATCAATTCAAGTTTTATCTGTATAGAACAAGATTATCTCATGAGTTAAATACACATCTGAAGATTTTAAGATGGGAAATTCATGTAATATAACCGTTGATGGGAAACCAACATTATCACCAAAAAATGCTTGGATTTTGCATAAATTGATTTGCAATAACAGGTCTAGTGGAATCGTTCATTGTTGTTCACATTAATCATTTCAAAACTAAATTAATTTATTTATTTTTACGCAAATATATAAATAGCTTATTGTTTATATAGAATGTCATAGGTATAAAATTATTGATTAGCAAATAATCATTTTACCAATAAACTGAGAAATGTGGTAAACCACAAATCTACCATAATGACTGGATGTTTTATACGTCAACACAAAGTTGATAGATTTACCTTGTTCTGTCGCTCATTGATAGCTTGGCTTAAACCTACGATCAGCTGTTCGCAACCATCTAACCGAAGTTCAACCAGAGCTTTCATGTGCGGTTGCAAATATCCAACTATATCCCTAATCTCTAAATCTTTATACCAGGTTCCCTGTAACTAAACTCCATTTGTTATCACTTATCTGGGTTTTGTTATCACAATGGTGCATGAACTTACTACGAGTATGTTGCGTACACGATGTAGTTATGGCTCATTACAAAGCATTTACCAACCTTTGTATGAACTTTAAAGTAATGTGCTGACCATTGTGTTTATCATGCAGCGTGATCAGCCAGTGGTTATAAATAACAGGTTGGTAAATGGTATGCAGCCCATGTCTGATATAAATAATATATGGCATATGGGAATTGTGTTACATGGTATTTTTATGTTGAATATAATCGCTGGAGTTCTAATTGGTCTCGCAATATGAGCCGACTGGTATGTTACTTGTTTAATACTTACTGCATTATGACAAGTAACAAAAGCTATACTACTATATATGTAAGGTATGAGATGAATTATAATAATCAACTAAATGTTTGACTTTATGAGTTAAAATTGGATAGGATATTCATGTTTATCCCCGTGAATGAAAAAAAAAACAAGGTGGTTAACACACGGACAATCGTTAGATCACCTTGCGTCCATCGTCGGGTTACAGGAGGTATTGCAGTGTGTAGTGTATGATAGACACGTTTCATCAATTTAGTAGAACCCATAAATCCCTTGGGTTCAGGCAATGTCCGTTAAGTGCCTTGCCCAAGGATACAACCGACTAGCCAATTTAGTACTTCGACTAAACGGCAACGCACTAAACCACCAGACCAAGATTTAGAAATGAGTGCAATCTCTCCACCAGGTTGGTAAACGTCTTTGATATAATTCACAAATCAAACACAGATGCACTTACTGGAGCGTACGATGCTTGCAACAATAACCGCGTGATCTGAAAATAAAATGTGAGGATAATTTGCTATTTATCATGTGAAACATCACTTGTTTTTCAGTAAAATTAAACAGTATTTATCCACATAAAACAAGGTAATAATTTTATTTACTTTACATGTTAATGTAAAATAATAAAATAATATTTTAATTCTGTGAATAATACTTACCTACCACATAACAAAGTAATTCATGATTTTAAATAATACATGACATATTGAAAACAACATTTTATCCCACCTTTCCAGGTTCATGTTGAAGAATTCGTTTCAGATCATCAGCTTTATCACGTCCATACAATGTCCAAGTCTTCACCCATTGAGTAGCGTCCTGTTTGTACCATTCAATATAACCAACTACAACCAAGTCCTGAGAAAATATGTTAAAAGTTACAAAGCGAAAATACATTGTATAGAATTGCATATATATAGAGAAAAACCCAATTCCAATGAGTATTTAAATTAGCAAATCGATAAAATTGTTTTCACTCTTCATGTTTTTTTTATTATTTTTTTTAAATTTATAAATTTAAAATTTGTTTAAATTTTTGAGTTTTATGATTGTATAACATATGTATATTTTGGAAATGTGGTAGAAAATAGCAGATTGAGACAGTTGTGTAGAGAATTTATTTACACATTATATACCGCACACTTAATAAATATAGACACCGTATTTGGAATACACAAGAATTATGTTTCCATTTAAATTTATATCTGCGCCAATATGCAATCCCTGATTAGTGGTCTACAAGAGCTTTTCAATATAAATTCTTTGTCATAATACTACTTATTTATTTTATTTTATTTTTACCGAGCAAAGTTTCGAACCAATGATGGCTCGTCACTAGGACCGTTTTGTTGTATAAGAGTCGGTATATGTATCGGTCGCGTTAACCATTTGGCCACACGACCGTACTGTCATAATACTATTTGTTACGGTCATTTTGCAGCTAAGTCCCCAGTCTGAGCCCAAACCCTTTAGTATCTATAATTTCCCGATTTCTGTGTGCTTATTAAATCGTCACGCCGTCGCCTCCAATTTACAAGGTCGTGGTAGTTTCTGTTTTTCTCCTCTTTACTATGTGAAAGCAGGTGGTCATCATTAAAGTTTAGAGGCCACCATTTTAATATTGGTTGAGCTATTTAACATTGTACGAAAGTTAACCCAGAAATTGTGTCTCTATATCCTGTATTTCGAATAGCTACCGTTCATTTGCTATCGCAATTACATGACGGACACACAGGGTGTTTTGTGTCAGTTATAGAGCAATCACTGGTTACGTACGTTGAGCAGCAGGAATTCGTCAACACAGAGTTGGTAACGTAGGGTAGGGTTTCGCGCCTGTTAAACCCTACACTATTGTTACAGCAAGTTATGCTATATCTGACTCGTGTAAGATGGATAGATTTTAGGCGACAATTTGTGGAAATCCCAACCCAGTGCTGTGTTACCACGGGAATGAATATGAATTGTTATAAATAACCCAGCAGAATATCGCAAAGCAACTCAAAATTCTATGTAAACTCACTTTAGGCAGAAAATGTTATCTAATTATGTGTAGATGTGCACCAATCTGTAGAAATTCCATTAGAAATTAATATTTGTCAATTAATGTTTATCAATATGTAAGTTATAGTAATGTGTTACGATTTGATTTATAGCTAGCGATCACTTACAGTTTATTATAATTTTATGCAAACCTTCTTCACATTTGAAATCTAAAAACGCACAAGGTATAGTAGCTTGTGTTTAATTGATTTGTGCAAGCCCTAAAATCCATTGACCTACAGTTTGAAAAGCCATGATTTAGACGGTTTAGTGACTTATCTGTATGATGTCCAGTGAAATAATAGGAGAGGTTATTCATGTTTTATCCCTGAGAATGAAAAAATAAAAGGAAAATTACCTTGCACCAATTGTTGTGATATCGGAAATGTTTAAGTGTGTTATTTCTAAATGAGACATTAATTCAATTTGGTAGAACCCAATAATCTACTACGTTCACATGATGTATGTATTGTGCATGGTCAAATTAAAAATAAATAGCTAGTGACCAATTTTAAGTCTTCCACCATTCAGCCGAAACGCGACGCAATAAATGTCCAAGATATTCGACCGAACAAAGTATTTCCATTTAAAAAATATGTAAAAATAATGTTTAATAATTTCGAATTGATTCTTAGCATCATTAAACTTAGCTCAGTGGTTTAGACGGTTGGCTTAGAGATGGTGAACAGAGATATTTGACGAATGGTTATCGGTAGAAATCAGCTGTTAGCAACAAGTCGGTTGAAAGATATTTAATCTAAAATTAAAGATAGTTAAGCCGACTTACTTGAGGGTTGAGAAGTTGTTGAACAGCTTCACGTAAGATGATTCGACTTTGTATGGATATCCACAACTCATCAATTCCTAATTTGCTGATGTTGCGCAGACAATCGCCCAAAGCCTTCACTCCATCTTCATCGAGGTCAGATGGGCCCATATACAAGACCATCTGAAATAAAGTAAACTTGGTTAGAACATAAAGATTCAACGAAGTTGTGAAGTTGGTTAGCTCAGTTGGATAAAATATTCACGTTTATTCTTTCACTCTTCCATACCTACAATGGATCTGTATCAATTGGGACTGAATCAATCGGCTTGGAGCATGGGTAACAGGTAATTGAGTTACATTAAAAGTTTACAAAGGGCTAGTAACCAACCAATATACTACTTAAAAATAGGTATAAACCAATTTATACCAATACAACCATTATATAGGCTCAAAAGTATAAAAAATAAGAAAATGATAGTCGACAAAGCACATCAAAAGTAAAACAAATATTAAACTGTTTTTTTTCTTTTTTTTACAACAAACCGAAACCTATGATAAACTCGTTCAATCAATTTTGTCTTCATGTTTTATTCGGTTACCACTCAGAAGAAAACCAGCTACAAATACTAGATATGTCACTTTTAATACTTTGCAAAGCAGAGATTGAGATTTTCCAACGGGAATTAAGCAGCTTAAATCAAATGGTCATGTTTTACAAGTCAACCTAAAGTTGATATATTTACCTTGTTCTGTCGCTCATTGATAGCTTGGCTCAAACCTACGATCAGCTGTCCGTAAGCATCTAACCGAAGTTCATCCAGAGCTTTCATGTGCGGTTGCAAATATCCAGCTATATCCCTTATCTCTAAATCACCATACCAGGTTCCCTGTAACTAAACTGCATTTGTTATCTCTCATCTGGGTTTTGTTATCTCAATGGTGCATGAACTTATTACGAGTCTGTTGCGTAAACGATGTATTTATGTTTTATTACAAAGAATTTACCAACCTTTGTATAAACTTTAAACTATGATTATGAAATATCAAATAATTAACGACTTGGTGATAAACAATACATTGATGTGCTGACCATTGTGTTTATCATGCAGCGTGATAAGCCAGTGGTTATAAATAACAGGTTGGTACCATATTAATGGTATATAGTATTTTTATGTTGAATATGATCGCAGGGCTTCTAATTGATCTCGCAATATGGGCCTACTGGTCGGTTACTTGTTAAATACAGCATTATGGCATGTAATAAAAGCTATCGTACCATATATGTGAAGTATAAGAAGATTTATAATAATCAAAGAAAATGTTTGACATTATTTAGGATCGGTTATTCATGTTTATACCTACAATACTACCCTTCGAATAAAAGGCAACTCACTAAACCACTGGACAAATCTGTCGGAGTTGAATATATCATATGAGACAATATAAGATTAATCGGGATAAATTGGGAGATTTAGAAATGGATAGGATAGGATAGGATATTCATGTTTATCCCCGTGAATGGGAAAACCCCAGGGGTTATCACACGGGCAATCGTCAGATCACCTCGCGCCCATCGTCGGGTTACCGGAGCTATTGCAGTGTGTTGTATATGATAGACACGTTCCTTCAATTTGGTAGAACCCATTAATCCGCTTGGTTTAGGCAATGTCCGTAAAGTGCCTTGCCCAAGGAAACAACCGACTAGCTAGCGACCAGTTTCGCACCTGCAACCTTTCGATTGAAAGGCGACGCACTTAACCGCTAGACCATCGGGCCGGACAAAATGAGTGCAATCTCTCCACCAGGTTGGTAAACGTCTTTGTTATAATTTACAAATCAAGCACAGATGTACTTACTGTTGTGTCACATGCTTGCAACCATAACCTCGTGATCTGACATTAAAGTTTGAGGATAATTTGATATATTACATGTGAAACATAATTTATCTTTTAGAAAAGTTAAACAATATTTATCAATATAATAAAGTATTAATTCTATTCACTTTACATGTTAATGTAAAATAATAAAAATGATATTTTAATTCTATGGATAATACTTACATATAAACTTACCATATAACAAACTAATTCGTGATATTAAATAATACATGACATATAGAAAGCCACATTTTATCCCACCTTCCCAGGTTCAAGTTGAAGAATTCGTTTCAGATCATCAGCTTTATCACGTCCATACAATGTCCAAGTCTTCCCCCATTGAGCACCGTTCTGTTCACCCCATTCATTATATTCATCACCTGTGTCATCACTATCATCATCAAGTACAACCAAGTCCTGTGAAAATATATTTAAAGTTACAAAGCATATTTATATTGAATAGAATTGCATATATTAGTCCGCCCCGATGGTCTAGCGGTTAAGTGCGTCGCCTTTCAACCGAAAGGTTGCAGGTGCGAAACTGGTGGCTAGCTAGTCGGTTGTGTCCTTGGGCAAGGTACTTTACGGAAATTGCCTGAACCCAGTGGATTAATGGGTTCTACCAAATTGAAGAAACGATGTCT
>CH002592.1:741021-755465 GCA_000149265.1 Ciona savignyi
ATCTGACGATTGCCCGTGTGATAACTCCCTTGGTTTTCTCATTCACGGGGATAAAAAAACATGAATATCCTATCCTATATATAAAAAAAAAAATTCCAATGAATATTTAAATTGGCAAATTGATAAAAAATTTTCCAATCTTTGTTTTTTTATTAATTTTTTATTAAATATTTAAATCTAAAATTAGTTTAAATTTTTAAGTTTTATTATTGTATAACATATGTATATTTGGAAATGTTGTAGAAAGTAGCAGATTGAGGCAGTTGTGTACAAAGTTATCAGAGAACTAAATTACACTTTATATGCCACCCACTTAATAAATATAAACAGCCGTATTCACAATACACAAAAATTATGTGCCTATTTAACTTTATATCTGCGCCAATATGCAATGCCCCCCGATCAGTGGTCTACAAGAGCTTTTCAAATCACAAGATTTTCTTCATAAATTCCAAGTCATAATGCTACCATTGACACAACAAGTTATGTTATATCTGCCTCGTGTAAGATTAGTAGATTTTAGACAATTTGTGAAAATTCCAACCCAGTGCTGTGTTACCACAGGGATAAATATGAATGGGAACTGTTAAAGTTTGTTTTTTCTAAATTCTAAATAGTGACTAATTTTGAATCTTCCACCATTCAGCCGAAACGCGACGCAATAAATGTCCAAGATATTCGACCATACTAAATATTTTCCTTTAAAAAATATATAAAAATAATGTTTAATAATTTCGAATTGATTGTTAGCATCAATAAACTAAGCTCAGTGGTTTAGACGGTTGGCTTAGAGATGGTGAACAGAGATATTAGACGAATGGCTATCTGTAGTAATCAACTGTTCGGAACAAGTTAGTTGAAAGATAGTTGATCTAAAATTAAAGATCTTTCAGCTGACTTACTTGAGGGTTGGGAAGTTGTTGAACAGCTTCACGTAAGATGATGCGACTTTGAACGGATATATGCGACTCATCAATTTGTAATTTACTGATGTTACGCAGACAATCGCCCAAAGCCTTCGCTCCATCATCATCGAGGTCAGATAGGCCCATAAAAAAATTGTTTATATGCAAGACCATCTGAAATGAAAGTAAACTTGGTTATAACATAAAGATTCAACAAAGTTGTTAAGTTGGTTAGCTCAGTTGGATGAAAGATTTACGTTTATTCTTTCACTCCCCCATACCTTCTGAAGATGCCAAAATAGCCTTTTTTATGTTGCTTTGATTTGCAATCACCTTTATTTCGTATTAAATCAATTAATTTATGTAATTCTAAGTTTTAACCTCCAAAATCAATCATGCGTTACTTTTGTTGCGTTCAAAAGGTGACTTTGAGTTTATCGTTTCGCCATGTTTTACTTTAAAGTTATTCAAAGGAATTAGAGACTGGCTGCACCACACATTCAGTAAGTATACTTGTTTTTCTATTTTTTACCTAATTATTGTGTTCACTTTAGTAAAACTAACTGCCGTTTTTCCTGTGTTTTTCTACTGTGATTTATGTTTATTGCTCAACCTGTGTTACCTTATTTTTAGAAAACCATTAAACGCTGGTAACAAAAAGAAATGCGTTGTTGACAGTGGTGCTTCCAAAGAATAATTAAAAGTTGACAAACTAAAAATTTGGCAACTATACCTTCCATGGATCTGTATCAATTGGAACTGAATCAATCGGATTGAGGCATGGGTAACAATTGAGTTGTTTATTTTATAATAAAAATATGAATCGATATATTTTAACATGCAGCTCACACATCAATTGATTTGAGTAACAAAGTTCACAACAAAACAAAGGGCAAACCACAGTTTGTAGTAACCAACATATATATTAGTTAAAAATGAGAACCTAAATGTAAACTCATAAAATCGATTAAATGATAGTCGACATAGCACATAAAACGTAAATAAACGTTAAATTGTTGTTTTCTATTTTTACAACAATCCGAAACCTGTGATAAACTCATTTAATAATTTTGTCTTCATATTTTATTCGGTTAGCACTTAGAAGAAAACGTGCTACAAATACTAGATACGTCACTTTTAATACTTTGCACAGCAAGAATTGAGGTTTTTCAATGGGAATCAAGAAACTTAAATAAAATGGTCATGTTTTACACATCAGCATAAAGGTGATAGATTTACCTTGGTCTGTCGCTCATTGATAGCTTGGCTCAAAGCTACGATCAACTGTCCACAATCCTCTAACCGAAGTTCAACCAGAGCTTCCATGAGCGGTTGAAAATATCCAGCTATATTCCTCATCTCTATTTCCTTATACCAGGTTCCCTTTGACCAAGCTCCAATTGTTATCACTTATCTTGGTTTTGTTATCATAATGGTGCATGAACTTACTGCGAGTATGTTGCGTATACGATGTACTTATAACTCATTACAAAGCTTTTACCCACCTTTGTATAAACTTTAAACTAAAATTATGTAATGTCAAATGATTAACGAATTGGTGATAAACAATGCATTGATGTGCTGACCATTGTGTTTATCATGTAGCGTGATTAGCCAGTCGTTATAAATATCGGTTGGTACCATATTAAGTAAATGGAATTTTATGTACTGGTCTGTTACCTGTTCAATATTGCATTATGACATGTAATAAAAGCTATATCACATATGTAAAATAGGAGATGAATTATAATATTCTTAGAAAATGTTTGACATTATGAGTTAAATATATCACATGGAAAAATATGAGATTAATCCGGATAAATTAAAAAATTTAGAAAAGATTGCAATCTCTCCACCAGGTTGGTAAACGTCTTTGTTATAATTTACAAATCAAACACAGATGTACTTACTGGAGTGGAACTTGCTTTTAACAATAACCTCGTGATCTAAAAAGAAAATTTGAGGATAATTTGATATAATTTGAAACATCATTAATATTTCAGTAATATTTATCCACATAAAAAAGGTATTAATTTTATTTACATTACATGTTAATGTAAAATATTAAATATGATATTTTAATTCTATGGATAATACTTAACTTAAGACATTCCAAATAATAAACTAATTCATGATTTTAAATAATACGTGACATATCGAAAGCCACATTTCACATTTTTGCATTTTATCCTACCTTTCCAGGTTCAAGTTGAAGAATTTGTTTCAGATCATCAGCTTTATCATGATCATACAATGTCCAAGTCTTCCCCCATTGAGCACCGTTCTGTTCAGCCCACACAATACAGCCATCATATACAACCAAGTCCTGAACAAATATGTTCAAAGTTACAAAGCAGAAATACAATCTATAGACTTGCATATATAGAGTTGTATGCAGGTGCGTCGAGCGTACGAAATCCAGCGAGGGTTGGGAGAAATCAATTTTGCACCGCAAAATATTTTTTTAACATTATACTGCCCTAGTGAAATAAATGTTATATATCAAAGGTGTATGTGCGCGTTACGGAGACTCGCTATGACGTCATCACACTACACCACGTCACGAACTTGTTTTGCACGAATTTCATCTAAGCAATGGCCATTTCAGGCGTTTGCGTGCGGTGATCTATTATGTGACGTCACCGGTTTACATAGAACAACAACTTTGCCGCGGATTTGTTTACGCGTGTTATTTCCCGGCCATCGCAGTACCAGGCGGAGCAACGATGATGACGTACGATGATGTCCATTGTTTGAAATGACCTCTGTCTGAAGGCAGGCTATCACAAGAATCCCAGGACATCTCATGTATTTTTAGCCGCTAAAGTTGCAGGAATCTGTTGCTTCGCACGACATGGAAGGTTGGAGAAATTCATTCACTGCTCAGGTCAAGCGCCATGAAGAAGGCATCATCTTATAATCATATTGAAAGATTTCGCCAGACTTTCTCGTGGAAATCTGAGGCGTGGCCATAAAAACCGGTGTTTTGGACTGTGTCGGGAGACGAGTGGACAAGGAAAAAGAGAAAACAGACTCTTGATTGCTATCTGCTGCTAAAGCAATTAGCATTAATGGACTCTGAAAGACTGAACTCGCGAACCGTCGAATTACGCTATTTCTCGCGACTGAATTGCGAATTTAACTGTTTGTGAATCGTTTGCACGTTGATAAAGAATTGAAAGGCACTTACTAACCCGCAATCGAGTGTACTCAGTTATTTTAGTAGGAAAACAGGAATTCTAGATTATAGGATCTTAGGGTCTGATTACCCAAACTGAATACCTGGTTAATTAATTAGGTTTTGTGCAGCGTACGGCTAGAGCCGCTCCGCCGCACGCGTCTGGGATATCAAGTGATCTTCTCAATTTTAGGCGTAACTAAAGTGGTTTTAAATTAATTTAGTTAGAGAATACTCTGCTGTGTGGTTGTATGAATCATGTAGGTGGTGAATAATTAAATATAAATTTTCCTGGATTGTATATAAAATGCTTGATATTAGAATTAACCAAAATGTCCAAGTTTTCCGTTTTTGTACCATTAACATACACACGAAAGATTACACAAGAGTATAAATTTTCATTACCAATTATCCCAATAGTTAAACAATTCCTTAGAATATGGTATGAAAGTGGAGAAGTTGTTGAATGTATTACCAATCTTGTTTATACATTTCAAATTTCCTTTGCAAGACAAATAGCTTGTGGGAACACCTGGTGTGTTGTGGGTAATTTATTCTCCATAAATTATATTTATATATCTAGCGAGCTTCTGTATGTAGATTTTAAAACATTTCGAAATTTGATGGGTCCTAAACCAAATGCTGGCCATTCAATGGTGTGCTTAGTCTATGCACTGCACACACTATTTAGCCTATGAAATTACACACACTATTTGCGTGAAAACCAACTCTAAGCTTGAACCCTAACGCTAATCTCTACCTAAACACCAATCCTAACCCAATCAGTCAACCATGGGGTCATTGTGCATTGCACCGGTATTGATATATTACCGGTATTTAATTTGTGAATTTTCTGTATATTGATCAAGAAGGTACGAAACTTCAAAATCATCTTGGGCGCTGTACAGTTTGAAAATAAAAGAATCGGCCTCAAAAAAAAGAAGAAAGATTTTATCGTTCCGCATGAAAAACTCTCTCCTAGGAAAAAAATTACCCACAATACACCAGGAGTTCCCACAAGCTACTAAATGACGTCACAATGTCGATCAATTGTAGCCTCAGTTATATGTACATTGAATGCTTACCCGGTTATGGCGATTTTGGTCTTTATGACCATTCGGATATTATAACCAAACTGGTCTGGTCACAAAGTGGTTATATTAAACAGCGCCCACTCCATTTGAAATATATTAAAAAAAATACAATAATATTTAAAATTTGCATTATCACTAAGTAAAAGCACTATAGCTATGCATGAAAACATATTAGTTTCCACAAATTATATGGCCATTTACATAAAACTGATATATGTCATATCTAATTTATATTGTCAGAAAAGAAAGTGCATTTTATTATTCACAGTGAAAAAGTACCAGCATTTTGTACTGCGTCAGTGCGTTTCACGAATAAATACAGACGTGATTTATTGTGGGACTTTAACATGTGGGACTTGGATATCGTACCTAGTACACCTTGGTTAAAGTACCTACCAAGTCTACCGCAATGACCTTTCGTTACGTTTAATTATGTGACTCCACTCCCCTTTCCTTGTTGATTTGTATCTCTGCAGGACTCAACATTAACATCTGTCTGATTGCCCGGGACAGGTAATTTAATGCGTTTACGTCCGGCCGGTTGGTCCAGCGGTTAAGTGAGTCGCATTCAATCGAGAAAGTCGAATTTCAATTGTTATCAACCCCCTTGGTTTTCCCATTCACGGGGATAAACATAAACATTATATTTCTATATCCTGTTCCTGTTTAATATTTAAATTTTATGTTGTGCTTGTCCGACGGGACAGTTCAGTCAATTTCTTTCTCCTGTTTAATGTGATTTGTATATCTCAAGTTTAAACACTTAAAACGAGATGACCATATTTGTTAATTTTGACAAAATTTCTTGTCGAAACACACAAGTTTTATTTCTTTAGGAAACAGTTAGTTTTAGGTTTCCTTTCTTTTTTTTGTTTTTTGACCATAGGAAAGGATATTTATGTTTTGGAAAGCTTTATTATAAATCGTTTAAAAACAGCAATATAAAAAAAGCATTGCATTCGAAGTTATTAAGTACAGTTTTCTTAAAATATATTACTGTTGGCAAATTTTAAGATTAAACTTTCTTACCCAAATGGTTACCGTTAATAAAAAGCTGTTAGAAACAAGTCAGTTGAAAGACATTTAATCTAAAATTAAAAAAAAGTTAAGATGACTTACTTGAGGGTTGGGAAGTTGTTGAACAGCTTTACGTAAGATGATGCGACTTTGTACGGGTATACGCCACTCATCAATTTGTAATTTGCCGATGTTGCGCAGACAAGCGCCCAAAGCCTTCGCTCCATCTTCATCAAGGTCAGAATTTATATTTAAGTCAATCTGCGAAATAAACCTAAACTTTATATACAGACCATTTACATGTAGCAGCTATAAAGCAAGGAAACATTAGGACAACTGGTGTAAAGCAGGTATATCGTATCATGATTAAGGTCTATATAGCTCAAACTAAGAAGTATACATCGATATTTCTTTGAAAGTATCTAAGACTTGTACATATGCCACTGCTGTACTCGTTGTGTGAATCAGACAATTTTCGCAGTATAGTTTGGTTAGAGTTTGCAGTAATTTAAGAAAGTTATTTAGTAAAATTATCCATTTATTGTTGTTACACTTGACTTATGTTTCACACCTTAACATTTAAACTTTTATTCTATTGGTTGATTGCTAAATATTTAAGTCATCACTTGCCACGAGAGGAAAATAAAATATTTGTCCGGCCCGTTGGTCTAACGGTTAAGTGCGTCGCCTTTCAATCGAAAGGTTGCAGGTGCGAATCTGGTCGCTAGCTAGTCGGTTGTGTCCTTGGGCAAGACACTTTACGGACATTGCCTGAACGCAGCGGATTAATGAGTTCTACCAAATTGAAGGAACGTGTCTATCATATACAACACACTGCAATAGTTCTGGTAACCCGACGATGGGCGCGAGGTGATCTGACGACTGCCCGTGTGTTAACCCCCTTGGTTTTCCCATTCAGGGGATAAAGTTGAATATCCTATCCTATCCTATCCTGACAATATCCCAAAGAAAGTTCATTAAAGAATAAAGATGGGAAAACTACAATGAAGTACAAATGTTTGGACAACTGTGTGCAGTAAACCCTTTACTAGAAAATAATTATTAAATTAATAGTTAAAACAAAATTGACAAAATATTTATTTCCATGGTTTTAATAAATTTCAATGTGTTTATATCCGGACACCAGTCATGTGTGGTAAAACAACATATACTACTGTTGAAATGATTTAGATGAAATGTTAGTAAATGTCCGTCTGTCTGTGACATTTTCCGGCGGAAGTTTTGGAACATGGCCAAACGTTTTGACGACGACTTAATGAAGTTCACGATGAAATAAAGTTTATTATTGCCATTCATGCCCTCGTCGCTTTCGTAGACCACGTCCTGTAACACAAGGTTAACTTGGTGGCCGAGATAATAAACATAGTGGGTGGGCAAAAGTATTAACATCTTTAATCAAGTTTTGTACTGTACCGATCTGGCTTTGTCACGGTCTATGAACCAAAGCGGGCTTTGCCTTTTTCTTGTGTTTTAACCACGTTGTGTTTAATCCAATATTTGGTTGTTGTTTTACTGTTGGCACGAATACAAGTAACATCTCTACATTGGTGACCCCGATTCCAAGAAAAGTAATTTCTTGGAGAATACGCAAAGCAAAGTATGGAAAATCAAGACGCAGTCCCGTAGAATACTGTTTCTCTAAAGCTGCCTACGTTTTGGAGTGCACAACCACGTGTGTGGTTTCAGCAGTCAGAGGCACAGTTTTCCTTGAGGAAAATTACCAGTGATCAAACTAAGTACTACTACGTAGTTTCATCCTTGGATCAGCAAACAGCAAGCCGACTATAAGATTTACTGATTTTAGGAGCACAATTCACGTCGCAACTTTGGACAACAGTTACCCAGTTAATGGGTATCAAACAAAACTGCACCACAGCATTTCACGCTCAAGCGAACGGTTTGGTTGAACGGTTCCATAGGCACCTTAAAAGCTCACTAATGGCCCGGATGAACACCCCTAATTAGATAGACGAGCTGCCGTGGGTTCATTTAGGAATGTTGACTTTATAACTGTGAATTTGTTTTTGTTCGCAAAGACGCATATCGTCCTCCTTTAAACCCTCCATATGATGGCCCGTTTAAAGTGTTAAAGTGCAGTAAAAAATACTTTTTAGTAGATATTTCGGAAAAACCTCAAAATGTATCCATTGACCGCCTTAAGCCTGACGTCGTTGACCGTACACAACCTGTCACAGTCGCTAAACCGAAAAAAAGAGGACGGCCTCCAAAAAATGATAAATCCGCTTCTGGGGGGAGTAATGTAGCGATCTGGCTACGTCACGGTCTATGAACCGAAGCGGGCTTTGCCTTTTTCTTGTGTTTTAACCATATTGTGTTTAATCCATTATTTCGTTGTTCTTTATACTGTTGACACGAATACAAGTAACAGTACTCTATGTGCCTTTCCTTGCATGTTTGCCGCACCATCGTATGCAGTTCATTATATCCAGTCGATAAGATTGAAGGCCAGATTGAATCACGCTGAAGAGTGTAGACGCACCTGCTAATTGGACCGCATGACATTCAAGGAAAATTTCATGTTCTCTTCGACGTATCTAACACAGTTGGAAAAGATGGAAAACTGCTCTACCGGCGAACTATCGGTGGTCTCATCTGCTACAAAGCTATAATATTTTGCGTTAAATAGCCATAACAGTAGTAATTAGATATATAGCATATCATAGCTAACACAGTGCACCCATAAGATTATAATACCTTATTTGTATTTATTTATTTATTTACATCATTGTATATAATATGTAACAGTTTATTAATCATTTAATATAAATTAATTATATATATATTTTTTTTTCACAGGGAGGCAACAAACTAGATAACGTTTTTTTTTATGCCTTCCTGTTTTGCTGTAGTAACTTGCCACAGTATTTTTTGTTTAAATGTTGAATTTTCAGTTAAAGCTATTTTTGTTTTGGATATATGACATGTATTTTCAAATTGTTGGTGGTAAACGCTGCAGCGAAACAAGCACAAAAAATTGTATTGTACATATTTACTTGATTAGCATGGAAATAAAGTGATGTAAAGAATATTGAAAGAAAAACAAAACTTAATAAAGATTACATTTACGAGTGCAGTTTTCTGTTTTTTTCTTTTTAGTGGTGGTTCCGCTGGTGACCACTCAACTGAACCTTTACAACCGAACCCCTTTACATCTGAACCCCTTTACAAATGAACCCCTTTATAACTGAATCCCTTTACAACTGAACCCCTTTACAACTGAACCCCTTTACAACTGAACCCCTTTACAACTGAACCCCTTTACAACTGAACCCCTTTACAACTGAACCCCTTTACAACTGAACCCCTTTACAACTGAACCCCTTTACAACTGAACCCCTTTACAGCTGAACCCCTTTACAGCTGAACCCCTTTACAGCCGAACCCCTTTACAACCGAACCCATTTACAACCGAACCCCTTTACAACCGAACCCCTTTACAGCCGAACCCCTTTACAGCTGAACCCCGTTACAGCTGAACCCCGTTACAGCTGAACCCCTTTACAGCTGAACCCCTTTACAGCTGAACCCCTTTACAGAACCCCTTTACAAGTAAACCCCTTTACAAGTGAACCCCTTTACAAGTGAACCCCTTTACAAGATGAACCCCTTTACAAGTGGAATCCCTTTACAAGTGAACCCCTTTACAACTGAATCCCTTTACAAGTGAATCCCTTTACAAGTTAACCCCTTTACAACTGAACCCTTTACAACTGAACCCCTTTCAACTGAAAAACCCACAACTTTGTTTTAAAGGCCAATTGCGTGAACTGTCTGTCGTGGTCCGCTATAGATAATACGCCATTACAAATGGGCGTTTTATTAAAATATAAAAGATTAATGCGACTAATCCTAAAAACTATGGCAGACGATACTTATTGTACTTGTAACCGATACTCAGTACATAATACTGAATATGCAATAAAGATACGATTCCTTGATGAAAGGTACAACGAGAAATTCTGTTGTAAATTTGTAGCCTTTCAATTGAAAGGTTGCAGGTGTGAAACTGGTCGCTAGCTAGTCGGTTGTGTCCTTGGGCAAGGCACTTTACGGACATTGCCTGAACCCATCGGATTTAAGGGTTCCAAATTGAAGGAACGTGTCTATCATATACAACACATTGCAATAACTTCGGTAACTCGACGATGGGCGCGAAATGATCTGACGATTGCTTGTGTGTTAACCCCCTTGGTTTTTCCATTCACGGGAATAAAGATGAATATCCTATCCTATTCTATTGTACCAGGCTGTGTTAAAAGAAACTTTTACTATGCATCCGTAATTTGCAAGACCTTTTGTCTGTGATTTCCCACGTCATGTAAATTGGCCCTGGCACAGACTTTAATGTTTCCTAATTAATTTTACCTCCCCAGAACCATCTGTGTTTTATATGCATCTATCAATTTATTGTTAAAACGTGATCGAGCAGTCAAAATTAAAAATCTAAGGCGTTAGGCCACAGCCTCCCTAGGAGAGCAGGTTTTAATACCGCTCCTAGAACTATTGTTCTAACGAAACCAGAAGCAGAATTAGTTAACATTTTTGTATTTTGTTATGTTTGCATATAATGAAGATTAAATTAAACTAGAAAGTTTTAACCATGTGTTTAACCGACCACTATTTGTAAAACACATGTTGTATGCCATATATTCATGCTACAGGTTCGTTCCCCAACCACAACTTGTATTTTATACACCGAGTATGTCGTTTGTTTCTGCAAGCATAAACGCTTTGGTCCCATAGTTAACCAACCAAACTTATTTTCCATGTAAACGTCTTAAATTTACGAACATTTCACCACAATGTTTTAAAATTATAGCTTCTTTTCGAGCGCTGTAGTGAAATGAAGCTAATTTCCCAAAACAGCCGGCCGATTTATTTTTTCATGGTTTCAGGGAATTGCCCCTGGGTTTACTAGACACGTTTTAAGATAAGTGACTCATGTTTTGTAACAATTATTAAAGTTTTAATCCGATTTGTAGACTCCTTTTTGGAGATGTCAGTGCGATATGGCATGCCTGTCACCATCATAATCAGGATCCTATCTTGGTTTTCAAAGATATTACTCTTAGTAAATGTTTTCTTATTTTTAATTTGCACAGAGTGTATAATGGTCAAACATTTCACCGAATTTGATCAAATTAACAGCAGCCGTTCAAGCGCTATGCCACCCAAAGCTAAATTATTAAAACAAAAATTTTTGATATTTAATGTCCCGGGGGAATTACCCCTAAATCTATCACCGAAAATTCGGTTTCTGTATATCTAAACCATGTTGTCTAAAACGTTCAATTTTCATTGCGATTCCATTACTTCTTTTGGTAGATATTGGGGCGACATGACATGCCTGTCCCAATCATGATTTCAGAACAAAATCGAATTTTTTGGGGTATTTTCCTAGGTAATTTTTTTATTTTTTTAAGTGTTAAATCAGTGACTAATACACTTACATTCCACCAAATATCAAATTGGAGTAGCCGTTCAAGCACTAAGCCACAAAAAGCTAAAATTTAAAAAAATAATACCGTTTTGGTTTTTAACCGCCCAGGGTAATTCCCCTTGATTAATTACCCAAAATTTCCATTATTCCTTCTGGTATATGTCGGGGCGACATGCCATTAGTTCCCAAACAAAGTCTAAAATCTTATATTCAGCTATTTAAACGTTAAATGTAGATTTATGATCTGTATGTTTCAATCCGGACCATGAGTTAGGGTAGTATAAAGATTATGCTATGTTAATTATGGTATAGGAACGGCATTATAACACGCAATAAATTCTACACGGCTAGTGTTCGATGGGAACAAAGTTGAGTTTAAAGTAACAACTGGTTACCTTGTTTGATCGTTGATTAATAGCTGCGCCTAGCTCCTTCATAGCGGCACTTAGGTGTTTGCAAACGTTGAGTTCAAGTCGATCAATGTCGTTTATACGTTGGACCAAATATTCAGTAAGGTTGGTCATATCCACCTCTTTCAATGTTAACTGCTTAATCTAAGCAAAATTAATAATATTGAACACTATTCATTAATACGAATGTGCCAGATATTTAATTCATAATTTAAAATGTAATTTGAAGCATTAACAAGCATTGGGGCAAGACTCAATTGAGCCATGTGTGTTAAACTAACAAAGTGTGGTTATTTTCAAAGAGAAAGTTATTTTTTTCCGACTTTGAAATCTAATTTCCACAGAATATTGTCGTTTTAATTTTTTTCAACTAACCTTAAGATTGGTTGAATGTTGTAAACCACGGAAGAAGATTAGAGCTTCAGTTGTTAATGCCACACACAGGTTGTGAGATGCTGAACACGACTTCAAGGCAAAAGCGACGTCGTGGGCTTTA
Organism: Ciona savignyi; assembly: GCA_000149265.1. NCBI lineage: Eukaryota > Metazoa > Chordata > Ascidiacea > Phlebobranchia > Cionidae > Ciona > Ciona savignyi. The sequence continues at coordinate 753,604 of CH002592.1, forward strand.
GAAGGATCATTTGGAAGTTTCACATACCACGTCACTTGGAAGGCGCTTATCGAATGTGGACGATATTTCCTCGTCATTAGATTCATTTACCCAGCCAGCTACTTTAATGATTGTCTCATTGTGACTTAGATTCTGACAGGAAACAATTTCTGAGAGCATTTGTTTCTTCTTCTCAAAATCTCTAATCCGTGAAGCAGAGAAGATGTCTCTCATGTCCTTATAAGCAGAGGAATTGCAAAGACCAAACATATATCGAATAACAACTTCCCAGTGAACAACTTTAAACATTGAACGGTTTTTCTCAAGTGATTCATATGGCATAAACAACGTCACGTATATCGCACAAAAAAATTCTTGTAAGGTAAGATGGGCAAAATAACTGCGCTTCTTACCATCCAAGATTTTCATTTTTATGCGTGATGATTGTTCAACATAAGTATGTAGAAAGTTGGCGACCACTGGATCCGAGAGGTCCACTTCCTCAAAGTCGTTTTTGTCAAAAACAACCTTCTGTTTATCAAATCCTCTAAATGCCAGTTCAGTAAGTTTAATCAAATCCAATCTTAGCTCTGCTTCGTCCATATTTTTCAGATGTCCAGAAGAAATGTACTTCGTAAGTGTTGAGATTAAAACTTGTGTCATTGAATTTATGTCATCAACTCCAAATAGAAGGCTGTCAATGATATAAATGCAATTGACAGGTACATAGCACAAAGCAGATAGGTTTGTCTTTTGCTTCAGTAACTCCTCAATCCCAGGATACTTTTCCGCGCCACAGATCTGTTTAATTAGATCCTCTTGTGCAGCTTTATCTAGTCCAAGTACTTCAAGAACTATAGTTGGACGATAATCCTGGTGTATCTGATAGAATTGACCTGGTCTAGAAGTCACTAGTTTAACAGCATTTGGTAGAAGAGTAGCATTAAACAAGTTCTTGATGATATCCACTGGTTTCTCTTTTGTATTCAATTGACAGCAATGAGTGGTGGTTGAGAATGGGACACCAGCTTCATCCAGACCGTCCATCACAATGACAACATTAGCATTGTTCAGCAACTCTTGAGTTATGGCTTTGTATTCTTCATCAGAGTAGGCCTCCCCTGGCAAGCTGTTTTCAATAAGAAACTGGCTAACCGAGACTTTTTTTTTAAAATTTACATTTCTTATTAAGATGTAAAAAAAATATTGTGTGTCAGAAAGAACTAATTTAGTTAAAGATGGACTGAGTCACCATGTGTGTCAATGTTGTTTTACCAATTCGGGGTAATCCGATAAGACAAACGGTGTTTCCATGTTGTTTGATATATGCTTTCTTAGAGTTTTCATCTTTAAACTTGTGTTAAGCTTCATCAGTTGCAATTTTCTTTGCTGTATCAAATATTTCATTAATGGAAATTCTTTGATCAGTTGTTCTATAGACTGTTTGCGCGTGCTTTTGTTCCATACGCATTATCCTTTCCAACGAAGAGGTTTTATTCTCCCAATGAGCATGTGCAGGTTGTTTGACAAAGCAGATTTGAAGATTGACTCTCTTTATGGTATGTTCTATATCAATTGGCAGCACGAATTGCTCGCTAACTTCCTTTGCATTTTTGTTTATTTTCTCCTGCATTTCTTTAGCTGTGAAGAAGATTCTTATTAGAAAAACCGTTATTATTTTATTAAACAATAATGTATCTTTAAACACTCATGGGAATTTTTGTTTATTTATTTGTGCATGGTTCGGTTTCTTGATTGTCACCAACGCATTCTTCATTGAAAACCAATGTCCCGTTTTCGTTTGTGCAAGATCGTTCTCTAATTCTCGTGCCATTGGTGCATGTTTCAGAACAAGCTGACCACTGTTGCCAATCATTCCACGA
>CH002592.1:780516-804606 GCA_000149265.1 Ciona savignyi
GTATATTCTTACTATTCAAAGGGAACCCATAAAGACCATTTAGTCATAACAATGCCTTTGATATCGCAAGTTGTGCATTGTATGCCTTAAAAAAGATTTGGGATATTTGGGAAGTAAAGGGTTGTTATATTTTCCGCAATTAAGGTGATTTCTGTCATGTGTTTTAATATTGATTTCCATTATAAATAAAAGTGAAGTTCACGAGTTAAAATAGCCAACTGTGTACAATACTTTAATAACTGAAAGTTTTATTAATAACTTAACGTAAAAGTGCAAGTTAGTGGGAAGAACGTTTTGATATTGCTGAAATTGTTTTAACTACGCGATTTTGAAACTAATATTCCTCTGATATAGTAAGCGCCGTAAAAACATTATTATACAAGTTTTTAAAATATTACTTATACAAGTTTTTTTAAATAGTAAATTCGCCATTATTCTATATATTATCTGCTTTCAGGCGGCGTTCAACTAATTATTTTCCCTATCTCTCCAATGCAAACTGACCTCACAAAAACGTCTGTCACTCAAAATCCTGACATAGGAAGTTTTAGATTCTTGACAATTTAAAATTGAAGCTTGGATCTGCAACCTAAACTCAAAACCCTAAAAAATTTTGATTAAAAATTTTGAGCCCATACCCCTTAGTACATCGGCAACTTTTTTCCAACAAAACAGCTAGCAGATGCACATTCAACAACTTTATTTTACAAAGCACTGCTCCACGATTACAACATTTTACAGCTAAACGAGAACACCTGCGCGCAGCCTACCACATGCTGCTTTTAGCCAAACAAACATTGGGGAATCACCACCATTGTTACTCAGCAAAACACTCGTTTAAAAACGATGACTCATGGAGGGTACCACTCGTCACATCCTGCCGTTCATAGAGGTCTTAATTGGTTATACGCCATCTTGGAAACGGTGACCGTTCCAGTTTGGTTTAAACTGTTTAAACTTACTAGTAGAGGTCATTCTGTGAGACTCCTGTCCAAATTTTAACCATTTCTGTTGATTGATTCGGCTATTACAGTCCTTCGACTGAAGGGTGGTCATTATGTAGATTTCATTTGGCGACAGTGTCACTGATGATGACTAAAACTCTTCGTACACATTAAAATTCACTGCTTGATGCTCAACAAGTTTCAGCACCTTTTTTCACTGTAATTTGAAAGGTTTAAAGTCCATAACCAGGGTACAAATTCAAATTCCCTGTGAAATCGTCCATTAAATCGACAATTCAACGGATACAACAAAACTATTGTATTGGTTATTTTATTGTTTTTTTTTCATTAAAAAATACTGTTTTTCAAAATACAAATACATAGGCCTGTTTTTATAATTATAAATGCGGCAAAACACATATTTTTGGTTAAAATATTTAGGAACTAAAATTATTCTTGGACAATCAGATAACACAATTTTATTTTTATCGAATTTCATACTTATTTCCGGTATGGATAATAGTTAGATTTTACCCAAACCGTGCCATGGTACAAATTCCAAGATCACCAAATGTATTTGTTCTTTTGATTGTCCACTATTGTATTAAATTTTACTACAATGTATTTCAGAGCGGTGTTGACTATAAATCAGTATTGAAATCTTTAAAACTGAAGATTTGGTTACTACATGTTTGGATAACTATAGTGTTTAAAAATGAAACTATTCGTTAGCTAGTGGGTTGTGTCCTTGAGCAAGGCACATAACGGACATTGACTAAACCCAGCGGATTAATGGGTTCTACTAAATTAAAGCTACGTGTGTATCACACACAACGCACTCTATTTAGCTCCGGTAACCCGACGGTGGGCGCAAGGTAATCTGAAGATTGCCTATGTGATAACCCCCTTGGTTTTCCCATTCAAGGGGATTTATAGCACCCCTGCTTTTTCTTTATTTCTTTTGGTCGCGGAATGCTGTTATAGGGGCAGGCGCATTTGGCTGTTGCTAGTCGCTTAGCCAAAAGTTCACAATAGACTGTCTTCCTCGTCGCAATCGTCGGTGGCTAATACTCAGTTCTGATAATAATTAAATACATAGATCACACTGCAACTTCTTGTTTTTATTCGGCATTTCTGTAAGTTAGTTCATTCTGCTAGTTGTTTTTTGTTTATAAAATCACGATAATATATACCAAATAAATGTAGGTCACGGGGACAGATAAGGTGTGGACGGCTATTTTAAGTATGTGAAATGGGTCGCGTTTGTAATAAAAACAGCGGACATTGCACCAACTAAACCTACTGCTCTGGGTCGTAAACAACGACGCAAATAGTTTTCCAGTAATTCACACGTTTAAATAGGCTAGTACACAAGCAAAAATTGTGTTAAAACAAATAATGATCACAAAAATCGAACCAGCGATTCACCACAGATTAACATGAATATCTTATCCTATTTTTATCCCTATATGCTGGTATTAAAACTGAATCTGTATATGCTATAGACTTACGTTTTTTTAAACTGGTAAATGTAATTTGTGTTTCTATGAAATACCCATGTTCAATGGACCGTAGCGCTCGTCAAAGCTACGTTGCGGGGATAGCGATAAACAGATGAATAATACCTGACGATAACAAAATCGGACACTAAATTTTACCTAATTTTCCTGCACGTTTTGGTTGATATTGCTTTGTTATAAAAACTATAGAAACTTAATTTATTATGAAACATCTAATTAATTTAGTTTCACTTAATAGACACATTTTTTAGGTATGTTTATGGTTGGTGGATATTTAACGCGTGTTATTTGAACGAAAACGGTGGTGTAGTGAATGAAAAGTAAATAGTTTACTTTTCCGACTGGTGCTAAGTTCAGGCAACCGACTAGCTAGCGACCAGTTTCGCACCCGCAACCTTTTGATGGAAAGGCGACTTACTTAACCGCTACACCAACGGGCCGAACAAATAATTCGATTGAGGTAACCATTCGGCCACATAACCTCAACCCAATTTTTTAACATACGAACCCATGATGGGCTAGTTGGTAAGATCGTTTTTTTTTGCAATTTGGTATACAACCTCATTATAGAATAAATATATATATTGTTACATATTTGTCTTGCTCTTTGGCGCCAGATAACGATTGGCATAACTAACACAGACAGAAGCACCAGCAGTAACATATCGAAGATCGTCGTCTTTGGTACGTTTCACATTGCGAGCTGTAATTGCAAATGACTGAGTTAATTTATGTAAAAAATGACATTGCAAAGGTATTGCAAATGACAAGTTAATTTATGTTATTGCAAACGGACAAGTTAGTTGATATTGTCGGTTCAACTCGAAACGAACCTATAGGCCTATGCATTAACGAATAACTATTTGAAAAAAACGTATTTTTTAAGCTTGTAGTGCGATTTCGAAATTTACTGAGTAAAATTCGATTTTAGTAGTTAATAAATAAAGGCGAAAGAATAGATATTATATTAATGACACATGGAACTTCTCAAAAAACGCGCAAATATCTCGAACGTCAAGATCAATAACGCAAGTGCTATTACGTGTGTATAACACAACAGACTAGTTAGTTAGCTTATTTTCACCTCGATATGGTTCTGATCAACTTTGGGCATCGAGGTCAGACGCCCTGCCAATTATTTTACTCTACACGGAAATAACTTGCTTCACTTAGTTATTCCCCAAGGTTGAACATTTTTCCTGTGTTGCCAACAAGACCGTATACTATGTACAATATATATTAACACTAATTAAATGAATGAAAAAAATTCAATCACATTCACATGACACCAATTAAATGTTTCAGCTTCCAAACCAATGCTGTACAACGTTTGTCGTCAAATCCAATGAAGTGTTTTCAGTGAAATATTTGAACCATTGGCGAAACAACAATTCAATGGGCTACAGCGCAGTTACTTACAATTTAACTATTTCATAGTGGATACAATACATACAAATAACCATGCATATATACACAGGAATAATGATGGTTATGATACATAGGCTTAACCGTAGATATTATACACGGCAATAATTGTGGATACAATACATTGGAATTATGGGGTGTACGATGCATTGGAATAATTGTGTGTACAATTCAATGGAATTAGGGGGTGTACGATGCATTGGAATAACGGTGGGTACGATGCATTGGAATAATGGTGGATGTGATGCATTGGAATATTGGTGGGAACGATGCATTGGAATAAAGGTGGGTACAATGACTTAGAATAATGGTGGGTGCGATTCTTTGGAATAATGGTGGGTACGACACATTGGAATAATGGTGGGTACGATGCAATGGAATAATGGTGGGTACGATGCATTGGAATAATGATCGGTACCGATGCATTGGAATAATGGTGGGTACGGTGCATTGGAATAATAGTGGGTACGATGCATTGGAATAATGGTGGGTACGATACATTGGAATAATGGTGGGTACGTTGCATTGGAATAATTGAGGGTACGATGTATAAGATTTAATGGTGGGTATGATAAATATGTTTTAATGGTGGATCGTTAGTTTGTTTGGAATTAGAGAATCTAATTTCGGAATGTCTACCCTTCAATTTCTCCTTTTTGATTTGTACTTTGTAAACCAATCGATGAGTGCAGAGATCTCTTGCCCTCTTAAGATGAAATCCTGTAAGTTGTTGATATTAATTTGTCATATTGCAACATATTTCCTAAAAAGAACTGAAAGAATGCAATTATCAACGCATCCGATGTTGGCTCGGGCATTAGTGATTAAGAACATATATTCCCACTATTCCGCGAGATATACGTTTAATCAAATGCAATTTGTCCTAAAATTACTATAATTATCGATATAAAACATTGTGCATATTATTTACAAAACTATCAGTAGCTCATTTTCTTTATTAAAATTTACTGTAGACAAATGTGAAATAATAATATAAGTTAAAACAAATAAATTGGTTTTAAAATTCAATTTTTTGTACATATGTATTTGTTTTCTATACAAGACTCATGCGACTAATAAAAACAAAGAAATAAAATCTCATGAACGTGACGTTACCTGGGAAGAGGAGAGTTTTTTGATCGCATCTTGCATGATAACGTGACTGTTATTTGTAAGTCTGTATCTTCCCAAATTCAGTTCCGACATTTTGCCGAGACAACTTGACAGACATTGGACAACTTCATCCTGAAGCTGTCCATAACCATTCATTCCAAGTTTCATCTGAGAACCAAGAATGATATTAAGGTAGTATATGTGTTTAAATATGTTGGTGACTGATATGTGTGTTGGTAAAATAATCCATGTTAGCTAACGATAATCGCCATTATCGCGATTCCGCGTTTGCTATTTTTTTTATCAAAGTAAAGGCTACATTTGTCCGGACGGTTGGTCTAGCGGTTAATTGCGTCGCCTTTCAATGGAAAGGTTGCAGATGCGAAACTGGTCGCTAGCTACTCAGTTGTGTCCTTGGACAAGGCAATTAACGGACGTTGACTGAACCCAGCGGATTAATGGGTTCTACCAAATTGAAGGAACGTGTCTATCATATACAATACACTGCAATAGCTCCGGTAACCCGACGATGGGCGCGAGGTGATCTGACGATTGCACGTGTGATAACCCCCCTTGAATTTCCCATTCCCGGGGATAAACATGAATATCCAATCCTATCCTACATCAAACTTTAAACCTGCTACAAATAATGAATACTTATAATACAAAAAAATAAATTTTGGGTTTGATTTTTTTCATTGGCTACAAACTTCTCAAATCCAATGGTGTTTTCCACCAACATAAAGTTGATATATTTACCTTGTTATGTCGCGCATTGATAGTTTGGCTCAAACCTACGATCAGCTGTTCACAATCATATAACCGAAGTTCATCCAGAGCTTCAATGTGCGGTTTCAAATATCCAGCTATATTGCTTCTCTCTGATTCATTATACCAGTATGTCTGTGATCAAACTCCATTTTTATCACTTATCTTAGTTTTTTTTTCATTTTATGGAGAAATAGAGTTAATACGAGACTGTTGTTTGAAGAATGAAGTTTTGGCTCATTAAATTGCAATTAACAACCTTTGTATAAATAATCAATGACTTGGTGGTATTTTAACAATGCAATGATGTGATAACCAATGTGTTTATCATGCAGCGTGATAACAGTGGTTTTAAATAGCGAGTGATAATTTATATATTAATTTATAAAATATTTTGAATGGATAGTTATATTTTTATTACAAATTATTTTTTAAAGTAAAGAGTGTTATATTAAAAAAGCCAAGACAATACCATATAATTGATATATGGAAACTGTGCTACATGGTATTTTTAGGTTACATATGATCCATAATCGCTTGATTTCTAATTGATCTCGTATTATGATCCTACTGGTCTGTTACTTGCACAATACTGCATTATGGAAACGCAATAATATCGTTATCAATAAGCTTAAATAAATATAGGATGAATTATAATAATATGAATTGATATAGTGATTGACTTATATAACATGGGATAATATAAAACTAATAGGAACAAAAATAAGAGATATAGAAATCTTGCAATTAAAATATTATATAATTCAAAAATCAAATAAAGGTGTACTCACTGGACTCTCCCATGCTTCCAACAATAATCTCGTTATCTGAAAGATAAAAATTAAAATAATTTAATAATTATTAAGTAAATATGTTTTTATATTTTAGTTTATTTAACCGATAAATTATCACATAACACAAGATAATCTCTCCACTACATGTTAATGTAAAATTACAACATGTAAACTTACCACATTCTTATTTTTTGTGATATAAATTTATACATAACATACAAAAATAAATCCAAATTTTATTGCACCTTTCCCTGTTCACGTTTAAGAATTCTTTTTAGATCGTCAGCTTCATCATGTCCATATACTTTCCAAGTCGTTCTCCATTGAAATCCGTTCTGTTCACCCCACTCACCATATTCATCATCTATAACCATTTGCTGAGGAAATATATTCAAAGTTACCAAGTAGATTTTAAATACATTGTATAGAATAACAGAATTTGTAAGCATTATTTAGGTGAAGAATGTTCAAACATAACTTTTTTTAATGTGAATACAGTCAAACTACTTGGCATCTCCATAATCTTAATAAGTTTATTTATTTATATTTTTAAATACATGTAAAAGCTTAAATCATCTTTAACATTTTAAAATTAAAAAATAACTATAGCAAGGCAATAAAACATATTCGTTTTTAAAAAATGTTGTTGGCATTTGTATTTTACCGAAATATGTCACACTTGTTTATTTTATCAGATATTAATTGTTAAACATATATGTGAGGTTTGTCATCATTTGTTAATTTTACAAATGTTTGGAATCGGGATTTTTAATGCTACCATGTCGTAAATATTGTACTATTAAAACCTAGTAGATTCAAACGTAAATCTTAAAATAATAGTTTCCATTTATTCATCACAGCAATACAAAAATGAATTTGGTAACGGTGAATTTGGTAAATGGGGCCGCAACAAATACATATTTTGCATTAAATTTAAGAAAAGCCTTAGAAACGAGTTCCTTATGGATTCGAATCCAAGCCCGGCAAAACAATTATTCTACACATTTATTTTGTCACTAATTGTGTGCAATGCATTGCTACACGCTGAATACGTTTTTATTCCATTTTGTAGTAAATTAATTTGCAGTAATATTTGGTTGAAAGAGTCGATTTGCAGAAATAATGTCGATGACGACTAACTTGAGGATGGGAAAATTGTTGAACAGCTTCACGTAAGATGATGCGACTTTTTACGGATATCTTCCGTTCATTGAATTGTAATTTGCTGATGTTGCGCAGACATTCGACTAAGGCATTCTCTGCATTCTCATCTAGATGAGATTGCCTTATATCCAAGAGCATCTAAAATTAATTAGAGCTTGGTTAACATAAATATTTGACGAAGTAGTGAACTTGTTAAGGTCAGTTAGTTAAAAATTTAATCCTTTTTATTTATTCACTCTTATTACAATTCATCCTTATTACTTAAAGCTGATTTAATAGGTGTGTGGCATGAATTAGTTGAGTTTCCTGACAGATTAGTCTTTTCGTTAGTGCATAGCCTTTCAGCCGAAGGGTTGCATTTTCGAACCTAGTCGCTAGCTAGTCAGTTGTGACATTGATAAAGACACTTAACGAACATTTCCTAAACTTGACATATTAATGGGTTCTAGCAAATTGAAGAAACGTGTCTATCACAACACACTACAATAGCTCCCGTAACCTGACGGTGGGCGCGAGGTGATCTGACGATGGCCGGTGTGTTAACCCCATTGGTTTTTCTATTCACGGATTTAAACAAAAAATAAATATCCTATCCTATTTTTTCCGCTATTATGTATATATTAATTTTAACAAACAAATTATATTTTATGAATTAAAGATAGTTAAAAAAAGTAAAACTTCTCAACCAGTATATGATCATGCATAAAAATAGTTTTTATTGAAAGCAATTATTTTGAAATGTTATGATATCGATGTAAATTACCTTGTTCTGTCGCTCATTGATAGCTTTGCTTAAACCAACGATCAGCTGTCCGCAACCATGTAACCGAAGTTCATCCAGAGCTTCCATGTGCGGTTGCAAATATCTAGCTATATCACTCTTTTCTAATCCATTATACCAGCATTTCTGTAAACAAACTTATTTGTTATCACTTATCCGAGTTCTGATTATTTTTTTATGGGGAAACAGGAAATTATAAATTTAAAAACCTTTTTAAATGCAAACACTTCAATTTTTTGTTAAAACGGACATTGAAGGATTAATATGTTGTGGTGTCGATAGCACGAAATATTTAATATACCACATGTGTCCACAGTAACCAAGCTTTCATTATTCTTTAACTATTTGGGGAAATAATGTAATTGCTAATTACAAACTGTTGAGCCCTACGTATAAACATTACGCTAAAAAACATAATCTCAAATAAATAACAACTTGGTGATTTCTTAACAATGCAGGGATATGCTGAGCACTTTATTTATCATCAAGCTCTTTAATCGAGGATTGTTGAATACTGCCGTAATCCACTACCTATTATTTATTTAATATGTTTATATGTTTTATTAATGTCTATGTTAAACTGTTATAATATGCGTCATAAACTTTGTATGTGATTATGTGCAAATGTGTTGCAATTCCATAGTGTTGCAATCCCCTGATGTCCCTAGAGTAGACCGCAGGACATAGCTTTCTTTCTTTCCGAATTAGTTACTGTATAAGCTTCAGGGCATATTTTCTTCTCACACCGCATTTTTCCTTGCGATAAAAAGCTAAAAGTTGGTGGTTAAGTAAAGTCGACTAATTTGGTCCTTTTTTGTTTACCCTACCAACAAATATTAACCGTATAAACCGTTTTATCCGTATTGTGTAATCTTATTGCCGTATCCTCATTATTTCCATATCGAAGTATCAACTATCCACGACTTATCACTTTGTATTAATTCTTACCGCCAATTATAACCAGATGACAAAACTGTAGTTTTTTATTCCACGATGCGCGTCATTTTTTAACTATGAGACCGTTGCTGCAAACGCGGAATTAACAAGTATCCAACTATATATTTGATTAAATATGGGCTGCATTGTAATAACCAAACAGCGAAAATCTTTGACATTCACGGGTTGATTATATCACATATGACAAAATAGGACTAATCTAAATAACTTTGAAAATTTAAAAAAGAGTGCAATATTTCCAAATGGTTGTTAAACGTCTTTGTTAAAATTCACAAATTAAACACAAATTTACTTACTGGATTGTCATTTGCTGCCATCAATAACCTTGTGAACTGTAATTAAATTGTTTTTGATAACTTGATATTTATGTGAAACATCATTTAATTATTTGTAAATTAATTCACACAAAACTGGAGAGCCACAGTCACGTGTAAAGCAAAAATAACCATGTGACCATGGGATAACAATCAAAACTTTTTTTCATTTTTAGTTCAACATTATATACTTCCATTTGCTTCATATATGTCTACAACGAGGTGAATAACATTTTTGTTATTTTTGTATGTCAATATAAAATGTAAACTAACAAATAAAAAACTAATACATTGAAATAATTCTTTTAAAAAGTACATGCTATAGGTTAGGCCTCATTTTATCTTACCTTTCCAGGTTCAACCTGAAGAATTTGTTTTAGATCACAAGCATGGACATCTTCATCCACTTCCAAAGATTTTCCCCAATGAGCGATGGGCAGTTCTCCCCATTCGCCATTATTTGCACAAGTATATACAGCCAAGTTCTAATGAAAATTTTAGGAAATGTTATTACTGTTTATAAAACTGCATATATTCGTGCATAAAGTAATAAAAATCTTAGTTTTAATATTTGTGGAATCGGCAGAACTCATTTATCCCCTGGGTTCGGGCAATGTCCGTTAAGCACCTTGCCCACGGACACAACCGACTAGGTAGTGAGTTTCGAACCTGCAACCTATCGACTGAAAGACGTCAAACAAAATCACTAAACTAACCGGGCGGACATAATTGAATGAATATTAAAAAAACATGAAAATAATATTGATTAATTTATATATTACGTGGCCAACATCATAATGCTTAGCTTAGTGGCTTTGGATTAGATATAATTTACAGAGATATTAGTCTAAAACTTACTGATAGAAATAATCTGATAGAAACAAGTTGGTTTGTAAAATATTAAATTAAAAATGACTAGTAAGTGACTTACTTGTGGCTTGGAAAGTTTTTGAACAGCTTCACGTAAGATGATGCGACATTGCACGGATATCACACACTCATCAATATGTTATTTGCTGATGTTGCGCAGACAATCACCCAAAGCCTTCGCTACATCTGCATCAAGTTTAGATCCCCTTATATGCAAGACCATCTAAAATAAAAGTCGTATTGGTTGTACAGAACAAATGTTACAAATTAGTGAATTTGGTTAACTTAGTTTAAAGCTGAATTTACAATTCAATTATTTATTTTTTGATGATCAATATGGGTTGATAATTATAACAAAAACCTCATACATGATATGATTTACATAACAAAGTTCAACTTAGAGCATAAGTCAACCACAGTTTATAGTTACCAACAATTAAGGATTTCCCCAACCATTATAGACTTGTTCTAGTATAGTAGTAATTTTTAAGCGGAATCGTGCATGGCTTTTAATTTAAAAAAATTTATTGATTCATTTTTAGTATAAACCATTTTAAAATAGGGTACTCATTTTTTAAAATATATAAAAATATTATTCAACAGCTTACCCTAGGAAAACCATGTTTAAACTGTTGATATTTTTTTAGAATTTACAACTAGTTAAAGCCTATTGTAAACTTGTTTAATAATTTTGTCTGAACTATATATTTGGTTAGAACGCAAAAAAAACTTTACAAATTTTGATAACCTCCATTTAATATTTTACACTGGACGGATTAAAATACCAAGAGATATTCTGCAACAGAAATCAAGCGACAAATTCGTAGATCAAATGGACATATTTTACCCCTCACATAATGTTAATATATTTACCTTGTTCTGTCGCTTATTGATAGCTTTGCTCAATCCTACGATCAACTTTCCGCAATCATATAGCCGAAGTTCATCCAGAGCCTTCATGTGTGGTTGCAAATATCTAACGATATTCATCATCTTTGATTCATTATACCAGTATCCCTGTGATCAAATTTTAATATTTATCAATTATCTTAATTGTGAAGAATATATTACTGAGAAACAAGGACTGTATAACATGGGCAGTGTGTATACCACATATGTCCACAAATACTGAGCTAATGTAATGATAGCATGCAACCTTCATTAGTAATGTTCCCAAAAACTTTGCAAATTCTACCCAAGAGGTATTGAACTTACAAGGAGTCTGTTGCATACACGATGTATTTACGGATCATTACAAAGCAATTACCCTCCTTTACCAATGCTTTAAACTAAGATAATGGAATGTTAAATTTTTTTTCGAATTGGCGCTATCCCACCACGTATGTGCATAATTATAATATGTAATATAATGATTAAAAATTATAAAAATTATTCCAACCATACTAAATATTAAAACATAGCATAAACTTTTGAAAAACTGTGCTAATTTGAAAATGACTAAAAATTGTAAAAAAAACAATACGGGACAGCATGTTTAAATCAATGCATTTAGCCGGGAGTGAAAGAGTTATGAGTTGAATACATCACATGGGACCATATGAGATTAATACGAATAAATTTGAAGTGTTAGAAAGAAGTGCAACTTCTCCACGTTATCGGTAAACTTTTTGTTGTTTACAAATCAAACACAGACTTACTGGGGTGTTCCACGCTTTTAACGATAACCTCTTGATCTGAAATTAAAATTTGAGGATAATTTATATTTATCATGTGAACAATATTTATATTGAAATTATATAACAAATTATTAGGCCTATTTACTTTGATTTTAAACTGTAATATTTTACTTTAATGGATGTAACTAACCTATAAACTTATACCTTACAACATATTTATTTAGTTTAATTAACCCATTACATATAAAAAAACAGGCACATTTTATCACACCTTCCCAGGTTTAAGTTGAAGAATTCGTTTTATATCATTAGCTTCATCAAGACCATATACTGCCCAAGTCTTCCCCCACTGAGCCCCGTTTTGTTGACCCCATTCTCCCATCACAATCATCATATCCGTCATCTACAACCAACTCCTAAAGGTAATTAAAGATACAAAGATGTTAAATGAGTTGTATAGATTTGCATATATATAAAGTTTTATGTATGAGTTAGATGAGAATAATTGAACATAAAATTTTGATGCAATATGCATTAGCATTACCTTATTGGCAGTTGTTGTTTAATGTGTTTTTATTTTAAATACATTGAAAAAATATTTTGAATATTTTTAACCTACATTTTTCCAGCATCATAATGCTAAGCTCAGTGTTTTAGTCGGTTGTACTAGAGATGTTTAACAAGACAACTAGCCAAATACTTACCGAAGTCAGTTGAATGATATTTAATCTTTATTAAAGATATTTACGCTGACTTACTTGAGGGTTGGGAATTCGTTGAACAGCTTCACATAAGATGATGCGACTTTTTAAGGGTATCTTTAACACATCAATTCGTAGTTTGCTGATGTTACGCAGACAATCGCCCAAAGACTTTGCTGCGTCATCATTAAAATAAGAACATACATATAAGTCAATCTGCAAAACAAACCGGGTAAATCTTTAATGTAGACCATTGACATAAACAAGCTTTATTACGTAAGGATTTTTACATTTTTAGGTTTGTCGGAAATTTCCTTTGTTAAATTACTAAAAAGTAACCACTTTATATCTAAACCATAATAGCTAAACGTAAGAAGGTTCAATTCGATTAACCATGTACAGTACTTTACTTTTAAATGGAGCGTAAATGACACTGCTCACTACTTTCAGTGAAATTGATTTTTATGGATTTTCCGGAAAAAGCTTAAATATGGTTATAGATTATACGTTTTTTTAGTTGGTATTTTGATTCCACATCTAAATATTTCAAAATTTGGTTTTAAACACGAAATATAATCAAAATAAACTTTTACTTTATATCAAAATATTTTTTTTAAGCACGAAGAAATGTAAAGTTAAAGGAAGTTAAAATATTTGGTGTTGTGAATAAATCACTGGCATGGTATGGGATATTAGTACTTAAACCACTCGAGACAGTAACTCGTTGCATACAATTCAGAATCTAGACTATAGACGCAGGGTAAGACTTATTACGTTGCATTCTGTTACGGAGAATGTAGCGCATAGTAAGTTGTTGGTGGCATATATCGAACGTTACAAACACAACTATAAATAGCAAAGATATACCACGAGATGAGACTACTTCGACGCCTATTTTAGTTGTGGTAATTGACTGGCGTTTTAAATACAACGGGCGGTGTACTTGTCGTAAATACGACGCAAATTACTTTTTATCAAAAATACATCGTTTACATACGTGTTCTACAAACTATATAAGTGAGCATTATATACAAACAAATATATTAATTCCCGAAAGCATCGAGTCACCTCAATGTTAAGAAGTATGTTTAATATAACAAATAATTTACCTTGTTTAATCTTCGATTGATGGTGGGGGCAAGTTCCTTTATAGAGGCACTAGTGTGTTTGCACTCGATCAGATCAAGTGGATCAATGTCGTTCATACGTTGGACCAAAATCTCAGTAAGGTTAGTCATATCCACATATTTCAATGATAACTGTTTGATCTAAAAAATTCGTAAAATAAAAAAAATTATAATTAAAAAATCCATGGCAAAAGGTAAGATTAACTCGGCACATTTCTATTAAAGTCACAAATTTGTAAATATAGTATTATTTGAAATAGATTTATATATTATTTGTGTTTTACTCTTTAACATTCTAACCTTGAGATTTTTTGAATTTTGTAAACCTCGGAAAAAGATCAGAGCTTCAGTTGTGAATGCCACACTTAAGTTGTGAGATGCTGAACACGACTTTAAGGCAAAAGCGACGTCGTGGGCTTTAGAAGGGTCATTTGGAAGGTTTAATTCCACGTCACTTGGAAGGCGGTTATCAAATGTGGCCAGTATTTCTTTGTCATTAGATTCATTGACCCAGCCAGATGTTCTGATTAGTATGTCATTGTCACTTAAATTCTGACATGAAACTAAATTTAAAAGCATATGTTTTTTCATTTCAAAATCCCTTATCTGTGAAGCTGGGAAGATCTCTCTCATCTCCTTATAAGCAGAGGAGTTACAGAGCCCAAACATGAATCGAACGACAACATCCCAGTGAATATCTTTAAACATTAAACCATTCTTGGCAAGTGATTCATATGGCATAAACAGCATCAGGTGTATCGCACAAAAGAATTCTTGTAAGGTAAGATGAGCAAAGTAACTGCGCTTCTTACCCTCCAAGATTTTCATTTTTAAGCGTGTCGATTGTTCAACATAAGTATGGAGAAAGTTTGCAACCACTGAATCTAGAAGTTGCACCTCTTCAAAGTCGTTTTTGTCAAAAACAACCTTCTTTTTGTCAAATCCTCTAAATGCCAGTTCAGTAAGTTTAATCAACTCCAATCTAAGCTCTACCTCGTCCATATTTTTCAGAACTCCAGAAGAAATGTATTTGGTAAGTGTTGAGATTAACACTTGCGTCATTGAATTTATGTTACCATCTGCACAGAGAAGACAATCAACAATATAAATGCAATTGATTGGTACATAGCACAAGGCATATAAGTTTGCCTTTTGTTCCAGTAATTGCCCAATTGCAGGATATTTTTCCTCGCCACAGATCTGTTTAATCAGTTCCTCTTTTGCAGCTTTATCTAGTCCAAGTACTTCAAGAACTATTGTTGGACGATAATCCTGATGTATCTGATAAAATTGACCTGGTCTAGAAGTGACAACTTTCACAGAATTTGACAGAAGAGTAGCATTAAACAAGTTCTTGATAATGTCTACTGGTTTCTCTTTTGTATCCAATTGACAGCAATGGGTGGTGGTTGAAAAATGGACTGCAGCTTCATCCAGGCCATCCAACACAATGACAACATTTGGATTATTCTGCAACTCTTGGGTTATGGCTTTGTATTTTTCATCGGAGTAAATCTGTGCATGCAAGCTGTTTTCAATAAGAAACTGGCTAACCGAGACTTTTTTCGCAAAATTGACATTTCGTATTAAGATGTAAAACAAATATTGTGTGTCAGGAAGAATTAATTTATCCAGGATGGACTGAGTCACCATGTGTGTCAATGTTGTTTTACCGATTCCTGGTAATCCAATAAGACAAACAGTGTTTCCATGTTGATTAATATACTTTTGTATTAAATGTTCATCTTTGTGCTTTTTAAGAGCCTCACAAGTTGCAATTTCCTTTGCTTTATCGAATATTTCGTTAATTGAAATTCTTGATTCCATCTGTTTCATAGATTGTCCGGGAGTGCTTTCGTTCCATAGACTTTTTCCAGTCTAGTGAAGACTTTTCATTCTTCCAATCATCATCCGAGTGTTGGTTAACTTTGCAAATTTGAAGATTGACTCTTTTAATGGTACGTTCTATTTCAATTGGCAGGCCGAATTGTTCGACCACTTCTTTTGCATTATTGATTAACTTTTCTTGCAATTCTTCAGCTGTAACATTGATTGTTACCAGTCTTAATATATTAATTCAATTACATTGGTGCTTTGGAGATAATTTATAAAAATAAGCAATCTGCATGTATGTTTTTAGGATAATATAAATTCCTGGTGTCATTTCTGTTAAGTTTAAACACATATTAAACTAACTAGTCAATGTGGAATGAGGCAAAAGAAACTTATAATTTTGTTTTTAAACAATAAAACAAAGCTATTTATTTCATATTCTTATCATTAATGGAGCGGTTATATCACTTCAAGTTTACAAATTTTAAACCTGAGAAAAATTAAGCATAACAGATATTTTAAAAATAAACAGAATGTCAAGTAACTCAATTGTTAAGCACATTTTGCTCTATGTTTCTACAAGCAGGAATGAATTGTTGCAACCAATCAGTTCACTTTGCAGTGAGTGTAATATAGATCCTTGTTATGTGACATAAAAGTTCCAAACAGAGTGTAATACGTTGGTTTTTCAAAGCATAAATTAATAGGTACCTTAGTTAGTAAAAGCAAAAGTTATTTGCATCTGCAGTTGGGAATTAATTTGTATTTTTATTGGTGGCGGATGCCAGTACTAAACTGGATTATTTTATTTGAACATCCGCTCCATTCGGCAGACTTTGGTTAAAACAAATTTCGGGCGTCCTTTAGGTATTCTAAAATTATTTATCTAAAATTAATATGTGGAAATGTGGAATAAACCCTTTGACAGCGCTTACATTTGGTGAGACGAATGTGACATGAATTCACTACGTTTACATCCTAAACTTGCTAGTCGTGTTATGCTACGTTTAATAGTGTAAGCGACCGCCAACTAATGTAACAAATATTGTCATGATGACCGCCGGTGTCGGTGGTCCATTTATATTCTATTATAGCGTGGTAACAATGCTTTTAAACTAGCTAAACTATAAAGAAAAAGAGACAAAATAGATTATTAAGACATACCTAGTAATTGAACATTAACAAATGGTGGTTTTTGAACTTGCTGTACATGAAGATGAACGTCTCCTTGAATATTCGCACCTTGTATCACACCAAGATGCTCTTCCATGGTTCGGTTTTTACTGCTCCAAGTTAAAGGATGCTCCTGTATATTGGTAGCAATGTATTTTAAATAAATTCCAGGATTTCATTTCGATATTGGAAACGTATATTTCATAATGACCACCAATTGAAATTAAAATGAAGTGTGTCTACACAAATTAGATTTAAACAAAGGCTTTAAAAATGGCGCCTTATGTTAATATAAATTGTCAAAGCCACTATT
Organism: Ciona savignyi; assembly: GCA_000149265.1. Classification (NCBI taxonomy): domain Eukaryota; kingdom Metazoa; phylum Chordata; class Ascidiacea; order Phlebobranchia; family Cionidae; genus Ciona; species Ciona savignyi. The sequence continues at coordinate 797,951 of CH002592.1, forward strand.
TTACTATTTTTGTCATTAGAACACGCCTTAATTTATATATTTTTTGAGGTCATCAGAAACACAACCTTTAAGTACTCGCTACTTAATATTGTATGTAGAAAGGATTGGATTCTCTTAGGACCTAATAGCTCTTTGTTTGTTTGTGTTAATGTTGGTTTATACAATCAGAAAGTAAGGGTTCCTCCCGTCGTACCTTTCCAAACTTGATATTCACGTATACAAAAATAAAATTCATAAACATGTTTAAAATTTCTAAAATTTTCAACTCGTTTAAAACATTTTTTGAGACTAAAGATATCACTACAAATTTGTTACATAATATCTTACACCAATAAAGTTTAAACTCGATGAGATATATTTTTCTCTTTGTATGTGGTGTTATGCTCATGGGATTACCGGGACAATGAATTTGGTCATTGGGTGGATATTTGATAAAATTAATATTTTCTGACAATTTATGTCAGTTTTGATTGTCCAGTGTTTTATAGACGAGAAATAAATAGTGTTTTATGATGGACTGTTTATTATTTTTCTTTCAGGTTTTAAGTTAAACTGGAATATTTTGTTAAATTATGAATATTTTAATTTTATTTATACTTTAATATTTAAAAAATAAATGCTTTAAATAATTGCAACGGCAGATCCATTAAAACAAATCTCAACTGCTTATTGTTTTCGTTTATAACCATCAAATGAGCGGTCCGTGCCCAAAATACAGACTAACCGCATTTTATCAAGTTTTATGTTTTACTTTCGCTAGACGGCGCAAGAGATTTGCAACTGTCTAGCTGATCACGAAAGCTACAAAGAGGTTTTAAGCCCAAAATTGAATGGCCGTTATAAGAAGAAAAACATGTTTCGCATTTTTTTATAATTTATTTATACTTATACTCAGCAGTTACAATTACAAAGATACAATAACTCGAATGTTTCATGTTTGGTCTTGTTTGTTGCGAATATTAAGATTATTTATCAAATGTATTTTTTTTTTATGAAACATAAAGTTAATTAACACCAGTACTAGCTCTATAGCAGCATTTTTTAATTACATGCTTCGATACTGGTTTTTGAATTAACCGGGGATTGTTGAGTAACAGTGTTTGCAATGGAATGACGCTTTTGCACGTCGTTTGTTTACCAAGTACCCGGGCGTATAAAAAAACGATACACTGTCCTTGCATTGTGTAATTTGTATTTCATTTCCTATGAATTATTCAGTCCGATATTCCCACTGTATCCAACGTTGTGCACAGATTCGGTTACCGGACTATGTCACCGAACATTTTGCCGAATAATGTGCAAGCCCCCTTGCATATACCCATATCCGGTTACAAAAAAATAGTTTCTCAAGTTACCTTGGCCAATTCTTTCACATTATATATTCGTGTCTAAGCTTGCTTTATGATGTTTATTGTATTACGTTTTCAATTCATATCTAACGAGGTATCTAAAAATTTTCAATATTAAATTCGGAGTTTCCTCTGACGATAAAGTATTCACCAGTCAGTAGAGAAATAATATATATATTTAAACCAAGATGTAGCTCGGTAGCAACAAACAACGACTGCCTCTCTCAGAATGTTTAATAAAAGCTTCGCAGCATGTTTGGTTATAATTGGGTTATCGGCATAAATGTGCAATATGAAATAATTCTGGACATAACTACCGCAAACCCAATACATTTGCTCTAATGAAAAAACGCAATTTAATTAAAGAGCTGGTACGAGTAAATGATTGTCTGTATAATAACGAATAACTCTCTTTCCACGATCATCGGTGATAACAAAAAAAAGAAAAATGCGACAACTTAAGGCCAAAAAAACATTTCACAATATTTTATAAAGTAATAATTGCAATTATTAATGTTTTATACCACATGTTTATCTCCTGCATAATAATATCATGAAAATGACTGCTGCTACTATATTAAAAAGCGAGCATTGCTGAAAATTACTGATATTGGACTTTGATATTTATCTTCTCGTTGATTCAAGAAAGATTGACGACGTAAGACTGTTTGTTCTGTGTCGAAGTCTGTTTGTCGCCTGTCACTTTTCACGTATCTTGGTTTAACTACCCACCATCATGATTATCTATCCACTCAGCAGCTTTATAAATTATTATTAGTAAAAATTGCAAAAATATACAATATTTTTACAGACAAGTAGGCAATTAACTTTTTCAACGAGTGAGCTTCCACCCAGTATATTTTCTGCGGTAAACGTAAAAAAATAAAACGATTTAAAATGAAACAATCAACAAATCTACAATTATGTGAGCACACAGTATTTGACACAATTTAAACATTTTAAAATCGAACTAAGTCACGGCATTTAGTACGTGGTTATCTAAAGAATAGTATAGACTATACATTTTTAAGAATACCAGTATCACTAAGCCTATTTGCGTTACCCCGATTTAGCGACAAGCATGTTCGCCTGTCCGGCTTCAACATGTCGTCTTTAAATCGCATTTTTTATTCGTAACTTTATTTGTTCATAGTGGTTTGGAATATTTCAGAAGTTTACAATACATTAGTACGGGTGGTCCACCGTAGCGACCAATGTTGGTTTACGTTTGCGATTGGTGAAGCACAAATTTATTCAAACTTATATATTTAGTTTGAGATTCCCTATCTTAGTTTTCATTCGGTTCGTTTATAATATATTACTTGGTTGGTTATGAATGTAATAAGTAATTTTACATAGCATGCGTAAGATGGGTATTTACACATGTTAGTTTAAACCTTAGCATTCAATAAAAACAAGGGATAGATCTGTTTATCACAGACAACCACAAAGTATTTTTACACTTATTTCAATACGGTCATTCATACTCCATTGTTATGTTTATTTCACCACAGATGAACTAACACATTTTATTATTGTTGTTATTTCACACATCTATTCATCATTATTGTATATATTTCACCTAAGAGATGTGTCACGCAAGGTACTTAACAGCAAACAGTCGTGTAGATGAATGGTTATCAAGACGGATTCATATACAGGTTATATAAAGGGAAGATATTGGGGACACAAATGTTAATGTTTGTCAAGTTATACATAGTACGTTTCTCTTTTTTATTTCATGATTTATTAAAATAAATAATTCACAATTACAAAAGATACGACCTCATATATGATATTCCTATAAGAAGATAATTACAACTTTCCATTTTGGTATGATTTGTTGCAAATATCAAGATTGTGTTGCAAATGTAAAACTTATGTATGATACATAATGTAAATTTAGTGGTAGGTCTTTTGCAGCATTGCAAGACTAATTACTTCGAAAATGCTTGTACAAATATTGGACTATGATAAATATTGTAACGCTTATTAACTATACCAAGTCGCGTAACAATGTTGGCAATGGATAAAACGACTGTGAATTAAATATTTCATTTACACTTGTAAATCATGTTAAATGGTTGCAATACGTTTCTAAAGGCGGATGCACACATACCCGTCTGCGGCTGCCGCAGAGTGCTTACGGCGCGGCTCTGTCGCGTGTCAGTGCACACATCGCCGCAACGGGGTTTTTGAGCGGCTTGTGCGCCAATAAGCGGTCAATTTTCTCGGTCCTGCGGCGCTTGCGGCCGAGTAGAAAAATTTCTACTTTGCCGCAGAAGCCGCACAGCTACAAATCTGGTTAAAAGCAAAAAAATGCATTTTTTTAATATTGCAGCATAGTTTGGTTAAGAATTTAGCCTGGGATAGATGTATTGTTGTTTTGCTTTGTGGATTAGGTCCAAGACTCATATTTAACCAACTTTATTTAAAATTGTAGGATTTGTAGCCTAAATATGGACGAGGCATTAAAGTTAAAAAACGTTGAGGAAACCAATAAAGTAATTAAAGCATACATTATGAAACTGAGTGTGATCCTGGAAGGTAAGATATTAGGCTTTTTAATTTTAATTATTGTATTGTTTCACTTTCAAGTGAAGTAAGATTACACAAAAAGCAGTGCTGGTATAATAGAATATTATTTAACTTAAAACTTTAGGAGGCACCAATAATACCCTGGAGTTGACTAGTCATACTGGAGGCACCAAACTAGATAACTTACGTTTTTTTTGTGCCTTCCTGTTTTAGCTGTAGTATCTTAGCCAGTTTTTTGTAAATTGTTGGATTTTCAGTTAACGCCATATTTGTTTTGGTATATATATATATATATGCCATTCACTCTCGTTATTACCGTTACTTAAAAACTTTCTTGTTAAACTTTCAAATATATTAATTGATCAGTGCACATTGATATTGGTACCCTGTTTAGTTTTTTTGCAATGTTGTGGATTAGGCCTACACTGCAAAAACTACAAATTATTAAGTCATGCACTCCCGAGACCTTGTTGAAATGGCTTCCCGAACTGGTCGGTCACTCTCACTATATATTAAATATATATATTTGTATGGATATGTATACCAATACAATACAGTATTTTGATAGTTAATTTTTATTGTTTTTTTTCTAGACAGGTATGGGTACACGAGATGTTGACAGAGAGAGATTTAAGATCTGAGTTTGTCTTTTTGTGAAATTACAGAAGATTTGTCAGATGTGTTGGACAATCTGGAAAATTAATGCTAGTAACCCATACCGGCACTGTATTAGTACCAAGCTGGAAAAGACAGAAAAGAAGAAACTACATATGATTGAATCATTCATAAAAGTTATATCTTCATGAACATTGGTAAAGGGGCATGAAGTAATGGTTAGCGGTTTGTGTTATAGGATAGTGGTCGGTTTGGTATTTCCACTCTTTTTAGAATATTTCAAATTTTTAATTGATTATTATAAAAAAAAATTGAGAAAGTTTTATTTTCATATGTAGTTAAGTTAACAGTGTTGTTGGTTGTGGTCAATGTTTTTGTGCAGAGTAAGTAAAAAAATTTCTTTCACATACAGAGATTGCAAAAAAGCACCCTGGCTGTAATGCACACAGAATCAAATTTACACTGGCTTGAACACTACGGTCAATTTGGGACTACAACTTCGTACTAAACTAGCTGATGTGGTAGAATTTTATTTCTCAGTAGAAATTCACATGACTGAGTCATCCACATGATAGTGATATTTATTTTAATTGTATATATTGTTCTTTTCTTACTGTTTCCATTTTGTTACATGTATGCCCTCTTTATTCAGTTTGTGTCTCCTGTCCAGGTCCACCAGGGTGTGTGGTATTGAATAAAATGGAGGACTTAGACAGCAGAGAAATATTGAATGAAGAGGACATGCATGTAGCCATACTTTTCCTAATGTTTATATAATAATTTTGTTCCATGTGTTCTTTCAAATTTCTATCCCTTTGTCTACTATTGAATAAATTCCTCACTTGCCAGTAGTGATTTAATTGTTATTTTTTTGTATTGACAATGACGAAGAGAAAAAAAATTGACTCTTCGGGTAATCAGATATGAACAGGTTAGCCCAGTTGGGCATTAAAACCACTCAACTTTGGGAAACATTTGCTGGTGTCGTTTGCAGTCAAAAGTTTAGTCAATTCTCATTAATCTCTTCTCTTTTTAAGTATTTTGCAAAAAATAGTAATCCTAACCTAATACATTGAATGAAATGAACTTATCTTTTGACTAGAAAATCAGTTCTGGGAAGGTATATGCCTGATCATAAACTCTAAACCCTTGATTTGCAAAGAAAAGGCCATTTTAGTACCAATCTTTGCATTGCAATAGCGTCCTTGGAAACCGGGCGGTGTGAATGTGGTGTGCATAGGTGAGTCGCACAGCCGCACAAGATGACCGCAGCCGCGCCGCTTACTGCTTGGGGATTCCCCGCCCGCAGCCGCAAAACTTGTCATGTGTGCATCCGCCTTAAGAGTATTTTATAGAGCGTGTGGTAACTATGTTTATAAATACTGGTGAAGCATACGTTACCGGTTTCATAATTTACAATTTTATAAAAAATGTCATTATTTTGCGGTAGGTTATACTATTATTATATTACAGCGTCGGTTCAAAATGTAACCCTAGGTTCTGGGTTATGTACTAAGACATATACCGGATATAGTCTAAAGCATTGGTTGTTAACCGGGGGCACGCCTCGAGGGGGGCGTACACATTTTTTAAGGCAGCGCGTGAGCCTTAGAGAATCCGAGCTGTGCGAACAAAACTGAAACTTTTGCTGCACATGTTTTTTGGTTTTTCTAGATCAAAAGTACATTAGGTTAGTTGTATTACAATAATTTACACCACAGAATTAACTGTGTTATGAATTAAGGCAACTATCAGTGAGTTTTTAAAGCAGTATAGCGGTATATCAGAAATCAAAAATTAAAGATTAAAGGATGGGGGGCGTAAACTGACATTTATCGCGCAAGGGGGGCGCGGCACCAAAAAAGTTAAGAAACACTGGTTTAAAGCAAAAGTTTAAAAAGGGTCTAATAAATCTGTAGCATTTTCTTAATTATAATTAGCACATCACAGTATCTCTGTCAAGTGGGCCGCGCGTGGTTTCTAAAGAAGTAATTAAGATAAATGCACAAACGGGGTTACCAACGATTTAAAAGGAGACAACCGAGGGTATCTTTCCTTTCCGGGTATTTTGTTTGTATAAGCTAGGATATTGTAGTTTTGGGCTTTCCTGTGTGAAACTGGGTAAATTAAACATTTAATTAAAATGTGTATTTT
>CH002592.1:804706-830464 GCA_000149265.1 Ciona savignyi
TTGGCGAAGGACTGCAAATGCCGTTCCTCAATTAGAAGCCCTGCCAAACAGGTTGGCAGTGCGGGGGAGACCTTAAATTCTAGACGCGAAAATGACGCGAAGGAGGGCAAGGGACGGAAGAAAGTACTAATTTGTTAAGGATGTGGTGAGTGACCATCTGTGTCAATGTTGTTTTACCGATTCCAGGTAATCCGACAAGACAAACAGTGTTACCATGTTTCTTGATATAGGTTTTCTGAGAATTTTTATCTTTGAACTTGCGTTCAGCTTCTTCTGTTGCAATTTTATTTGCTGTATTAAATATTTGGTTAATTGATATTCTTGGTTCAGTTGTTCCATAGACTGTGTGCGCATGCTTTCGTTTCATACACATTCTCCATTCCAATGAAGATGCTTTAGTCTCCCAATCAACATCTGCATGTTGTTGGACTTTGCAGATTTGAAGATTAGGTCTCTTTATGTTACGTTCTATATCAATTGGCAGCACAAATTGCTCGCTCACTTCCTTTGCATTCTTGTTTAATTTCTCTTGCAATTCTTTAGCTGTAACATAGATTGTTACCAGAAAACTGTCATTATTTAATAATTCAATTATATATCTATAAACTTTTTTTGTATTTACTTGTACCATTCATGGTAATAAAGGTTTTTTCGTCTAGAGTTTAATTTAGTTTCTCTGTCTAGAAACTACACTTCATGATAAAGCACAGAAATTACAAAAATATTTATGATGAATAACAAATGTTTATTAGTATTTCGGACTCGTCTGTTTCTGCTTATTAAAGAAATATGTATATCTTGTATATGATTTACCAAAAGTAATTATGTAGGTTTAAGTCAAATATTTCTGCACTTAAAAGCGTTACCCATATCGTCAAAATTGTTTTAATTTTGATTGCCATTCTTTAGTTTGTTGCAATAAATATATTTCTTAAGATTGTTGCAATAAATAAGAAGTCCTTTAGGGTCTACAGGCATAGTTGACCTACGTTTCAATTCACCACAGATAGTTACACCACAGATACCACAGACAGTCAATCTCGGTTTTACATTTAACAAAACTAAAAATATTTTGCGTGCTGATACACAAGTTTCCAAAAAAACACCAAGGCTGTCAAAGTAATCGTATGCATCATGGTAAGTCGATGGCAATATTATTTATAAGTAGCTTTTAGTTAAGGTTTATAAATAAAACCTGTGTAATCTGTTTTACATGTAAAGAAACTCAAACATTGCACTTGGTGTTAAACAAGTTCCCAAATAACAACTAAGGCTGTCAAAGTACTCAAATGGAATTTCGCCAGCTGGCACCACTTTATTGGTTATAAATACTCACGTTAGGACACACTGGGAGCAAGGTACAAGGTAATGTGTGATGTCTAAAACCCATTACACCCGGCTGCTAGATGATGATTAAATACCCATTTATCTAAATTAATATTTTTGACAGCAAAGCCAGTGATTTGATAAGATAAAAGTGGTACCAGTTTGTAAATATTGAAATTGCTAGTCTTTTTTTTGGTTGTTGATATATCACCAAGCCTAAGTATATTCAGTTTCTTAATAAGTTTTACAGAACACACATTTGTATACTTAATAAGTATTCTTTAACTTTACCACAAGTATTCCACTGATATTCCACAAAAATTGCTAGGATACATTTAAACACTGTAATTGTTATAAACAAAGCACATTTAAGAGAAAAATATCAAGAAATTCATTAACGTTGGAAATTTTTCACACGACAAATACCGGGGTAACTGCGATGATGTGTTTCTAATGGGGTAGTAGTATTTTATTCCTAAAGAAATAATCTTTTCTAGGTATATTCTGTAGGAAACTTTTTTAGTACCTTTACGAACAAATATTAGGATTCGCCCTGGTAAATCTTGACGGAAAAACTAACTAATTTACGTCTATTTCTTCCTGGGTTTGGTAATCAATTTACAATATCAATAGGATCGTTATTTATTGGAACCTCAGTAAAGCTTGCTTATTTACCCAAACCTCTCTTGAGCATAATTGGTAAATTTCGAAGAACAATACAATATGCTGAACTGCTACTTCTCATTGTGCAATGTCTTTAAGTAGTTTGAATTAATTTCTCTAAATCACCCGATATGTTAAAGATATTATTAGACAGGAGGGTAGAAGAGTCAACATGGACACTTGTGCTTTTAAACCCTTAGCGTTGCCGCCGTGCTATCCTTGTTTGATTTATTTCACTTTTTGTTAAATATGAGGCAACTCTTGATTTATCATGGCAGTGCAAATTTGGAGCAAACTTAGGTGTGCTTGATTTACGATTTGAGTTCGTGTAGATTTGATAAATTTTACAAAATATTCGACGATTCGTGTCATTCGGCATCGTCGTGTTAAACGTGTTCTGCTATTCTTTACGTCGTTATAATGGTTGTAAATTAATAAAGTAAAGTATTTTATGATACAACTACAAACATTATGATTATTAATACTTGCCAAGTGGTTGAATGTTTACACTTGAGGCGTGTTGAAATTGTTGTTGTGATTGATCTGCTTGTATCGGGTTTTGTTGAGGCTGTTGTGGGTTTTGTGGTTGTTGTAATATTTGTAGAAGTTGCTGTTGGTTTTGGTCCTGTGTTCGTTGAATTTGTTGTTGGTTTTGTAACAATTGTTGTGCAGCTAGGTCGTTGTAATAAACATGAAAGTCTTGAATTTTCGCCCCTTCTGGAATATCAATAGAAGGTGGTATCTCCTGTATAAAGACAGATTTGTATTTAAAAGAAAATTTTAGCATTTATATCAATTCTATGTTGGAAAATGTATCGTTATTAAACACCACTTTCAATTAAGAAAGTATGTGAGGTGCGCCTGCATGAATTAGATTTAATAGAATCAAAAATTTGCACCGATTGCAAAAATTGATTTGCAAACAACCGGGCTCATGGATAATCGCAATATTACTGTTTGTGAAATGTGTATTTTGATAATACATACTTTATTACATAATACATTTATACAATTAACGCATGAAAAGCCTCTATTAAAATAAATTAATAAAATGTAAATTGGTTTTTATTTAAAATTGAGGATGTTACATAGATAAACGCTTCCAGAATAACGCTATAGTTTCAAAACCAGAACTAAATATTGGTTTCAATGGATCTGCCGAAATTTCCGTTTTACCCTAATATAAGTACAACATCTTATTTGGTATTTTTAATCCACCAGTTAAAGAATTTCGTCTGATTTCACGAGTTTATGCAGCTAACAATGTTGTTAAGAATAAATAATCTTAGATGGTGTAAACGAAAATAATTATCTAAAAACTATTTCGAAATATTCCGCATTGCATTGAATTTTAAATCGTAGAATATGTATGGGATTCAATCAAGGTTTACGCGATCGATTCTATTACTTTCAAGCCTTTATTTTGTAACGATCGCATACACTCCAACATCGCCCTACTAACCTTATCGCCGCATCACTCCGTCAATGGTATCATGTAGACAAACATGTTTGCAAAAATTAATTTCCAATGTGAAAATATGTCTAACAAAAAATATTACTAATTGTTACGTTTGTTTGTCGTTTTTAACAAGAAGAATTAAAAAATTAAATTTTGAAGGTAGTAACTAAAATGATCTTGAGGTAACGGATTTGTTTAACATTAGGGTTTTATCCCGGAGGGAATCTCGAAATATTGTAATCACTAATTATTTTTTCAGTGTTTTATTTTCCAATGAATAAAGCGTACAATTATTACGTAATTTTAAATTAAGTTTTTAGAACATACGAATTGGCAAAGTTACATCTAATCTAATTAAGCAATATCTAATCCAATTAAGCAATGCAAACAATTTTTTCCCTTTTTATTATAATTTTTACTTGCTGGGGAATTTTTGTTGAAAAGTTTTGAGCAAAAAACGCTATTTAGTCGGATTTATAGAGGAATGCTGAGGATCTGTGGCTTTGAAACAGACCAAGATAATTTCCACTCAAAAAAGCAATAAAATAAAACCCAGTTTTGGTGCGGTTTTCGCAGCCAATATTTCAGACAAACTAATATCTCGGGCCTGGATAGGATTATGTACTCGATAGGTTATATTAAGTGGTAGTTGTATCAAACTATACTAGAAAACAACAATGAACTGTGAATAACCCTGAAAATTGCCTGAAATAAAATATGACAAATTATGAGTAAATCGGGGGGAAATCAGACAGACTAAGGTATGTAAGCAATTTTGCGATTTTTGTAGTCGTTAAAATATCATTACATAGGTAAATGTAATTTTGCTAGGTTATATAAACCTTGTTACGGTCACGTGACTTTCCTTTTTTATTTTATTTTGCTCTCTTGTTTAAGTTGTACGTCACATCCTGATTTAGTGCGTGTTGCATGAAATCCTGGAGACCTAAGGTCATTTCATTTTATACTAGGAACCAAGTGGTGGTCTAATTGAAACCATACTATTGTTAAAAGGGTTTTTTCTGTATAGTGTACGGAAAATTATTATATATTTTGGCCGGAAATTTCAGGTATGTGTGATTTGATTATATTTTGTTTCACTGGCGTACCTTTTGTTAATCATTTTATTATTTTGTTTTTAGTTACCGCAATACAAGGAAGACTGTAGTTTGCGCGTATCTGATCATAAAAGGCCAGGCTCGTACTTGGGTTAAGTACGGCCGCAACAGTAACTGAAATTTCGAAGAGTTTCAGACCTTAGCCACAAGCCAAGGCAGGACGAAGGCGATTACAATAGCGTGTGGAAACGTCGGCGCTGATTGGGAGAAATCGAGCAGATTGGGAGCAGAAGGATGAGTGAACCAGGCTCTGAACTGAGCGACAAATTATTACGGCAGGAACTGAGTAATGTTACTATTAGAAGGCCGAAGTCGAGTCAAACCGCAGGTCCATCCCCCGTGCAGAAGGACTACAGAACGGAGGAAATGCCTGTCGGTACGGAACAATCGACAAGCGTGAACATAAATTTGCGTCTAAGAACATTGCAAGCCACGGTGAACAAAGGCGCATCTAAAGTTGAACGATCAATTATAACATCAGGTGACATTTTAGAAATCCCGACGTTATTTTTAAGTCTTACCAAGTTGGACGACGACTACACGACTTTGTTTGACGAAGTAATCGAAACGTTAACTGCGACCGAGAAATTGGAAATGCATGACAATAGGCGACAAATCGAAGCCAGAATAAGAGAAATCACAAAAAATGCGAGAGTGGTAATAGAGCAACTACGAGCCGAGCGCATAGCGATAAAGTCAAGCTCAAAGACTTCCAGATCATCTACATGACTAGATGCCGAAGTCAAACAGAATTCTTTCGGTATAAATGATCATGATATTGATGGCTCTGGACAATCAAAAAATGGTGAAGAACATTACATCGACCACGACACTGCATGGAGTGCTCAGGTGAAACGTATTAATCCTGTTTCTATCTATCATTTACCAACTGTAAGATTAAACGTGTTTGATGGGAACGTATTGTCCTTTTTATCATGGGAAACTGCGTTTGACGCACTGGTTGAACCATCCGCATGCACAGCCCTAAAACTAAATTTGCTTAGCCAATACTTAGCTGGAGAACCGAAATCAATGGTCGAAGGTTTCATTCTCCTACAGACGGAACAAGCCTATCAAAGGGCAAGAAGCCAATTAAAAGCGCGTTATGGCAACGAAAGCGTGGTAGGAAAGGCATTTTTGGACAAGCTGTACTTATGGCCAAAAATACTTTCCTCCCATATGAGAGTGCAAAAATAAACGCCAAACTTCCACACTTTGTAAATTCAAGGTGGCAAGAAGTTGTTATCCAATGGAAAGCAGATCACAGCAACCAATATCCACCGTTTAAGGTATTAGCCTCTTTCATTAACCAACAGGCGGAAATAGAGAACATACCAGAGCTTAACGATGTTGGACAATACGAGCGATCACCACAACTGTCATTCAATACACAACATAGGTCGCATCGAAATGTTGAAGCTTCGGTGCTAAGTACGAGATTAAGTTTCGATCACAAATCGAAAGAATTAATAAATCCAAATCAGCTTTCCAAATGTATGCAGGTTGATTTTATTGAAAGGAAAAACGACAATTACCAGAAACGCGCTCCAGAGGACAAAAGGGTTGTGGATATTAGTTGTGATAACACACGACAATGTGATGACTGTCATTACAAAAGGGAGGCTGCAGAGTTCATGCGAAACAACTTCAACGTTAACGATGGTGCAACGTCGGTACCGAATTGTGAGAGAGCGATCGAGCTGGTAAGAAACAGTAAACGTTTATGCTCTAAAGCAGGTCAACGACTGCACAAGTTCGCGTCCAATCGGAAAGAAGTTCTCGAAACTATCTGCCAGGAAGACCGATCTCGAGGTTCACGATCCAAAGACTTGACAGCTACGGTTTCGATAGAGAGGGTGCTTGGTGTGGAATGGTGTTTGGAAAGCGATTCCCTGTGCTTTAGGACCATCTTGAAAGACTTGCCGATCACCAGACGAAGCCCCATTTTGCTGAAAAGAAAGACCGTGCTTTAGCATCTGCGTAAGGAGAAATGCGACTGGGATGATCCTGTCCCAGATGATATACAAGCACGGTCGATTAGATGGAGGGATCTGAATCATCTAAAGGTACAACGGTGTTTTTCTGCTCCAAACTTTGTCGCAATAATACGACGAGAGTTGCATCACTTCTCTGATGCTAGCAACACAAGATACGGTGAAGTTCCACTAATCGACCTGTACGCGCGACCCCGTAGGCGGAGAGTACAGAACATGACTGGACAATTTTGGCCACGTTGGAAATGGAAAACCGAGTCGAACTTAACACGGCGAAACGAATGGTGCTTTACGCAGCACTAGGAGAGAATGTTCTAGATGACGAAGGAAGGAGAACAAGTGCAGCTCAAGTTCTCCGCCGACCAATACCTAAACTGGTATTACTGCTTCGGCTGCAGAAAATACAATCGTCTAATTACATGGTGTCGATTCCCGAACGGGGAGCCTTTCAAACTTTTGAAACCTAAAGATATGGGTGCATTTATGGTGGAAAAAAACTGATTTCGCGTATTTTTGAGTTTATTTAAAAATTTTCAATTTTTGAGGAGCCATGTTACGGTCACGTGACTTTCCTTTTTTATTTTATTTTGCTCTCTTGTTTAAGTTGTACGTCACATCCTGATTTAGTGCGTGTTGCATGAAATCCTGGAGACCTAAGGTCATTTCATTTTATACTAGGAACCAAGTGGTGGTGTAATTGAAACCATACTATTGTTAAAAGGGTTTTTTCTGTATATAGTGTACGGAAAATTATTATATATTTTGGCCGGAAATTTCAGGTATGTGTGATTTGATTATATTTTGTTTCACTGGCGTACCTTTTGTTAATCATTTTATTATTTTGTTTTTAGTTACCGCAATACAAGGACAACTATTTTTGCGCGTATCTGATCATAAAAGGCCAGGCTCGTACTTGGGTTAAGTACGGCCGCAACAAACCTTATATAAACTATATAAACCAGTAGAACTTATATAAACCAGTAGAACTAAGACAAATGTAATTTTTTATCAATATATAAACCAATAGAACTAAGACAAATCGATGGTAAATATTATTGTGAACGAAAAATATTTAAATTCCTCATACCCACCATGAGCCCCTTCCGGTTAACCCTACACAACTCAAACCAACGTTTAATCTGCTTTAACGCCTTGTTACAACAGAATTAATAAGTTAAAATTAAGTGTTTGCTGATATGTATTTTATTTGAAATGTCAAATTGGATGAAAATCACGCAGAGAAAACTCCCGTCAGATCCATTAATATAAGGGCGATTTTTCGCATTTTAGGCATTCAGCCGCCGATATGTTTTTTTGTTTCTTTTTAAATTAAAAAGGACAGACAATACAAAACAAATATAACAGAATAATATAGATTTATATTAAGTGCCCTTCTAATGTATGCAAACAATCCATTATATGAATGTCGACTCATGCAAGCTTTAAAAGACCTTTTTAGTTTCAGATACTTTCGGTAACGATATCAAATCACGTCTGCATGCTCAATTTATTAATTCTTTTTCTGACATACAAAGATATATTCATTTAGACTTCTACTTATCTGAACTCGGGTATGTTTCAATATCAAACAAACACATGCACACACTCCTGTATGGGTTATTTATTCACTTCTTCTGCGTGTTTGACCTAAGGTGCTTATTATAGTTTCCATTTGGAAAAATGAGACATATTATGTTTTTGTCCCTTTTTTATTTTTTTGTCAAACGTTTGACATGCATGGCTTGTGGCTCCGACATCTAAAACGGTATTATTTAAAACAAAAATAGCTTTTTGGGGAATACCGCTTAAACGGCTATTTAAATTTTAATAAGATTTGGTTAAATGTAAGTGTGTTATCCATTGCTTTGCCAATTAGAACAAACAAAATATTTACATAGAGAAATTCCCTAAAAATGAAGACTTGTTTCTGAGTCATGATTATGACAGGCAAGGCATCCGACATCTACCAGAAGATGTAATCAAATCGGGTCTTGATATGCAAACATTTTGAGTTATATATCCAGGGAAATTTATTCTCTTTTTAAACCAAAACGTTTATATTTTTAATTTTAGCATTTTAGTGAATAGCGCTGGTCTCATATCGCCTGACTTGTTTATTTAATCGACGTGTGTGTTTGCCGGTTGCAATTTGTTGTACGTGTATAATGAGTTTAGAACTCTGTCGATTTGAAAGGCTTTATATAACCCAACATTTCCACTTCATAATTAACTTACATAAGAAACTTAACCAACGTACCGAATTGCTGTTCCTAATTTACTGAATGAATCTATCTGTTAAGGTCTAAACTATAGATTCTGTACCGAAGTCAAAAAAGGATAGTTCGTTGAACATCTACGTTGCTACTAATAAAGCAAAGAATAAGTCTGCCTATTGCGCGGTTCGGCTTTAACTCTAACTCAAGCAATTAACTAAAAGAAAAAGCCGAGCTCCCACATTGTTGACCCTAAGAATCGTGCATGAAAAAATAATTAACAAAGCGTGAGCTTCAGTCTGAAGTTTTAGAAGAAAAAAGATAATTATAAATTATATAATTGAACTTTGTCTGCTTTTACAAGAAGAGTCGAGGAAGATCAGAACATTTAAAGTTTTTTTTATCAAGAAAGAATTTGTTTATGCCAATATTTCGAGTACGCTTTGTAGAAACCAAGAATATACGATTTTTTTCAACGGATCAGATTCGAGACGTCGATAAAGAACCAGAAAAAGAAATCGTTTTCTACTAGAGTATCGTAATTTCGTAACTAATTTATTTTATTATTTAATTATTTATTTGATTTTAACGAAGACCTTTAGTAAGAATAATCTAGCTTCACGTTCTTCAGGTCTGAGCATATTAATTTTTGTTTTCTGCATAATGATTCCGGTTGTTTGTCCGTAGGATCTAAATATTAGCAAGCATGCATAAATTCGGTTTGTCTTTCTCCAGGCCAAAAAACACATCACAGAGGCGTTTAGTGATGCACCTTTCTCAAGCCCAAAACTACCCGAGTCAGCTGCCCCTTAACGAGGCCAGGTTAGTGATGTTTTTCATCGCGCTCCGAATCTCCCTGGATATCCGCACCAGGCCTACCACCCATTTTAACGAATATTTTAGCTGAAATCCTTTTAACGAGGTTAATGCAATAAGTCCTGAATTACCCCAGACTTGTAACTTGGACCAAACGTTAGCTCTAACTTCGCTGACAAATACGACTCTATATTGATGGCGTTAAACGAGTCACAATATACTCGCGTTGTCAACTGCACTGATGCTTTGTCGTCTAACCCTTATGAGTCCCTTAAGTCTGCGCTATTAAAGCGATACGGTCGTAGCGAAGATCAGAAATTAACGATTTTGTTGGAAACGACTGAGATCGGCGAAGATTCTCCCAGTGATTTCGTGATTAAAATGAAATCACTGCTTGGGTCAAACAGAGATCATTAGTCGTGGGTTAGATTCATGCGTAACAGGTTGTTTAAATGTTTGCCGCCAGATGTTTCTATTGTGTTAAAAGCGTTAAGTCATCTTAATCTTGATGATTTGAATGCAAGAGCTGACACGATGTTATCTGGCCAGATCATTTAGAATGTGCCTTACGCTTAAGAAAGCAGGAGCTTATAAAAGCTTATAAACGTTTCTTTAGAGAAGCGTTTAGAAAGCATCACAAAGTCGCTGCAACAATTAAGGCACAATGTGCCGCGTCCGGTTTATGATATTCTTCCTTCGGGTTAACACCCCCGAGACTTGCCGCCCTCGCGCTTTAAACGTCGTGGTAGTTTTCGTAATAATCGCCGCCCATGCCCTCGTAAATTCTTTAGTGACCAGCGTATATTGTGTCATTATCATGTTCGTTTTTTAAGATATGCAGGTAGAAGCGTTCAACCATGTGATTGGATAAGTTCTGACTTGACTATGCCAAGAGAATAATTTCCCGCTCGTTTCGGATACCAGCGAATCATAAACGAGCGCGTTTTGCAGTTTATTTCTTTGATGATTTTCAGCAGAATCCTGGACTATTATTTGTGCGTGACAGCATTCATGGTTTGTCGTTTGTTGTCGATAGTGGATCAGAGGTATCTATAATTCCGCCTCTTGCAAGTGACAGATTTTTCCCAAGATATGGCTCTAAGCTTTGCGCGTTAAATGGGACTATTATCGAGACGTTCGGTATAAGGCAATTAAATGTTTCGTTTCGCGGTGTAGGTCTCTTTCGCTGAAGCTTCCACGTAGCCGATGTAAGACATATTCCATTCTAGGAAATGATTTCCTCGCTCATTTTGATTGTTTTATGTGTAATCGCCGTCTCTCTCGTCTGCCCCTGACTGGCTGTTTCAGGGATAGGCGTTACGTTCCCGTCAGGCATAGCCGTTTTTATTCCAATGATAAGCGGAATTTACGCGCTAATATGCAGTACCGCCGCCCTAAGCCTACCAAATCAGTCTATTTATTCCGCCCCTGCACCCGTTGCTGTTCCTCAGCCTGTGAAAATAAGCGAGCCTGTTCGACATGAAGTTGTAGTTTCCGACGTTAAGGATTTTTCCCAGATTTTCGATTTGTTTCCCGCCGACTATGACGAACATAGAATACGGAAACCAGTTTAGGCGACATGGTTTATTATTTAGAAATCACTAGTTATCCTGTTCGTTCTCGTGTTCGGCGACTAGACCCGGTTAATTTAAAGGTAGCGAAAGAAGAGATCGCTAAGCTCGTAGAAAAGAGAATTTTGCATCGTTCTAACTCCGCCTATGCAAGTCCACTCAACCTAATTAAGAAAGGTGAGGGTTGTCGTGTCACTGCAGACTACAAAATGCTGAATCTGGTCACAGTTTATCCGGATATCCAATCCCACTTTTGGCAGATTTGATTTGAAATTTAAATGGTGCCACTATTTTTAGTAAATTAGACTTTAAGTCCGGTTATTTTCAAGTCCATGTGAAACCGTCTGATATCATTAAGACAGCGGTCATTACCCAATAATTCGGGTTGTACGAGTTTAATCGGTTAAGTCTAGGTCTGTGAAAGTGGTGCAACCTTCCAAATGTTAATGGATAGTTGATTGTCCATTGCACGAGTAGGGAACAACATATTGAGCATCTGTTAGCGGTATTTAAGCGTGTTAACAAATTTGGCCTTATTTTGAATAAGAAAAAGTGTGTTTTTGGTGTTGACAGGTATGATTTTCTTGGTTATACGCTTAACAAGGAAGGCATTACGACTCCTGCACCCAAAGTCGACGCTCTTGCCGATTTGCCGCCTCCTGTTGATGTACGTGGTTTAAGATATTTAATTGGAGCTTGAAATTATTACTTAAAATTCATTATACATTACGCTACGACGATGGCTCCTTTGAATGCGATGATTTCACTTAAGCTCAGTAAAAGCGCTCCGCTAGTTTGGAACAACGACCGTCGCTGCGTTTAACAAAGTTAAGCTTGCCATTGCTCTTGACGGGATACTTGCTTTCCCGATAGCCGATGCCGAGACTAGATTGGTAACCGACGCTAGTACCGTGGCGTACTTGAACAAAAGGTTGACGATAAGTGGGCACCTTTGTCGTTTTTCTCAAGAAAATTATATCCTCACAAGTGTAAGCGCTTTCGACTTCTATACTTTCTTTTTCGGAATTACTTGAAGTCTTGGAATTTTACAATCTTTACGGACCACAAACCGTTAGTCTTCGCCCTGTCTTGTAGAAATGCTCCCTAGCTAATTGTTCTATGATAAAAATGCCTATTGAGCTCACTCATTAGACAATATCCCTACACCCCAATCAATACGATTGTTAAGCGGGATTTTTTACAAGATGCCTTTCAAATTAAAGCCAACAAATTTAAGACGTCTTTTAAAAATAATTCCAATGTCACTTTTAATGCTATGACCAACTCTCTGGGAAAGTATCATGTTAATTAAATATTCATCCTGTGGATAAGCCATATGAAAAATGGCATGGCTGCACCGAGAAGAAACGGAACGAAAAAGGCTGTTAGCCCGCGGAGCAATCCTGCCCCCCTTGCAAAGGAACCAGGAGGTTTCCTTGGCAAGGAATACTCCATGGCGTCAATTTACAAATCAAAAGGCTGCACATGTGCAAGAATACGCTAATCAGTCAATATACCAATTACCTATGAGGTTAATTTCCCAGTCAACACTTAATCGTCTTGGAAAATAAATGGGCAATAAACAACGATCTTCGCTCTTGGGGCTAGAATTGAAACTGTAGGAAAATTCCCTAGGTAACTTTTCTACTTCTTTGTAAAGCTCATGTCTATTTTGATTTCGAGATATCGGTCATTAAACAAATTTAATCTTTTCATAATTGTCTGTTTAAATGGAGTTTCCCGCGGTCATTCACAAAGCATCCAAAATATGTAAAAAGGTAACTATATTAATTTTTCCGACACGTTTAGAAGTTAGGTTCAGAAGTTAGCCTACTGTGTAATTTTTTTAAAAACCGCAAATTTTAGTAATATCCTAACGCAAAGTGGAATACAAAGTTTAGAAGTTAGCATAATGTCTTGATATTACTGGAGTTGCGCGTTTTGTGACGAGTCCTGTATCTTACTACGTCTGGTCTAGTAAGCGCCGCGAAAGGACGTAAGACATTGGTTAATTAAGAGCACAATACACTAAATCTCATCCTAGTATTCACAGCAATTATCATTAATCATTAAACAATTAAAGTTATGCGGAAACATCACCCGACTTACTTCCGCTGGGCGTTCCGGGTCCATTTGTGCTATCGAACTCGAATCCCAATCTCTTAATTATCGCCGATTGCGTTTTTCCCCTTGAGCTATGCTCTTTTGTTTCCACTTTTTCTGTGCGATCTTCTATCTGTTGGATACAAAAATAATCAATAACGAAAAAGTGTCAATCATGTTTGTTGCAGCATTGAAAAAACAAGGCGCCTAGATACATCGGCCCCACCCAATTTATCCGCAACACCCAATGACAAACAAGATGTAGTAAGTATTCTAACAACTACAAACCCGATGCGCAGCTTAAAGGATAGAAGCTTAAGCTGAACTGGCTTGCGCGACAACAAGACTTTGACAGAAAAGAAGAAAAAAACTGCTTTTAAAAACGGTTCAGCGGAACAGAAACCTTCTTGAAGAAGAGGAGAAAATTATATAAAAATTCTCACGGAAATAGCTAAAAAAGGGGTAATTGCGAGAGAACTTGCTGACAGTAAATCCAAGCGTAAACTAAAATGGGCTGATGCGGCTCTACGGCACCGCTGCCAAAGCAGAATACATCCCCATTTCATGCTATATAACCCCACTTCATGCTATATATAGCAGTTCATGCTATATAACCCTATGTTTTTCGCTTTAAATTCATTTAGTACGATTCATTCATTACCAAGTACCCTCAACACAAGAATACAACACTTCCATCTCGTCCACCGAAGCTTATCTCTTAGACGCGACAACACCGCATCATAACCGACCGTCCCGATATGCTGATCGCTTCCCAATGCTTAATTACCAACGATGTACACAACTATCCCCTACTCGTATCCGACGAGATTCACCACCCTGACACATGATGTATGTAAACGCTTTCTACCTAAACCAATTGTCGAAATATTTGATGGAGATGAGATGGACTACTGGCCCTTCAACAACCAATTCCAGCTACACATTGCCGACAAAGTATAGACTCATACGACCTTAATTTAATATACCTACTCCAACATTGCACAAAGCTAAACTAAGTATCACTCTGTATGTACTTAACCCCCCAAATAATGATAAATACAACACAGCGGAAAAACATTTATGCACTCGCTGGGTGCAAAGATCAATACCGTAAAACCTACCTCCGCATAATTAAACATAGTTCTGTAACGCGCACGGGGGCTCATTTGTTTCGTTATGTTTTAATACACTTTTATATATATCTTTTACGCAATTTCTACACCTTTTATACAGTTTTAACAACACCTACACCGTATTACGCCTTTTGTTTGTTTCCTTTTATTTTACACCCTTTGTACTTGTTAATCACTTTATCATTTTATCTTGCTTGCTTATTTTACCACGCACGATTTTATCTCTGGGGAGTTTAAAGGGGAACTGAAGTCAATTTTAAGAATATCTTAATAAATGGAAAAAAATACGCTGGTTTCAAAAATCAAATCAGTTTCTTCCAATAGTTTTTGGTTAAAGAGTTATGAGCAAATATGCATTTCATTTTATGTTAGGGGATTTCCCGTATTACGTCACTGACGGTGTTGAGATTTCGTGCCTATATGCATTGTATACAATCATGTGCCGGTTTACAGGTGAATTAGTAACATAAGCGCCTGCAGGAGCGTTGTATTTTGGTTTTTTTATGGAGACTTAGCATAACACTTGTCATATAGCCTAACTGAACCAATGTACATGGTGACAGCTTACCTTAAGCGCGCTCATTCAGGCCTGCACGATCCTGGACCTAAGCTGAATGCTGAGGTATACAGGTCTCGTATTTAAATGACTTTAGAATAATAAGTCTTAGCAATTTATATCATAAATCATAGAAGTGAAGATAGAACAAGAAAACTAGAACAGGAGGCAGTAAACTGTAACTGCCAGCAATTTATAGAAATAAACCAGCCATCAATCAAAGATCAGACTATGCGGTGGGAACAGCCTATTTCTTTCATGATTGTTGCTTTTCAATATATAGCCATAATCTGCAACGTAGACTAGCAATGTTATTATCAACCCCTAGGCTACAAACTGAGAGTGTGCGAGATTTGGTTTACATATGCATAGAAGTTTTATCAAATTTCTTTTGTTTTCTTCATTTCTAGAGTAAATTTAAGGTAATGTTGTAACACTAAAATGGATGACAGTTTTCAGCATTCTGGCATGGATGAAAGAAGTTTGATTGTACACAATAAAACAACACAAATTTAGTCATGTGCATTTGAACCAAGGAAAACGTCTGAAAGTATTATTGAAGATGCAAGCCCCATAGAAGAAAATGTTTATTTAGAAACATTACCTATTGACATGACTTGGTGCCGTTGCAAAAACTGTATTCTTATGGACATGCCGCATGAATGTACATGCATTTGTGCACAAAATAACGCCAGACTGGACTTGCATTACTAAAAGCCCTTATTTTTCAATTATCTGCTTGGATAAAGCAGTTCTTGAAGTTGCACTTGATGTACTGGGTTGATCACTATGTTTAAAATCATAATCAGAAAAATTAAAAATTGTTGGAACTGTATTTTTCACCAAGTGGTTTGTTTTCATCATCTTGGCTACTCCATTGGAGTCAAATACAATTTTACTATGATAATCCTTGTCACAAATATGTACACTACACACTGCGGCGGTTCTTTTTCCAGGTAGTTTAGAACGCTTGCATTGTTGTATCCATTGCTTTAACCGTTTTTTGTCGTTGTGAGGAAATCGATGGAAGAGCACAAGTGGATTGGAATTTCGTGTGCTGTAATAGGAATTTGTACATCCCGGAGCAAAACAATGTAGTCCACTCACTCTTTCTTCCTTCTCAGTGGCTTAACTTTAGGCAATTTACAATATCTATTAAAAGGAACTAAATTAGAAAAGTGGTATATTCTTATTAACTTATTTGGGTAGTTAAGTAAAGATCTATTATATATATTCTTCACTTACGTATCTGAGTGCTTGCTGTGTACTTATTGTTAGACTACACATCAGCTACTCAACTGTGGATTAACTGGTTTTTGCAATAAGTGGTATTCTCAACCAGTAGGCTAATGCTCAGTTTCAATAACAGCAGACATTAAATGCACCACATACACAACAGCAAAACATTATACAAACAGCCAAGGTAAACCATGAAAGAAATAGGCTTTTCCCACCGCATAGTCTAGCCTTTGCCTAATGGCTGGTTTATTTCTATAAATTACTGGCAGTTACAGTTTAATGCATTCTGTTATAGTTTTCTTGTTCTGTTTTCACTTCTATGATTTATGATATAAATTGCTAAGACTTATTATTCTAAAGTCATTTAAATACGAGACCTGTATACCTCAGCATTCAGCTTAGGTCCAGGACCGTGCAGGCCTTAATGACCGCGCTTAAAGTAAGCTGTCACCATGTACATTGGTTCAGTAAGGCTATATGACAGGTGTTATGCTAAGTCTCCATAATAAAAACGAAAATACAACGCTCCTGCAGGCGCTTCTGTTACTAATTCAACTCTAAACTGACACATTATTGTATATAATGCATATAAGCACGAAATCTCAACAACGTCAGTGACGTAATACGGGAAATCCCCTAACATAAAATGAAATACATATTTGCTAATAACTTTTTAACCAAAAAATATTGGAAGAAACTGATTTGATTTTTGAAATCAGCGTATTTTTTTTCCATTTATTAAGATATTCTTAAAATCGACTTCAGTTCCCCTTTAAGTAATTAACGCTCGGTGCTGTGTTGATTCACGTGCTCGTGATATCTTCTAATTTAAGTATCAAAACCATCAGTTCTCTCTTGGCTAACAAACTGTTTAGACGTATTTTTAAATAGAGTGTCTTTTTATTAGTTTTATACGTGTTTAGTTAATATTAGTGTTTTTATAATGCGAAAACATTGCAAGGCCTTGTAATCGGTCCAACGGTAGGCCGTTAAGACAGCGTCCTGCGAAACCATACGAAATCTGTAACAGTTCCCGTTCGCGTTAAAAGCGGAGGTAAAAGAGAGTACACGTACGCTCATCTCGTTTCTGGTGCAAACCGTACATTCGGCGACCTTTGACTGACCAATTAGCTTCAAGCTATCCCAAGTGGCCGGCCCGCGAACATTAAACTGTTTACCATGACTCCTTCGGAACAGATCAATGTTAAAACGACTTCTTTCTCATTAACCGTTCTTCCGCTTGATGGCGACGAAGAGCTTCAACAGTCTGACGTCGCGTTCATTAAGGAAATTTCTTCTAAAGCAAGAACTCACAGCAAGAACTCACAGCCAAATAAACTGAACCGATAAAAGTACTTACGTGGAGTGGGCATGGCACAAATTCCTGGTGGTGACGTAATGCTACTGATCGGCAACGACAACGCTGTGGCACACTGGTGCCCGGAAAGTATCTTCGTATCAAATCTACGTGTGGCACCAGACGCTATCCGTACCCCCTAGATTGGCTTATATAAGGACCGTCGCTAGACACCTCGCCGAATGAAAAAGACGCAACCGGATTCTCTCTTCAAGCCACATCATGCTCAGGAAGTTGTAAAGGATTAACTGTGACGTAGGTGATATGTTTCCCTCCTCCGATATTTCTGCAACCGATGAAGCTTTTTTTTATTTTTTGACAACAACCAACGGTGGAAGAATTCATTAGTAATTTTTCGTCCTTGCATCGATTGGACATAAGCACGTCCAGGATTTTGTGTTTTTGTGCATACCTGAAGAACAGGATAGAGAAGAAAGAGAATATAAAACTTTCGATTGACAGAGAAGAACTTTGATCGCTGGGCGAGCCCTCGTGCGCTACGTTCAACTTCGGGAATTCTACGAATGGAAGCGTTTCCGACATTCGCTTTCTACGTCACCGATCTACAAACTGAACCGGTTTCTCAATAATGGTATTTGTCTGAGCTACAAAGTACGCTGGCCCGAAATTATTCTGCTACTAAACTACTGATCTATCCATGCCACAATATTGATGCTGGACATTTCTGGAATAAAGCACACTTTAAACATTATATTTGGAGCGACTGGGTGCAAAATGCTAGAGTTGCTACACGACGTATCCTGTCCCGTTACCTTCTGAGCCAGCGAGGAGCTGCAAGATATAAGAGACAGCTTTCATGGCTAATTTTCGTCGCCAAGACTGCAAATTGACAAACCACCGTTTATTCATACAGGAGTGGACTTCTTCGACCCGCTACTGACCAAGTTAAGAAAAGGTGAAGTAAAATGGTATGGATTCTTTTTTAAATGCATGACCACTGACGCCACCCTTCTAGAATTTGCTACTGACTTTTAATGACGCCCTGCGTCGTTTTACTTCCCAAAGAGGCTTCGTTCCTCACCTGTATTCGGACAACCTTTGTCGGCTGCGAGCGGATACTTCGAGAATGTATCGAAGAATGGAAGCGCAATCAAATCATCGACTACCTGACGCAGAGACACAGCGACTACCTGACACAGAAAATAACATGGAAATCTAACCCGCATGCTCCATGTCAATTTAGTGGAGCATGGTAGAGATTGATTGGCTTTGATTCGCTCCGTATTTGATTCTTCGCTCCACGTAAATTAATACTGGGTAATATTGCTGGACAAATCGCTCGATGATGATCTTCCGCATACTCTGCTTGTTGAATTGAAAAACATTATCATTACCATAGCGCCTACATAAGTACCGCTAGAGGTCGGAGAAGACCTACCGCTGACACTGAATCATTTTGTTGAAATTATATCCTGGTTCGGTCGTGTGGACGAATGGTTAACGCGACCGATACATATACCGACTAATATACAAAAACGGTCCAAGTGACGAGCCCATCATGGTTTTAAAACTTGGCTCGGTAAATAAAATGTTGAAATTCACTCTGCAATTACTCCTCCACTGACAGTAACACGTAGTCCAGATTGCTACCCCTGACGGCGCTACCTAGTTATCCTGTACCTCGCTGATGAGTTCTGGAAACGTCGGATTTAAGAGTATCAATATCAATAAGAGTGGCACTCGGTATTCAATAAGAAGTGACACTCTTAAATTAGGTTGTTTTGACATCGTTTACTGCGAATACTGTTGGAAAAAAGTAATCTATGACAAAGTTCTGTAGTATATAATTTTCTACCAATTGGTATTTTAATTTTTTTGATGACGTCGCAGTATTCGTAATGACGTCATAATTAATATTTCATACTCTAGTTACTCGTTACTGGTAGGTTGTACAAGTTAGTAATGTATTACAAAGTTGTTCAGAATGAAATTTCCTACAAAGTTCCTTTTTTTATTTTTTAATGACGTTAACTAAGCGTGATGACGTCACACATGGCTGACTAGAATGGCATTTCATCACCAGAATCACTGACGGTCTCGATCATGCTTTCAGTCTGATCGGCGGTAAACTACCGCGAAATGGCCATCTTTCTTCTGAATATCGAATAATATTTGAATAACAGAGAAAACAAAGGCAAAAGGATGAATAAATATCAATAGTAATTAGCAAAAATTATATATACATATATGTATACATACATCGTTGAAAGAGTGAAAATAACTGGAACAGAAACGAAAACAAAGATGGCTACTGCTAGTTGTATTCTCACAGAAACTGGTGTAACGATATTAATTCCCCGGAACGCAAAAAAGCGACGTTTTACCTAAAAATTAAACTAGGTACAAAATTTTTGAAGAAAATGTTTGTAGCATTTACTCAAAAAGTTAAGATTATGTTTTCATGCTTACTTTCGAAAGATCTATTCAAATGCTTTCCAAAAATATAAAAACTCGGAAAATTCCCCAAGAAACGACTGAACTGTGCAATTATTTTCGGGGACACCTCTAGGTTACATAATTGTAACCGTCGTGGTCTAAAGGTTAACCATTATAATTTACATCAAGGGTTAAATGTAATAAATTGTACAAACAGCAGTGTATGATTTTAGTCCGCATTTTTACCGTTAAAACCGCTACAAACCCAAAGTTTGGTAAATATGTATGCTACTTATGATTTAAGCTGAATTCGTAGAGTCGGCCAATTTTGTTTATTTACTACAGAAAATCATATCTCCGTATTAACCGTGTCATATCGTCGTATTGTCCTTATCTCCATATCCTATCAACCAACCGAATATTCGTATCAACTTTTACCACCAATTATAATAAAAAGGGAAAACTCTGATTTTTTTATAACCGATGCGGTTCATTTTTAAACTGGAAACTTGTTGCTCTACCCACGAAAGTAACAGTGGATAATAAGCACAATAATAATAAATGGGCCCGCTAGAACCACGAAACGATTATTTCGTCTCCGGTAGCAACAATTATACATTACAACAAGAGTGCACCATTGCACAGTATTGCGTTGTCTTTTTTGTAAGTAAACGTGATCTGCTGGCATTGATGAAAATACATATTTTACCATGTGTGAGACACAATTTGGATTTATTTTCTTTAACAAAAAGGACCCTTGTACGTCACTAATCCATAGACATCGCGCGAAGACACGGCCACGTTTTGCGTGTTTAACTCAGCCGACAATGGTTGAAGAGTAAATTTATACCAACTTGGTATGGGTTTAAAATTTCGGTGTCAAAAATTGTGTAAATAAAAATTATTATATGTCAATACCTAAACATGGAAATGACCGATATATTCTGGTATTATAATATTCTGATTTTTATATTCTGGTATTATAATATTATAATTTTTACCATGTTGTATAGACATACGTAATTTTTAAACTACCAAGGACTTGCACACCGCTTGCGGGGTGATTTTTCCTTGGGTAATCAATCTCGTGAAATGTCGCACTAAAGTTCCCACTGAATGAATGTGAATCCTATTCAATATTCATGTTTAATAGAGCGTAGCGCTCGTCAGAACTACGTTTAGAGAGCGCGATAGAAAGGTGAATGTGGTTTGACTAATACAAAACCCGATCTTAAACTTTAACCGATCTCTCTTTACGTTTTTGTAAACAATGTATATTAAAATCAGAAGTGTAGCAATTTGTTTACAAATGTACACTTCACTTAATTTATAATGGGACATTCCGCGTTTTTACCGTTAAAAGGTATTAACCTAGGTAAATGCCAAATAACTTACATACGGTTATAACATGCATTTAGAATAAGTAACATGCATCACGAGTATTTAAAGACGTAAAATACAATTATAGTTAACAAGGAATCATATTTTGCAATTGAGAAAAGACATTTAGCAACGAAGAAGTATTGGCTACTATACTAATTAGTAGGCGTTCTAGGGAAAGCGAAATTATAGACTTTCCGCTTCGCAGCTCGCGAAAGACCGTTAGGAAGCCTTCAGCAAACAGAAGCAAGATCAGACAACGCCTCGGTCAAAAACCAACAAAAGAAAGCGTGAGCCCACACGGTTACTAGAATAATAAATGTTATATACTTTATTTTCAAGCGTTTTGTTTATATATAACCCTAGTGACGTAAAGTGTCAAGTATGGTTTTAAACATACGCTTTAAAAAATATGCAACCCGTGGACTATAATTTGATTTATGTATAATTTCCGTAATGTTACTTTTTAAATAAGATGCTATAAAACAAAATGCGTCATTAATGTAAAAATGATACAGATTTTTATGATTTTTGTGCACGTGTAAAAACGTAGTCCAGTTTAGAATAATAATTTAATATATGTGAGCTTTGTTATTTTGGTACCTTTTACCTGTACACTTTGTACAGTGCAACAAAAATATTACGTCACATGACCATATTGGCTAATATCGCTTATCATATACCACGATATGTGAATCAGGTTTAATTCAAGCCTTTGCGTTTGTGGCGCGCTTTCTCTAGAATCTATTGTTCGACCCAACAAGAGCGTTTGTAGTCACCTTCAATATTTGATTCCTTTAAAACAGGCTGTTATTACAGGAAGCGTGTGCGCTGCAAACTCAAACACAACATTGGGGAAACGACACAAACTTTATAAAAAAATTAAGAAAACACCTTTCACGTTGTGTAGGAAACACCAAAGAGACGACGAGCTTCACTCTCCACGTTTCTCCGGTTTCCGTCTCTTTTAAACTCTGCTAAATCGAAGTTAATTACAAAATGGATATTTCTGGTTTTCACAACTGTGCGAATAATAAAATTCAAAATTATTTTGTTGGATTTCAGAATTTTAAAACGGTTCTATATGCTATAATCGCATTGCTACGTTTTTTAAAATCTTTATATACAATTAGTCATCAAATGACAATTTCATTTTCGTAAGTCAAGAATATTTCTTCGAATATTGTATTTAACTTTAATATTGTTCGACGTTTGCAGTTGGCTATCGAAAAATTAAGCAATATCGAGTGGAATATAAAACAAAATTTCCGGTGAAATCGACGAACAATGCGGGAGGAAACGTTAACGGTAATAGAAAAGTGTTGTATATTATTTTAGTGTATTTGTTTTGTTTGTTTAAAAAGATATTATTAAAAAAAATAAAGATGGTCATTTCTTCACATTGTTTTCCATTACTAACAGATTAGTAAATAATTAAGCACTGAAATTACAGTTATATGCTGTTATTAAAAGGTCTCTAAACATGCTGTATTGATACGTAATATTTAAACTAGCACGGACGTAGCAATCAGGTAGCTAAGTTACTTTTATTCGTGTCATCACTTTTAAGAAATGTCGCACTGAAGTTACCACTGAATGAATGTTATTTGGCTTTCAATGGAATACCCCTGTTCATTGGAGAGTAGCGCTCGCCAGAACTACGTTTAGGGGAGTGTGATAGACAGGTGAATGTGCCCTGACGATTCTTTGTAGCAATTAAAAAAAATATCAATTTTAATTTCTTTTTATGTAGCAACGTACTTATTTTACTAATGGGTAAAATGTAAAATTACTAATGGCTAAAATGTAAAATTATGTTACTGTTGTCACATGTCCTGTCAATTGTTAACGTGTGTAAATCGAACGAATACGGTAGAGATGAAAAATGTTTAGTTTGACAAAATGATTACTTCCCACGTCCAGGTCAGCTAAATTCGTTTTACTTACCTCGAGAAATGGTTCGGGTTAATTCCAGCTCTTGTTGCTATTTGTTTTTCTAGAATCTATTGTTCGTCCTTACAATAGCGTTTGTAGTCACCTTCTATATTCGATTCCCTTAAAACATGTTTTGTTAGGCGACGCGAGTGATCGCTGCAAACTCAAAAACAACTTTTTGATAATAACACAACCTTATTTTGATTTTGTTGGGTGATGTGTGATCGCTGCAAACTCAAGACAAAAACACGTTTCACGTTATGTAGGAAGCACCAAAGAGACGACGAGCTTCACCCTCCACGTTTCTCCGGTTTCCGTTTTTTTTCAACTCCACTAAATCGAAGTTAATTACAAAATGGATATTTATGGTTTTCAAAACTGTCAAAAGTTTAAAAGTTAAAATTTGATTTTTTTTATTTCAGAATTCAAACTGGTTCTACGCTATATTTGCATTACCACTACTTAATTCAAGAATTTCCTTATATGGCTTCATCCATCTTGTTACAATTTCACTTCGGGACTCCTATCTTTTCCTTTGATATAAGCATTTAATTTTGATATAAATTCACGTCTGGCCTCAATTTTCCTAACTTAAATTCAGCATGTTACTATTTTTATTATTGTAGTAAAAACATTAGTTTATGCTAAAGCATGTGGAAACTGTAATTCCACTGGACAAATCTGGTCACACCATTTTATTTTAATAAACAATATGCTTGTAAGTACAACTATTTTAAATTTGCTGTATAAATATACGCAGTTTTTAAACTAGCCTCGGACTTGCACGCCGCTTGCGAAGTTACTTTTATTTGTGTAATCAGTTTCCAGAAATGTCGGACTGACCTAACCACTGATTGAATGTAATTTGGCTTCCAACGGAACACCGATGTTTATTGGAGAGTAGCGCTCGACTGAACTACGTTTAGGGGAGTGCGATAGACTGATGAATCTGCTGACGAAATAAAAAACTCACACTAAAACATTTAATGAATACCCCATACGCTTTTGTTTATTTTTAATGTTATTATCAGATTATAGAAATTGGTGTGGAATTGATCATTTTACAAAATTCTTTATGTAACAACGTATTAACAAAATCAAAGATTTTGATTTAATTCATTAATTGACAACATACTTAACTTATTACAGGTAAATTGGGTTATATGCACTTACTGATTTTATATGGCATGTAAATTGCCTTTATTAAACACACCTCTTCTGTTTCCTTATAATTTATCCAACCAATATGATTAAAATAAGTGCACTGAAACACATTGAATACGTTTAGTTTAGTTTATTCATTTTTTACCCCAGTTTTAAAAAATGGCAAACGAATATAATTACGACACAGGAACAGGAAAAGACGGCAAAACGAACAGTCGTTAAAACACGTCATTAGAAAAAAGGATATAAAGTAATAAATATAGCGGACGCGGCCGCCAAACCTAAGACGCGTGTCTTATTTATTAGTGTCGTGTCTTATTTATTAGTGTTAATGTTATGTATACTAAGTAAAAAATCCGGAAAGTAATTTAAAATGCAAAAGAAATATAGTTTCTGCGGGATGGAATATGTGATATTTATTTTTGTTATATTAAAATTACAACGCCATGCATTACTGGAGACCGAAATATTGTAAACTAGAGAGTGTGATATCCAACAGTATTTTTAAACCCCCTGTTGAGTGTACGCCATATGTTTCTCCTTGAAAAAACCGCCCGGTTTTCATACCTTATCACTTTTGGTATATGTGAAAAAAATTACACCCCCTTTACGCAAGTAGAACCTAATGGGTTCACGAGTTAACGAACGGGCGGCCTTAAACGAACGGGCGGTCTGAAACGAACGTGCGGCCTACAACACGGCTGCTCTGCTTATATTCGTGGGTGTAACTGGAATTTTCCTGACGTAATTTACCCAAAATTTGCCACTCTTGATCTAAACCATATTAACTACCAGCAGAATAGTTAACTTTATTGGACATTTTCTTTCTTATTATATTAAGTGTAAATTGGACTTATGACTGATCAATAGTTAACGTAAAATTAAAAAAGGTGATTTCCCCGAAAAGGGTTAAGGATATTTTTAAATTTACGTATCACTTTAGTTCGTATTTACATTTTGTATTTATTTCAGTTTTCTGTTTTCACCTTCTTACGCCTAATGAGACTTTATTTATGATTTGTTAGGCATATTCTATTTTAGGGGCTTTCTCGTACACTCGTTAAATTAAATGCTAGTTATTTATTCCTAAACTTTTAGATAATTGTTCCTTTTTAATCAGGAAATGTCAGCAAAAATCCCAAAATGCTCAAAATAAATTTCTCTTTCACTTTATTTCTGATAGCGGGAAATCCCCTCGGGATGTTTGTATTGTAAAATAGGAGCATACTCATCCTTTTGGATATTGCAAAACACATTTACATTGCCAGCACTCATAGTACTTGATACAAGGACCAACTCGTACGATGCACATCACTGGTTATAAAAGTGATGCC
>CH002592.1:830564-899213 GCA_000149265.1 Ciona savignyi
CATTGTGTTTTAAATGTAAAACTTATGTATGATACATAATGTCAAGAAAATTAGTGGTGGGTCTTTTGCAGCATTGCAATACTACTTACTTCGAAAAAGATTGTACAAATATTGGACTTTGATAAATATTGTAACGCTTATTAACTATGCCAAGTCACGTAACAATGTTGGCAATGGATAAAACGACTGTGAATTAAATATTTCATTTACACGTGTAAATCTTGTTAAATGGTTGCATTACATTTTTAAGAGTATTGTATAGAGCGTGTGATAAGTATGTTTATAAATATTGGTGAAGCATACGTTACCGGTTTCATAATTTACAATTTTATAAAAAATGTCATTATTTTGCGGTAGGTTATACTATTATTATATTACAGCGTCGGTTTAAAATGTAACCCTAGGTTCTGGGTTATGTACTAAGACATATAACGGATATAGTCTAAAGCATTGGTTCTTAACCGGGGGGCACCCCTCGAGGGGGGCACACATATTTTGAGGGGCGCGTGAGCCTTAGAGAATCCGAGCTTTGCGAACAAAACTGAAACTTTTGCTGCACATGTTTTTTGGTTTATCTAGATCAAAAGTACATAAAGGTTAGTTGTATTACAATAATTTACACTACAGATTTAACTCGTGTTATGGGTTAAGACAACCAATCAGTGAGTTTTTAAAACAGTATAGCGGTATATCAGTGATCAAAAATTAACTATTAAAAGATGGGCGGCGTAAACTGACATTTATCGCGCAAGGGAGGCGCGGCACCAAAAAGGTTAAGCACAACTGGTCTAAAGTAAATGTTTTAATAAATCTGTAGCATTTTCTTAATTATAATGAGCACATCACAGTATCTCTGTCAAGTGGGCCGCGCGTGTTATCTAAAGAAGTATCTTAGATAAATGCACAAACGGGGTCACCAACGATTTAAAAAGAAACAACCGAGGGTATCTTTCCTTTCCAGGTATTTTGTTTGCATAAGCTAGGATATTGTAGTTTTGGACTGTCCTGTGTGAAACTGGGTAAATTAAACATTTAATTAAAATGTGTATTTTCTGATTCAAATTAGATATCTGATTTTTTATAATTGTGTTCTAAATATTCTTTTGCAGTCCGGTGATAGAGGTGATAATGTCAAAAATGCTAAATATGGGATTTTTTTTTATTATTTTACTTAAAATAGCAGGATTTCATTATGCGTATTTGTAATAATAAAGCAAACTATGGGCAAGCTAGTTAGAGAATAAATCTAAGTCCGTTCAAACCAATGACGCAACCGTACATGCCTGCCAGCAAGACGCAAAAAAAGAAATAAAAAATGGAGTAAAATCAATATGGTTTCCTTCATTTTAGAGGAAATCGTGTAAAAACCATATCTGCCACTGTACCTTTTACTTTGTAGAACCCCGCAATGATCCGAGCAAAGAGAGTGTTACCAGCTGCTCGTTTCTTTCTGTCTTCCTCTCCTAGGAGTATAACGATGTTTTTTGAGTAACATAAAATTACGATAATTTAACAAGGTGGCCAGTATGCGTTCCAGCAATACAGCAAATAAGTTCAAGTTGTTCGGTTCCTACGGGCGGACACGGTGATACCAAAAATTAAATTGCCAAGTCAGACAATCAAATACTTTGTTGTTTCCAAAATGCATCGATTAAACTTTTTTAAGACCAACTACATATATGTGCACTAAATATAATCTGAGACGGATTAACGCAAACTAGGCTTTATGTGGCAGATTAAAAAAATATTATTTTCTTTTCGCTATTGTTTAAAATAAAAGTCTAATCTAAATACTGGTGTACGTGTAAACATAGGCTATATGCATTTAATATAATATAGGATATATTTAGTTAAATGTTTTAATTGCACGTCGCAAGAGTTTACAACTGCACCATTGATCAGGTAAAGAGCAGGTACGGTTGTGTAGCCAAATGGTTAACTCGATCGATAAATATGCCCCTTTTATACAAATAATACGGCCCTGGTGATAAACCCATCATGGATTCGAAACTTGCAAGACGCAGAGAACCGAAGGTCGTGTGGCTGAATAGTTAACGAAACTTAAACCTAAACTCGATTTAAAAAAATATACCAATATCAGTCGTGTGGCCGAATGATTAGTGTGACAGATACATAATACCGACTGCTATACAGAGGTCCTAGTGCCTAACCCATCATTGGCAAAAGACTTTGCTCGGTAAAATTTGAAAGCAGTAATTGCAAAAGCAACCAGACATCCAGGTAAATGATAATCTTATGTTAATTAAATTTTTCCATATGATATTGATACGTACGTAACTGGGGATTGTTACGTAATATATTTTTGCAATTTTTACAACACCTCTTCAATGCCGCACGTCGTTATATTTAATTAATATCTTGTGCGTGACTTTATAACAGATAAGTTGTTGCATTTCAAATATTGTCATTATTTTAACAGAATCCAAGGCGCTACAATAGCGCCTGGTTACCCGATCGTGGCATTAAAACATTTACTGAATACTGGTTCTATAACTCCCCCTTAAATATGCTCTTTAGCGGGATCAAGAAAGCCCATTTCGTAAGGTTGTCGTAGACATATTGATTTCCCTTTTTATTCTTCTCTCAGCTCGATTACTAATTTTTATTGTTCACCTGAGTTTTAATCTGATGGAATAGCCCGTTTATACCAATGACCTAGCAACCGTAGATGCCTGACAGCTTGACACAAAAAGGAAATTTAAAAAAGAGAGTAATATCGATATGGTTACATTAGTAATCGAAGGGATCTTATAATATTCATATTTACCACTGCACCTTTTCACGTTGAAATTTGCAATGATCACAGCAAAGAGATTGACACCAGCTTCGCGTTTTTTTCTGTCTTGCTCTTCTAGGGGTGACATGATATTATTTGAGTAGCATAAAATAAACTAGTTGGCCAGTATGCATGTGTCCTGGTAGTTAACGCGACCGATACTTATATCGATTTATGTATAAAAAACAGTCTTAAGAACGATCCTATAATGGATTTGAACCTGCGATCGGTAGAAAGGCACTAAGAGATAAACAGTCGTGAGGATGAATGGCTATCACGGCCGATTTATAAACAGTGTTATTTAAGAAAATGATATCAGGGACCTTAAAATCGCGCATTTTGCATTTTTATTTTATGATTAATTAATTTTTATTTTATGATTAATTATCAATTAAATATGAAAACACCATGATGCATAATATCAAGAAAATAAGCGTTGGGTCTCTTGCACCATTAATTATCAGACCACCTACTTATCTTGTACAAATATTGGACTTTGATAACTAACATATCGCATAGGATGGTGACTTAGCATTGTTTGCAAAATATAAAACGCCTTGATTGGAAGCTTACGCGAAGAATTTTTTCACGCGAGTGACGGGAGTAAATCTATTGATAAAAAAAATGAAACATGTATTATAGACTCCAGTATTCGAACGCGCAATATGTATAGTAAAAACGGTCGATGATATGGATTGTTTTTTTATTTTATTACAGCCAACCAAACAAGTTTTAATATTTATTGTTTATATCGCAACGAACGCCACGACAAATGATTTTATTTCAAACCGTCACACAATTATTGTGGTCTTTTTTACTATGGACAACGAAACAATATTGTTGTGTTTTTATTACAGAGAAATTAACACCACCGTTACGTTTGGTTTGCAAACGACAACAACATCCGTGTTTGTTAAATCATATCCAGCCAACCACAAACAAATGTTCAAATGTTTATTACACCATAGTCAACCACACACTATTGTTGGTTAATTCGCCAATAAAAAAGTATTGGGAAATATATTTGGACCCAGACAATCACAATCGTTAATTTTGATTTGTCATACATCCAAGTACTATTGTTTGTTTTTTGTTGTTGTCAAAATACAACTAATTACTGTTGTTGTATTTATCGCGCGATCTTGAATTCCAATGCACATCGATATACAACACAACACACATCACATTTTTACGAATATTCCGCGATTGGTTGCACCAAAGTATCAATCGCGGGTAGTACATTGCGCATGCGGCAGCTTGCTAGAAACGTTATTTAGCATTTATCTGGCATTAGACAAAATCTTATGTTACACGAAGATGGCCACGATTGCCTGTGTAATATCAATATTTGCGTTTGTTCATCCAAGATGGTCAAAATCAATATCATTTTTGGTCATTTGCAATAATCTTTAACTTCAGTGCTTCCACGTCCTAAAAAGATTCTGTTTCTATATTTTCATATCGAGTAGTTTCTTCATCGTTAAACCAAAACAGATAGATCAGGTATATACTTAAAATATGAATAATACTGAATATTTAAACCGGGTAAAAGAAAATTAAAACACGTGAAATTTCACAAAATTTTTAAACTAAAGATATATTGCTTTCCAGATTTATTCCTTTAAAAATATATGCAGTAAAGCACCATCCATTTTTAAAAAGGCATCCAAATTTGTAGGCTGGATTTGTGTGTAACACAGGCAAAATCTTACGTTAAACGAAGGTGGCCAGGATTGCCTGTGTAATACCAATATCTGCGTTTGTTCATCCGAAGTGGTCAAAATTAATATCAATATAAATAAATGCTCTTTTGCACTAACCTTTTAGTTCAGTGAGACGACATCCAAATTAGATTCTGTTTCTATAGATTCGTATCAAGTCATGGTGGCAAAACTAGAACTTACATGCAATGATATTGGCGAACAATATCAATATTTAAATAGATAAGAGAAGTATCGTGGATCGTATCCTTTTTCTTAAAGTTTTTTATGGTTTCACCGATTTAATATGAGTCAACAACGCTGTATTTACGAAATGGTCTAATAATCTGCTTTTCAGCAACGCTATGTGGAGATAATTTATAACCGACACAGTTAATCTACAGCAGCGACGCTATTAACTGGTCTTACAAAGTTATGCACAACTATTTGACACATATCAATGCAGATATTTAAGTCGATTTCTGTATTAAAATAAAGTAATTGATAGCTGATCAAAGTAATATTATTCACCAACCAAATCAATATGCATTGTTAAATTCTTGAATTTTCACCTAACGGAAAGAAACAGATGAGTGTAATTGTGGATATTTATTTAATTACGCAGAGAGAGAAGTCCTTTGCAAATCGAGTTCTGGTGCTTATACCTATCAACGAAAGCTATTAGATTTTGATACGCTTTAATAATCACCAACCATCAAATGCGGAAACACCTTAACATTTTTTGATGGTTTTGTTAGAAAATTTTAAAGTAACGTTCTACAAATAATTACTACGATATAAGAGTACACAGCCATTTACTGCAAAAATGACGAACCATGATTTTCTATTTATTGCTGGTCATAGGTATTAAACGCTTAAAAATAATAAGCAGATGGAAATCGTTGCAATATTTTTTGTCTGGGCTAAGGCGTCGCCCATCACTTAAAAGAATAATAGATATAAATAGTTTTATACCAATATAAATGTGGTATTACACACGCTGCAATACCACAGTTATTAGGTAATTTGACGATTTCCCGTGTTATAACGCTCATATCAGATCCCATGCACGCAAATAAATAATTTCATTTACAATATTAAATAACATATTTTGATTTGCTGTAGTGGGTGATATTTATGTTTATCACCATTAGTGGGAAAACGAAATTGACCTTTCACAGAAATGTTCTGATCACCCCCCCACCATCGAGACAACGGGGCATTTGTACTGTGTTTAGCATTATTGACGTTCTTTTAATATTGGATTATTATTTAATCAATTGAATAAAGTTACCAGGTTGTACAAATATTTAACTTCTGGTATATTTCTCAGTTAAAAATGTTTAATGTTATTACTTAAAATACGCAGCAAATATAAAACGCACAACTCGACAGCAGCGATATTAAAAAGAAGCTCTTTTAGATTACCATGATAACACAACTAGACTTTATATTTAGTTTTAATTTACCAAGTCTGTATACTAAAGTAAACATTCGGCCACATTATCTCAACATAGGTTGATGTATTGATATACGTGTATATTGCCCTTTGGCGCCAGATAACGATTGCATTAAAAGCAGCAGCAGCAAAAATATTGTCATTTTACAATTTTAGAAATATTTCGATAACAAAAAAATATAAAATAATAATGTGTTTGATTAAGAATTTCCAATTGAACTCATAAGGAGATAATACTTGATCATAGCAAAACTACCAGTTTATAAATCGATTATGCTTGCTTGCTGTACGAAGCACTTTATATACAGTCCACTCGTGGGTTTGGTTCGGGGAATAAGTACATTCAAATAAAACACATGTGAGATAGGACATTAACAATAAACGAGAGCTACACAAGCTTAGGTAAATTAGTTTCGAATTAATATGAGGGTATCCTATCGTAAGACACTTCATGCACACAATCAAGTTTCTGAAGCTCTTACAGTGTGTGGATGGTTGGTTCATTTATATCCTCGTGGGTGGGAGGCCAGGCTTTATCCACAGGTATCATAAGATACCTCATGCTCACAGTCGACTTGCTGGAGCTATTACAGTGTGTGGATGGTTGGTTCATTTATATCCTCGTGGGTGGGAAACCAGGCTTTATTCATGGGTATCATAAGATACCTCATGCTCACAGTCGAGTTGCTGGAGCTATTAGCCTACAGTGTGTGGATGGTTGGTTTATTTATACCTTAGTGGGTGGCAAGCAAGGATTTTCCACGGATATCGTAACACACTTCATTTTCACAGCCAAGATGCTGGAGCTATAACAGTGTGTGGATGGTTGGTTCATTTATATCATCATGGGTGGGATGTAAGGCTTTATCTACGAATATCGTAAGACACTTTATGCTCAAAGTCAAGTTTCTGGAGCTACAACAGTGTGTGAATGGTTGGTACATTTATATACTTATGTCCACTGTCGAGTAGCTGGAGCTATTACAGTGTGTCGATGGTTGGTTAATTTATATCATCGTGGGTGGGAAGCCAGGCTTTATCCACGGGTATCGTAAGACACCTAATGCCCACGGTCGAGTTGCTGGAATTATTACAGTGTTTGGATGGTTGGTTCATTTATATCCTCGTGGGTGATAAGCCAGGCTTTATCCGCGGGTATCGTAAGACACATTATGCCCACAATTGAGTTGCTGGAGCTATTACAGTGTGTCGATGGTTGGTTAATTTATATCATCGTGGGTGGGAAGCCAGCCTTTATCCACGGGTATCGTAAGACACCTCATGCGCACAGTTGAGCAGATGAAGTTAATACAGTAAAGGTTCGTAGAATATATATTTGGGCCATATAACATACCTGGCTTTTGGCTAAGCGGTACAGTTCCAGATCCGGTGGAAAGAGACATGTCCTTTTAACTTACTACGCCATTGTCATCGACCTTCCGATTCGCCATGGAGAGCGCAGGTTTTGATTACCAAGGATGAGCGTCAAAACAAGAATGGTTAGGATAGTATAGGATATTCATGTTTTTCCCCTGAATGGCAAAATCAAAGGGGTTAACACACGGACAATCGTCAGATTTTCTCGCGCCCACCGTCGAGCAGTGTGTTGTGTATTTCCTTAAATTTGGTAAAACCCATTAATCCGCCGGGTACAGCCAATGTCCGTAAAGTGCCTTGCCCGATGAGACAACCGACTAGCTAGCGACCAGCACCTGCAAACTTTCGATTGAAATGCGACGCACTTAACCGCTAGGTTAAAGGGCAGGTTATAGACTACTCCTAGACAATAAACCATTTTACTTCTATGGATGATTATTCTTTGCCACGAATCGACGATCGAAAGAAGATCGATCATTTACCGCTTTCGTCACCAACGGGAAGTAATTTCAATATTGCAGACTGTCATTTGGAGTCACCAATGGTGTATACGCTTTTCAAAGGATGATC
Organism: Ciona savignyi; assembly: GCA_000149265.1. Classification (NCBI taxonomy): domain Eukaryota; kingdom Metazoa; phylum Chordata; class Ascidiacea; order Phlebobranchia; family Cionidae; genus Ciona; species Ciona savignyi. The sequence continues at coordinate 838,468 of CH002592.1, forward strand.
GATTAACTAGTTGAAAAGTACCATCTTAAAAACGTCTTCGCGCACTTCGACAATATCCCAGTTGCAGGCAGGGACCTCGAAGAACAAGACAAGAGCATGGCAGCCTTTTTCAGGGATACCAAAGCAGAGAACTTTAAGTTTAATGAAAAGAAATGTTTATTTTCTGTCAGTAAGATCGATATTCTTGGATGTAGATTTCAAAAGTACAAATATTACCCGACCTTGAACGTCTCTGGCCTTTACTGGACCTTCCGATCCCCAGATCCTCGAGAGAGCTGAAAAGTTGCGTAGACATGTTTACAATGTATTCAAGATAACGAACCATTCTGCGTCGAGTGTAACGCTTTAGACTTTGCTATCGGAGCTCTTTTAAGCCAGGGAGGGCGCCCCGTTGCATTTATGTCGAGAACACTGTCTCGATCGGAATGTCGCTACCCATCAGAGGAAAAGAAAGCTACGTCGATCATTGAAGCTGTACGGAAATGGGCATACTCTTTACATGGCCAACATTTTACGCTAGTAACAGCCCAGAAATCGGTTGCTTTTATGTTATACCAAAAGCGTAAGGTTAAAAATAAAAATGCAAAAATACAGCTTTGGCGTGCGGAGCTAGGCACATTTAGTTATGAAATTAACACAGACCTGGCATCAATAACGTCGCTTATGATACCTTATCCAGAATTTGAATTCACGAGACATTGGGCCACCCCGGTATAACAAGATTATCGCAATTTGTTATAAGCAAGAACCTTCCATATTCTTTAGATGACGTAAAGAATACATGTGCAAAGTGCAGAACATTTTGACAACAATACGAGGAGTAAAATGGGTGGGTGTGGCTTCATTTCGAATAAGTTGTTCACGATTTTAATGCATAAGGCGCGATAACTTGGTGGGTTATCAAACATGGATCATATTTGACAATATAGTCACTGGTTTGATAGTAAAATTAGCCTTGAATTGTTCCCATTGTGTTGGGTTGGATGTTGTATTAATAGAACATAAGCAGCTAACGTCTGGGGATTTGTCTGGGGAGCAGCAAGTTACTTTAGTTTATCTTGGGATGTGCAGAAGTTGGTAGCATTCCAAGATTGATATAGTAGTGCAGAGGTGAACAAGTGGGTGAAGCATTTGTGGATTGTGATCGCTCAGATGCGTTTCTCAATTGTCATTTGCGAGTTTGTGATTCTGCAGTTAGCGTTGGATCCCCATCTCGATCTGCTGAAGTTCGATGGCGAGGAGCAGATCTTCCTCCTCATCCTGCATCTCCGTTCCCACCACCTCGCTCTGCTGGTTGTGCGCAACGAGATCGGGAAGTCGGCGGTTGCTCGGGTGATCGACGCTCGACGTGGGTTCGACCTCCGTGCACACAGACGGGGTGGCAGGACGACCGCCGTTCACCGAGTAATTGCTCTTGTTGAGGTCGGTATCGGAAGCGTGAGGCCTCATATTCCCGTTCGCGTTCGCCGTCACTTGTTCCGGGATCGCGGATGTCGTCTTCGATCGAACGTTCCTCGCGATCGGTCCGTACTTGATCACGATCCGTTGATCCTGGATCGGAAGAACTTCATCCTCATCGGGCTTCGCGATGTAGCATTCTTCCTCGAAGTATCGCATCGCGGATACGTGCGACGTGGTGCTGCTGATGTCGGATGTCACGTCCACCATGGTAGGACTGGACACGCGTTGCACGGGGAAGGATGGGAATGCAAGTGGTTCCCGCCCATAAGCTGTATTGCCCCGAGCTCACAACAGCACTCATCTGAGAAATTGATGGAGGAATTTGAACCACATTTTTTTCGATTTTGCTGGAAACTTTAGCAGCCCCTATGTCGGTTGTAAAACTATTTTTCTGCTCGTTTTCCGAAGTTTTGGACATTTCTGGGCAAGGAATCGTTCCGAATTTGTGTTGCTGCAACTTTGGATCTGTTATTTTCTTCTGGACAAGTTTGTTTATGACCTCATATTTGCATTTCCGTAATTCGTCTAAAGTTTTGGTCTCGATATCTTTGCACGAGGTCAGTTGATGGGTGGGTGCGGGACGGTGCGTGTAATTATCTTCCTGTGGTGGTGGTTTGGTGGGCAATATGGGTTGGGGGGTTTGGATGTGCATCAGCATGTTCGGTGGTACATAGACTTGGAGGGGTCGCTTGGATCTGCTGTAGGTGAATTTGGGGTTGGACCATCAATTGTGGGGGTTCTGGGTGGTGGGAGGCTGGGATGGGTTGGTAGGGGTACTGTGGGGGCACTGGGACAGAATGGGGGTGATCCGAGTCCTGTGCAACAGGTTGTATGGGGTAAGATGGGGCATGGGGCCGCTGGATGATATACTGAGGCGGGTGGAGCACTGGTAACGTGTTCTGGGGGTGGTTTGGGGGGGGGCGGGTGGTCCTGTAGCATTCCACCCCGCATGCTATGCACGTTCTGTTGGTAGATCTGGTGGTTCCCCTGCATTGCTCTTGGGGGGTGCTGGGGCTTTGGGTCGTACATCACTTGGTCGCTGGTAACGTAATGCATTTGTATGGGTTGGGGGGAATTCCCTGCTGCATGTGTTGGGGGATTTGCACAACAGAATGGGTGACTTGGGGCTGACGCATGTGCATTTGTGGGGGCTGGTTGGGGTTTGGAGGGGGTTCCATGGTTGGGGCAGTACAATAGTGGGTTGGTGGTTGTGGGGGGGTGTAATTGGGTTGGTCGGTGGAGAAGTAGCAGTTGTGCATGCATGACGAACCACTCGACCCTGGATGTAGGGTTTTATCATCAGCTGTAAATGCGAGGATATCTGGTTGGATGGTTTTCTTTCGCCGACTACGATGAAATTGCAGTTCGTCATCGGAGTGAGCGAACGTGCACGAGGAACCTCTCGGACAAACACCCGTGCTCTTACTATCTCGGCACATGGAGGTCTTGTATTTGTTGCTCTGCACGTTGGGGTCCCGACTCTGCCACACCCAGCTGTTGTGGTTGCGAGTGAAGTTCACCAATCCTTGCACAACCACGCGAACCGAGTTCATCGATTTGTCCAACGTCATCCAGTCAGTTGATGGGTTCTCAGCATTTATTTGCGCCAAATAGTTGAAATGGGCGATGAGGGGTTGCAGGTTGCCTGGGTCAGCCGATCTCTGCAACGCAAGCTTAAGGTCTTGTATGCATTGATCGTACGATGCCCAACTCTGCAACCGATCAATGATGGACTGCATGTACGGCTTGTGGGATTGATCCCCGTACAGCAGGGCGCTCCACTGGTCAGGAGCGATACGTAGTCCGGCCTCACGAGCAATCTGCACCACCTGCTGATCGTGTTCTCTTCTCAGCTCCTCATAACTCAAATATTCATCCTTTAACCTCATCAAGGAAGAATTTCCCTCACGCTTTGTGACTTTGAAACACGAAGCTCGATACAATAGCTGGACCACGTGTCCGATACTCGTCTTTGAAGCCTGCTGGAACTGAGTCTTTAAATTCTTTACCACAAGTTGGACTAGAACTTTTCTGCTGAGTTCGGACGAATCCGATCCATCCTCGAATGCAAAGTGAATGAGTTTCAACGCTTCCTCCTGCATGGCGGGCCCGAGGAATTGGCAGCCTCGAGCACGGACTGCTGCCCATAAACTTGCTGACAACGTCATGGGATTCTGGTGCAAGAGGATCAACTCGGTTGCACATCGCTCCCCAAGTGCACGACCTGCACGGAGTGCACGCTTCCGACCCTCCCCCTCCACTAACTGACAGTTGATCAGAGCAACTATCTTGCGCTGCATCGGTCTTGTTAATTCCGGTCCCTTGTTTGGCCTGCAACAAAGGTATTTCATGAGTTGCAACTTAATTCCTTCAAAGCAATAACGTAAAGAACAAATTTTTCACAACAATCCACCAATATCAGTGCGATTAACTTAAATCAATTGACAATATGTGAAAACGAAAAAAAAGTTTGAAAATATGCAAATCTATTGTTACAAACTATTCCTTTGTGTTTGTGTTCATTGATGATGAGTTCCAAAACAGTGAACTTATTGTTGAGTACATAGAGTATATTGCACGAGTGCCATGAACTACATGAAACACTAATAGTAGTTGCGACAATAATGTGCTTTAACAGGAATTGCAAACCTTAAGATATCGCCATACCGGTAATTAGATTTAATTTCAATTCAACTAATAACTATAATTCTGTCTATGTTTCACAAACATTACCTTACTTGTTTTAACTCCTAAAGCAAAATTAGTTTGTTATGGAATATTCATGTTTTATCGAAATCAATGAAAAAGCATAAGGCAACTACCAACTATCACACAGATATCTGTAAAATTGTCGCCCATTGTCGGGTTATCAAATATATTGCAGTGTGTTTCTTTTAATTTAATTGAAAACAATAAATAATTTACTTCCGGGCAATTTCCGATGAGTGCTTAGCTAAAGGAGACAACCGACAAGTAATTGGTGGGTTTCGATCCCATAACATTCAGGCTTCTTGCATAACGCTAAGGTTTTTACTGATTGAGCTGTGTTATACAACCGTCTGTATGTTAATGTAAAAGCGCATCATATTAACTGAATTTAACTGAAACGCGTTACAACTGCCCAAATGGACTCACCTGAGGTACAATGCCAATTGCTCCACATTCCTCTTGGCGCTTTCATATAACTTAAGGTATTGCGCAATATTCTCTTCATCGGCATCATTCCTGCTCTCTCTCCGTGGTGGGGTGGTCTCTACTGCCTCCATGTGGACATCATCCTCTGGCATGAGGAGCAAAATGGCGGAATTCACTGGAAGATCGGATACGTTGCAGGTGATGCTGGTTTGATCCATTTGACAATGAGGCTGCTTCAAGTCTGCAAGACAACATCTGCACACAGTGTGGCCGCAGCCCAGGCTGATCGGACATCGATTCGTTCGATTAAATTCCTTCTCGCACACAGAGCAAACTAGGAACTGATTCCACTGGGGCTGCTGCTGGCTCTTTCTCTCAATCGACTTGTATTTAGAAGCCATGACATCAAAACGCCACTTTTAACATGAACTTATAAAGTTTAAATAATCACATTTTTAATAATAATTATTCTGGGTGAAATAATTGGTTAAATTATGTCAACAAATGTATGGCACTAATGAATGTAATTAAACACATTATCATCAATAATACAGCTGAAAATGAGATTAAATATCTGGTTCTCAATGATTGTGTCTTGTGTAGATAAAGCAACAGAAACATAGATTGGGAACCATGCGATAAAAGTCACCAAAACTTCGGCATTAAAAATTAAAATATGAATTGTATCGGTCAACATCGCTCAGTCGATGAGATTGTTGGAACAGAACCATTCGCGGAGTAAATTGTGACATTGTGCATTAAGCAGACATCGCCTGAACAAAAATATTATTTTAGCAGACAGATGAGCGAATGGACTTTTAATTGCTGTTTTCGACAAGTAATATTCGACCAAATTCAAAAGAATTTTTAGTTTGGCGAAAACCACATCTAATCTAATATAATATTAAAAAATAAAAATAAATGATAATATGTAAAGAAGATGTCGGTTTCTTACTATTTTGGATCGCGATCAAAGATACGCTAAGGGTTAAAGTGGTATTTATTCATGGCTCGCGCAACGGTTTAGTAAGGAAACACGAAGAGGCGTGAGATTTGCCATCTGACGGAAAATAAATGTTAGTCAGTTCTGAAAAGATCTATTGGTGAGTCCCAAGTGGACTGATGTGTAAATACAAAACACGGAAGTTTATACTGAAAGTGACAATGGGCGCGAATGCAATAAAACAGGGCGTCCGCGTTATATGACGTTTGTCGTGACGATCAATGTGTTTGTTCTCTTGTGCAACCGGTGCAATTAATATAATGATTGTTAGATAAACAACAAAAGATGTTAGATAAACAACAAAAAAAAGATATTAATATAATGATTGTTAGATAAACAACAAAGATAATAGGCCTAGATTTTTTTAATATTTGTGATGAATCGATGCTTTCGTGAACTAATATAATTGTTTGTGTTTAATGATCACGTATTGTAGAACCCGTATGTAAACGACGTATATCTAACGAGTAATTTGCGTCGTATTTACGACAAATACACCGCCTTTTGTATTTAAAACTCCAGTCATTATCGCAATTAATAATAAGCGCCAAAAAGTATTTCTTGGGGTATATCTTTCCTATATATTGTTGTGTATGTACCGTTCATAAAATGCCACCAATCGCGTTACTATGCGCTGCAATCTCAATAATAAGCAGCTTTCAGAATAAATGTCCTGCCGTGCGTCTGTGGTCTATATTGTGAATTTTATGCTGTGAGTTACCGAAGTCCGAAATCAGACAAGCACCGACTTTACAAACGTGAAAGGACAGCCTAAAGTGACCTTTTGGTTTAGCGACGAGCAGCCAAATGCGCTTGCCCCTATAGAATTAGAAGAAAAAAACAGGGGTGCTAAATATACATATTTTTAAAACTGTACACGATTTGCTACATTACGAAAAATCAGCTGCAGAAGAATAAAATTATTCTTGCCAATGGGAACCTATCGACGTGAAATCAATCCAGATTACGGATTAGCGGTGACGTTGGAGAAGGTGCTGTGTTCATATTTTAGTCGACCTGTGCCACCAGAAACATTCTCTGGAAGAAAACCTAAAGAGAATTTTTAAATTGGTTTGAGAATATGTTTGTGATTTAACAGTGACCCAAATAGAAAAATAGTAGAAGGTTAACCGCTTTGCTCTGGAATTAATTTGGTTTTCGTCACTGATTGGTTTTCTGGCCTTGACTGTTGTTGTCCGGCTAAGACATATTAGACGAATTAGTTGTCGTTGCACCTCCCAACAAGTTGTTTGTGTTTTATGATAGATTATCGAGTAACGCGTGTTACTGGTTACCTCTATCAAGTATCAGTTACCGCGTGTCGTAGTTTTCATTATATTATTTGTATTAGTGTTTTATATTTTACTAAATCGACCTATCGTATTGACGAATTGTCTATAATAGAATAAGGTAGACAGGTCTAATAATTGTTCTTTAAAACCAGGTTCTGGGACCTCACTTACCTAAAAAGCAATGAACAATTGATTGTAAGTGGTTACACGAAGTTGCCATACAGAATCCACGAAGAATCGCTAAGCGCATTCGCTTGATGTATGCTCGATGAGCTGGACCGAGGTATTATTGGAACAAGAAATGTTGGATATTTAAAACAGGCAATTAACGTGGTTATGGAAGCACTTTACGGACATTGCCTGAACCCAGCGGATTAATGGGTTCTACCAAATTGAAGGAACGTGCCTATCATATACAACACACTGCAATAGCTCCGGTAACCCGACGATGGGCGCGAGGTGATCTGACGATTGCCCGTGTGATAACCCCCTAGGTTTTCCCATTCACGGGGATAAACATGAATATCCTATCCTATCCTATATCCTAAGCGACGCCAACAAAGAATGTCTGGATGTTCGGTCTCTTCAACTTCCTTTCCGGATTCCAATAAAATAACCATAATCCTTCGGGCCTCACTGCGTTAGGATGTCATACCACGGAGATGCGTAATGTAGTGGGAGAGCTAAATGAAGGTTTAGATCTACCCTACAACTTATAAGAATAATTATGGCTTGTTATAGCGGATACGTGTGTTATTAGGACTGATCAGCTTAGTGGGTTAGAGCATCACCTTTCAGCAGAAGGTATTAAGGTTCGAAACTGGTTGCTAGCCGGCCGTGTCCTAAGGCAAACCACAACGGACATTTCCTAAACCCAGCGGAATAATGGGCCCTTTTTAATTAAAGGAACGAGTAAATCATTTACAACACACTGCAATAGCTCCTGTAACCCAACGGTGGGCGCGAGGTGATCTGACGTGTGGTAATTTCCTTGGTTTTGCCAGAGGGGATAAACAAACATGAATCTTATCCTGTAAATGTGGTAAGTAAGGTTGCATGCAGAATTTTCATTACGGGTAATGGATGGCTCTGCTGAACAGTCAGAAATTCTAATTGCTAACTCCCCTTACGTCATCGAGCATGATTTTAAAAAAGGTCATTTCATTCCTAAGGCGCCTAGGCGAATGCGAATGGAACTAGGAAAACGAGCGATTGCGGAGAATGAAAACTTCGACTGTTGGGAGAAGATATTGAGACCTGGTCTGTTGGGAGAAAGTATTAAGATCTCGTCTGTTGGGAGAAAGTATTAAGATCTCATCTGTTGGGTGAAAAAGATAATAAAACCTCGTTTGTTGGGTGAAGATATTGAGTTCTCGTCTGCTGAGTGAAGATATTGAGTCTTCGTCTGTTGGGTGAAGATATTGAGACCTTGTCTTTTGGGTGAAGATATTGAGACCTCGTCTGTTGGGTGAAGATATTGAGACCTGTCTGTTGGGTGACATTATTGAGACCTCGTCTGTTGGGTGAAAATATTGAGACCTCGTCTGTTGGGTGAAAATATTAAGACCTCGTCTGTTGGGTGAAGATATTAAGACCTCGTCTGTTGGGTGAAGATATTAAGACTTCGTCTGTTGAGTGAAGATTTTGATGCCTCGTCTGTGGGGTGAAAATATTAAAACCTCGTCTGTTGGGTAAAAATATTGAGACCTCATCTGGTGGGTGAAGATATTGAGACCTCGTCTGTTGGGTGAAGATAATGAGTCCTCGTCTGTTGGCTAAAGATATTGAGACATCGTCTGTTGGAGGAAGATATTGAGACCTCGTCCGTTGGGTGAAATTATTAAGACCTCGTCTGGTGGGTGAAGATATTGAGATCTCGTCCGTTGGGTGAAAATATTGAGACCTCGTCTGGTGGGTGAAGATATTGAGACCTTGTCTGTTGGGTGAATATAATGAGACCTCGTCTGTTGGCTAAAGATATTGAGACATCGTCTGTTGGGTGAAGATATTGAGACCTCGTCTGTTGGGTGAAGATATTGAGACCTCGTCTGTTGGGTGAAGATATTGAGACCTCGTCTGTTGCGTGCAGATTTTGAGACATCGTCTGTTGGGTGAAGATATTGAGGCCTCGTCTGTTGGGTGAAAATATTGATATCTTGTCTGATGGTTGAAGATATTAAGACCTCGTCTTTTGGGTTAAGACATTGAGTTCTTGTCTGTTGGGTGTAGATAATGAGACCTCGTCTGTTGGGTTGAAGATATTGAGACCTCGTTTGTTGGGTGAAGATAATGAGACCTCGTCTGTTGGTTGAAGATATTGAGACCTAGTCTGTTAGGTGAAGATATTGAGATCTCGTCTGTTGGGTGAAGATATTGAGATCTCGTCTGATGAGTAAAGATATTGAGATCCCGTCCGATGGGTGAAGATATTGAGACATCGTCCGATGGGTGAAGATATTGAGACGTAGTCTTTTAGGTAATGATATTTGGACCTCGTTTGTTGCATAAATATATAAATTCCTCGTCTGTTGGTTGAAGATATTGAGACCTCGTCTGTTGGTTGAAGATACTGAGATCTTGTCTGATGGGTGAGGATATTGAGATCTCGTCTGATGGGTGAAGATATTGATATCTCGTCTGATGGTTGAAGATATTGATACCTCGCCTGTTGGGTGAAAATATTGAGACCACGTCTGTTGGTTAAATATATTGAGACCTAGTCTGTTAAGTGAAGATATTGAGACCTCGTCTGTTGGGTAAAGATATTGAGATCTAGTCTGTTGGGTGAAGATATTAAGACATCGTCTGTTGGGTGAAGATATTGAGGCCTCGTCTGTTGGGTAAAGATATTGAGACATCTTCTGTTGGGTAAAAATATTGAGGCCTCGTCTGTTGGGTAAATATATTGATACCTCGTTTGTTGGGTAAAGATATTGAGACATCGTCTGTTGGGTGAAGATATTGAGACATCGTCTGTTGGGTGAAGATATTGATATCTCGTCCGTTGAGTTAAGATTTTAAGATCTCGTCTTTTGGGTGAAGATATTGATATCTCGTCTGATGGGTGTAGATATTGTGATCTCGTCTGATGGGTGAATATATTAAGACCTAGTCTGTTAGGTGAAGATATTGAGACCTCGTCTGTTGGGTGAAGATATTGAGATCTCGTCTGATGAGTGAAGATATTGAGATCCCGTCTGATGGGTGAAGATATTGAGACCTAGTCTTTTAGGTAATGATATTTAGACCTCGTTTGTTGCATAAATATATAAATTCCTCGTATGTTGGTTGAAGATATTGAGACCTCGTCTGTTGGTTGAAGATATTAAGATCTCGTCTGTTGGGTGAAGATATTGAGATCTCGTCTGATGGGTGAAGATATTGTGATCTCGTCTGATGGGTGAAGATATTGTAATCTCGTCTGTTGGGTGAAGATATTGAGATCTCGTCTGATGGGTTAAGATATTGAGACCTCGAAACAATTCTTGCCAAAATAATTCCTCATTTACCTTCAACCATATCCTACAGCATTAAGGAACCAAAATGCAAACTGTTTATTTCTACTGCAATGTACAAAGGGTTCTGCCACGGCGTTGGTCAAGGAATGCCAACCTATGCCTAATGATGTTGGCTACTCCAAGGTTCGCTAAAGGACATTTTCAGAGAGAAATACCAAGTTGCACGAGCATGTCTTGATCCACTTGTAAACGAGACTCTACTTCGTTTAAAGATACGCATAGTTTAATTTAATTTTCCTCAAAATTTACTACTTGTATGCGTACATTAATTGCCATGAACTACATGCATAAAATCAATAACATGGATTAAATTTTCAAAATCATTAACGTCTTTCCAATTGCTGTCAGGGTGGATGGGAGCATGTCACAGATAAACTCCTACATAAAAAAAAACAAGAAATAAGCATCCAAGACAGGGGTGGGCAACTTTTCTAGTAGCCGGGCCAGATGTGGGAAACTAAAGTTCTTGGTGGGTCGGATTATTACATGAATAATATTCAATAACTTAACCACATATTTTTTCACTAAATTACTTTTATAGTTTTCATGTTTCGTCAAATATTGACAACTAATGTTGTACTATTTTAATACCGCAAAACTGACCATACAGTGAACATACTGCTTTGTTGCCAACCTTTGTAAAAATACTTTGGTATCCAATCTTTGTTAAATGCTCGAAACTCTCTTTCTAATTTAAGTTTCATATGATATTCCATGGTTAATAATCCTTAATAATTCATAAAATCCATTTATAAAAAACTAACAATAACAGTCTCGTTGTTCCAAAGTACCCAGTAGTGTCTGATGTTTACAACGCTTTCTGTTTGACCTTATATATTGTTTGTTTAAAAAGTGTTCTAACACAATTGTTTGTTCACTAAGGCAATTGTTTATTTCACCAGCTCGCAATAACAGTGCGGTAAGAGTAGAGCGATAGCCAAATTTTAGGAATAATACGTCGGACTACATTAGTGTGTGGTTGGATACAGACAGCGGGCAGGACCTGGGCCACGTTACAGGTTATTGAAAGATACATTCTGGGGGCCGGGCGAAATCCCTTCACGGGCGGGTCCAACCCGCGGGCCGTATGTTGCCCACCCCTGATCCAAGACCTCGCCTGCTACATTTCCAGAAAAAACAAGACAAGCTACAAACTACATGTGTGATCGTGACCTCGCAAGGCAAACCTGTGCTTCAATATAATACAAGCATGTCAAAGCAGAAGCGCTTTTCCTTCGCAATGTGAGCTGCAACTAAACCGGTCGACAACTCGTGTAAGTTGTGCAGTGGGATTCACTTCTTACACCAATGTTATAATTTTAGACGTATGGACTATGACTCTCGAATTAAGTTTGTGTAGGAAAGGGGGTTGTGTTTCAGTCGTCCAAGCTCTGGTCAAATGGTTTGTCACCGTAAGATTCCTTGTGCCAAACCGGATAGTGAAAAGCGACATATCATTATATTGCACCCCCCAGACAATTCAACTGACACTCGTAACGCATCTAATAAATTAACTGTGCGAGTAGCAACGGTTTTAAAATGGTTTGGCTAAATCCACTACCAGTATGTATCTCACGAATATAGGTGCATCCAATGTATTGCCAATAGTACCATTCAGAGTCCGTGCTAGAGGTTTTAACGAGGTCGTAATCACTTCGGTGTTTCTGGAAAACGTAAGCACAAAAAATCAGATTAACTGATTAAAAGGCTGCAAGTAAGTGGCCCGGAAGTCAAATTCTGCACAACAACAATAAATAAATAACCAATGTGAATCTAAGATGCTGCAAGTTATCAAAGGATCTAGTTTTAATATTTCGATTCTATTTGAATATGGGAATAAGGTTTAAATACATTAACCTGATCTGCTGTGGTTCTTTGGTATCTCGATAGCGGTTCCATGACAACTGAACCCCTTACAACTGAACCCCTTACAACTGAACCCTTACAACTGAACCCTTTACAACTGAACCCCTACAATTAAGCCCCTTACAACTGAACTCCTTTCAACTGAACCCCTTTAAACTGAACCCTGAACCCATTTCAATTGAACCTCTTTACAACTGAACCCTCTTTTCAGTTAAAAGGGTTCTGTTAAAAGGGGTTCAGTTGTAAAGGGGTTCAGTTGTAGGGGCTCAGTTGTAAGGGGTTCAGTTGTAAGGGGTTCAGTTGACTGGTCACCCTCGATAGCCACGAACTAAGCAAATAATGAAGAACCCCACACTGATGAAGTCCGACGTGATGTTGAACAGCGCAACCTTCTGATTCTAACAAAATGCTATAAATGAAGATTACAATGAAGATCGCACCACCTGCCACAAAGAAGTCAAAGCAAATCCAAGTGAAATGCTGATAACGTTAAAAGAAACAGTTCAGCAATACACCAAGAAAACTCATAAAAAATACAATTAAAGTGGAAAAGAAAGCTTTCCATTTCAGGCTCAAGATGCTATGGCCTTGTTATCTACGAAACCTGAGCGATCACCTGAGCCTATTTACATGTAAGTTCGCCTGGTTCGTGATGGCTTTGTTGTCTGCCAGACGTATTCTGACTGTCATCGAGTTGTTTAGCATTTTGCTTGGAGGTTGGTAGAATATGTGATTATAGAGCACCATCATGACTAAAGCATTTTTTATTATTACATAAGTCTCGTCTAGAGTGCACTTTTTTAAAAGTATTTTATGTCTGCTTATATTATTGCGTGTCGAGGATGCTTCACGCTGAATAAGTTTTTAATACAAGTGGTTTATTTTGTGTCTAGCCTAGTTTACGTCAGAATAGTGCTTTGCTTTGATTTCTTCCCCTCTACATGGACCACCAATGTTTTTGCATAGCGAAAAACATGATAGGTATTTTAACATTAAAAAGACTCGGCCTATTTAATGTATTGAAAAATGAATTTTTCGCCACCATTTGAGAGCCGCGAATTCCCTACAAAAATTTATAGATCCCATAGCGATTTAATAGTTTTTTTAAATTAAAAAAATTCGACAAAAGAGGGAGCTATGTAGCGATTTTGCGGCTTGTGTATTATTTATTGCACATTATATTGGGTTTTGTTAAAGTTGTTAAAATGAGCGCTTAATGCGCGCATACTAGTTCCTTCTGTCAATCCTTTTCTTTGCGTGTAAACCGGCTATAATCTCAGAACCAATACTTTCTATATAATCCCTCCCACATTACGCAATACGTGGCGGGCTGGTTGGTTCATTAAAAGAAACGCGTTTTGGAATACGGACCAAAATAGATCGCCTGCTTGAAACCCTGTTCTGGTCATGACCAGTCAATCAGTTAAACTGTATGTGTTTCACGTTATAGTTTATAAGACGCAATAAAAAAACCTTCCGAGACGAAGTCAATTTCGAAGTCTAAATACCTGGAGAACTCAGGTAAGATACCGTGCAAGATATAGGCAAGCACTTTAACCCTAGAAGTACCTGATTATGCACATAGTACTTGGCTGGTCCATATTAGGTGCTGTCGGCCAGGGCAATGCTTTTTACAAATCATCAAACAGTATTAACCTGCAGATAACTCGTGCAATGAGATTTTGCAAATATTTTCGTGAGAATTTACTGACTTTACACAGAAACAACAATGTAAGCTGTCTATAGAGGATAGACAAGCAATTTAAATGATAGAAGAAACGCCGACCAAGGTAAACTACCTAGGGGGAAAACTTAAATTAAACTTCCGAACAACCACTAAAGATAACACTAAAATGACACAAGTCACTAAAAAGACGCTTGCCAGGTGATTATATATTCTTATCCAAGTTTCGCCCAAAAATAAAGGATTACATCACCTAAGATTATGCTACCGTTGTGCCCCATGCTGAACTGACTAGTAATAACGTTACCTGTCCGACAGTTAAATCTATTGGTTAAGTACGTTCCCTTTAGCCGAAGGGTTGCAGTTTCGAAATTGGTCGCTAGGTAGTCAGTAGTGTTCTTGGCAGAGCACTTAATGGACATTGATTGCATAAACCGGTTTTTAATTGCTACTTCCTAATTATAAAAACGCGTATATCATACACAACACACTGCATTAGCTCCGGGGACACCACGGGGCGCGAGGTGATTTATAGCATACAAGCAAAAATTGTGTAAAAACGAATAATATTCACAAATCGAACCAGCGATTCAACACAGGATTTATGGGATTACTCAAGAAATACTGGGTTACCTTTAATCCACTATTCAAACTTAATTTTAACCACGATGATGGGAAACCGATGGTTAAATTATATTACAGGCATTAGTTAAAGGTCCATTAGCTAAGCTATGGTAATGTTTTGCATATGTTGGTGACAATTCGATTTCCGTGCAAATGTATATGTAATTTTGTGTCTGTTTTCTTAAAAGATGACCACTTGTTTTATTGAGTTAATAGTTGTTTTCCGCCAGTGTTGTCAATTTTTTTATTACTTTATCATTCTATCTCGATGCATCAAATCTCGCAATCATTGATAGCAAACGGAAAGCCGTCGTAAGGTGGTTACTGGCCACTGGTCACGGTTGATCCTATCAGAGTTGGAATGGAATGAATGGGCAGTTAATTGGGTTTCAACAAGCATTGCCCCATCTACAATTAATCAATTGAAACATAAGTTCGACGATTATAACGTCTGACATATAGGTTTCCAATGACGACCGTCAAGTATCTTGCTGTAAACCACAGGGTTTTGATCCCACAACCTTTGGCAAGAATGTCAGACGCCATATGACGTAACACCAAGAGGACAAAACACGGGTTCAAACCATTCACCAAATTAAACATTTATCATGTGTCGCCAATAAGACAGTATACTATGTACAATATTTATTTACATGTCCTCATTTAATGAATATAAAGTTATCAACCACAATACTGTGATACCAATTAAATGCATCAGCTATCCAACCGACTTTTTACAAAGCAGGGTAGAGGATTTATACTAACCAATTACTAAATTTATTCAATACAGAAAACGTGATGATACAATTATTAAGTGGTGAATACGATGCATGGGAATAATGGAGGGAACAATACATTGGAATAATGGTGGGTACGATACATTGGAATAATAGTGGGTACGATACATTGGAATAATGGTGGGTGCGATGCATTGGAATAATGGTGGGTACGATGCATTGGAATAATGGTGGGTGCGAAGCATCGGAATATTGGTGGGTGCGATGCATTGTAATAATGGTGGGTACGATACATTGGAATAATGGTGGGTACGATGCATTGAAATAATGGTGGGTACGATGCATTGGAATAATGGTGGGTATGATGCATTGAAATAATGGTGGGTACGATGCATTGAAATAATAGTGGGTACGATACATTGGAATAATGGTGGGTACGATGCATTGGAATAATGGTGGGTGCGATGCATTGGAATAATGGTGGGTACGATGCATTGGAATCATGGTGGGTGCGATACATTGGAATAATTGTGGGTATGATGCATTGGAATAATGGTGGTTACCATGCATAGAAATAATGGTGGGTGCGATGCATTGTAATGATGGTTGGGTGCGATGCATTGGAATAATGGTGGGTATATTACATTGGAATAATGATGGGTACGATGCATTGGAATAATGGTGGGTGCGATGCATTGGAATAATGGTGGGTACAATGCATTGGAATAATGGTGGGTGCGATGCATTGGTATAATGGTGGGTACAATGCATTGGAATAATGGTGGGTACAATGCATTGGAATAATGGTGGGTGCGATGCATTGGAATAATGGTGGGTGCGATGCATTGGAATAATGGTGGGTACGATGCATTGGAATAATGGTGGGTACGATGCATTAGAATAATGGTGGGTACGATTCATTGGAATAATGGTGGGTACGATACATTGGAATAATGGTGGGTACGATACATTGGAATAATGGTGGGTACGATACATTGGAATAATGGTGGGTGCGATGCATTGGAATTATGGTGGGTACGATACATTGGAATAATGGTGGGTACGATGCATTGGAATAATGGTGGGTACAATACATTGGAATAATGGTGGGTACGATACATTGGAATAATGGTGGGTGCGATGCATTGCAATAATGGTGGGTACAATGCATTGGAATAATGGTGGGTACAATACATTGGAATAATGGTGGGTGCGATGCATTGGAATAATGGTGGGTACAATGCATTGGAATAATGGTGGGTACAATACATTGGAATAATGGTGGGTACGATACATTGGAATAATGGTGGGTGCGATGCATTGGAATAATGGTGGGTACGATGCATTGGAATAATGGTGGGTACGATGCATTAGAATAATGGTGGGTACGATGCATTGGAATAATGGTGGGTACCATACATTGGAATAATGGTGGGTACGATACATTGGAATAATTGTGGGTACGATGCATTGGAATAATGGTGGGTACAATACATTGGAATAATGGTGGGTACGATACATTGGAATAATGGTGGGTACGATACATTGGAATAATTGTGGGTACGATGCATTGGAATAATGGTGGGTTCGATACATTGGAATCATGGTGGGTACGATACATTGGAATAATGGTGGGTACGATGCATTAGAATATTGGTGGGTACGATGCATTGGAATAATGGTGGGTGCGATGTATTGGAATCATGGTAGGTATGATCCATTGGAATAATGGTGGGTGCGATGTATTGGAATCATGGTAGGTATGATGCATTGGAATAATGGTGAGTACGATGCATTGGAATATTGGTGGGTACGATGCATTGGAATAATGGTGGGTACGATGCATTGGAATAATGGTGGGTTCGATGCATTGGAATAATGGTGGCTACAATGCATTGGAATAATGGTGGGTACGATGCATTGGAATAATGGTGGGTACGGTGCATTGGAATAATGGTGGGTACAATGCATTGGAATAATGGTGGCTACAATGCATTGGAATATTGGTGGGTACAATGCATTGGAATAATGGTGGGTTCGATGCATTGGAATAATGGTGGCTACAATGCATTGGAATATTGGTGGGTACGATGCATTGGAATAATGGTGGGTACGATGCATTGGAATAATGGTGGGTGCGATACATTGGAATAATGGTGGGTACGATGCATTGGAATAATGGTGGGTACGATGCATTGGAATAATGGTGGGTTCGATGCATTGGAATAATGGTGGCTACAATGCATTGGAATAATGGTGGGTACGATGCATTGGAATAATGGTGGGTATGATACATTGGAATAATGGTGGGAACGATGCATTGGAATAATGGTGGGAACGATACATTGGAATAATGGTGGGTAGGATACATTAGAATAATGGTGGGTACGATGCAATGGAATAATGGTGGGTACGATGCATTGGAATAATGGTGGCTACGATGCATTGGAATAATGGTGGCTACGATGCATTGGAATAATGGTGGGTAGGATACATTAGAATAATGTTGGGTACGATGCAATGGAATAATGGTGGGTACGATACATTGGAATAATGGTGGGTAGGATACATTAGAATAATGGTGGGTACGATGCAATGGAATAATGGTGGGTACGATGCATTGGAATAATGGTGGCTACGATGCATTGGAATAATGGTGGCTACGATGCATTGGAATAATGGTGGCTACAATGCATTGGAATAATGGTGGATAAGATGCATTAAAATAATGTTGGGTACGATGCATTGGAATAATGGTGGATACGATGCATTGGAATAGTGGTGGGTACGATGCATTGGAATAATGGTGGATACGATACATTGAAACAGTGGTGCATTGAAAAACGATATATAGAAATAACGATATGTGTGAAAATGTTATTTATAGTAACAATATTTTAAATGATCTCTTGTATCAGTTATGCATCATGTAGCCAAATAGACACACCCATGTACTTGGTAGACACTGTATTGGTTTTGCTCCATCATATATGTTGGGTATTGTTTGTTGTTTAGTTGGTGATCATTAAAATATCTATTATTATTGTTGACTCCTTTAAAATTTCTTTAAAAAAAAGAATGCTTTTGGATTTATGTTTTCAGATGAAATTTTTTTTTATTTTCCGGAAATATCTTTTATTGTCGGGTGGTAGTTTGGCTGGTGATTTTAAATGTTTTTTTAAGAATGTCGACGCTTTAATTTGCTCCTTTTAAACTTGTCGAACCAATCCATGAGGTCAGATATGTATTTTCCCTTCAAAATGAAATCCTGCAAGTAATTCATATCAATTTGTCATATTTCAACAGATTTCCAACCAAAATAACATTTTGAATGCGTTCATCATTGCAACGGATGGTGGCTTGAGCAACAATAGTTTAGACACAGATTTATCATGTGCGACCGGATATATGATTAAATCAATGTTTTATTTATATAACAAGCGCATCATTTTTTACAATCATGCTGCAATAGAACACGATGCACATTATTTACAATACTTCATTAACTTTTTTAATTAAAACTTTTCATTTGGAAACAATTGTGAAATGTTGATTAACAGCAGGTAAGTTGTAATAAAACTAATACCAACAAATAAACAAACATCTCATGAACCTGAGGCTTACCTGGGGAGAAGGGAGTTGTTCGATCGCATCTTGCATGATAAGGCGACTGCTTGGGTAAAGTCTGTATGTCTGCAAATCCAGTTCAGATATTTTGCCGAGGCAACTTGACAGACATTGGGCAACTTTATAAGGAAACTGTTTTGCACAACCACTCACTCCAAGTTTTATCTGTATAGAACAAGAATATCTCATGAGGTAAATACATCTGAAGATTTTAAGATAAAATATTCATGTTGTATTCCCGTGGAAAACTGAACATTATCACAAAGAAAATATTGGATTTTGCATAAATTTATTTGCTTTACCTGGTCTAATATCGCGGTAGTTTTAAGTGGAATCGTTAGTGGTTGTTCACATTAATCATTTCAAAACAAAATTAATTTTTACGAAAATATATATATAGCTTATTGTTTATATAGAATGTTATGAGTATAAAATTATTGAATAGTATCTAATTATTTTAACAATAAACGGAAGCATGTGGTAAACTACAAATCTTCTATAATGACTGCATGTTTTACACTTCAACATCAAGTTAATATATTTACCTTGTTCTGTCGCTCATTGATAGCTTGACTCAAATCTACGATCAGCTCTTCGCAATCATGTAACCGAAGTTCATCCCGAGCTTCCATGTGCGGTTGCAAATATTCAGCTATTTCCCTCATCTTTAATTCTTCACACCAGTTTCCCTGTGACCGAACTCCATTTGTTATCTCTCATCTGGGTTTTGTTATCACAATGGCGCATGAACTTACTACGAGTACGCAGCATAAACGATGTACTTATGGCTTATTACAAAGCATTTACCAACCTTTGTAAAAACTATAAAAAAATTATGCTAGGTCAAATATTTAACGACATATTATTTATTTACTAATGGATGCGCCACATTATAGGGTATGTTTAGATAAAGTCTGCGCTTCGTTGAATATCCCTTCACAGGTCGTATGCAGCTCATGCCTGATATAAATGATATATGGGAATTGTGTTACATGGTATTTTTATGTCGAATATGATCGCAGGGCTTCTAATTGATCTCGCAATATGAGCCTACTGGTCTGTTACTTGTTTAATACTGCATTATGACAAGTAACAAAAGCTATTCTACCATATATGTAAGTATAAGATGAATTATTATATTCAAAGAAAATGTTTGACATTATGAAAATATCACATGTGACAATATGAGATTAATCCAAATAAATTGGGAGATTTAGAAATGATTGCTATCTTTCCACCAGGTTCTTTGTTATAATTTACAAATCAAACACAGATGTACTTACTACGCATTCATCATCCCATACACGCAATGATAACCTCGTGATCTGAAATTAAAATTTGAGGATAATTTGATATTTATCTTGTGAAACATCATTTACATTTTAGTAAAGTTAAACAATATTTACCAATAAAAAACAAAGTATTATTTTTATTTATTTTTCATGTAAAATAATGAAATGATAATTTACCTTAATGAAGAATGCTTACATATAAACCTACGATATAACAAACTAATTGATAATAAAAGCCACTTTTTATCCCACCTTCCCAGGTTCAAGTTGAAGAATTTGTATGAGATCATCAGCGTCATCATGTCCTTGCACTCTCCAAGTCGTCATCCATTGAGCTCCGTTCTGTTCTTCCCATTCACCAACATCAATTACAACCAAGTCCTATGGAAATATATTTAAAGTTAAAAAGCAGAAAAACATTGTCTAGAATTGCATATATATAGAAAACCCAACTCCAATGAATATTTAAATTAGCAAATCGATAAAATTGTTTCCAATCTTTGTTTTTTTTTGTTATTTTTTTTAAGTTCAAAAGTTGTTTAAATTTTTGAGTTTTATTATTGTATAACATATGTATATTTTGGAAATGTGGTTGAAAGTAGGAGATTAAGGCCGTTGTGTAGAAAGTTATCAGAGAACTAATTTACACAGTATATACAACACACTTAATAAATATAGACAACCGTATTTGCAATACACAAGACTTATGTTCCTATTTAAATTTATATCTGCGCCAATATGCAAATCCCGATCAGTGGTCTACAGAGCTTTTCAATATAAATGCTTTATCATAATGCTACCATTGTTACAGCAAGTTATGTTATATCTGCCTCGTGTAAGATGGATAGATTTTAGGCGACAATTTGTGGAAATCCCAACCCAGTGCTGTGTTACCACGGGGATGAATATGAATTGTTATAAATAACCCAGCAGAATACCACAAAGCAACCCAAAATTTCTTGTAAAATGAATTCAGGCAGTAAATGTTATCTAATTATGTTTATATGTGCACCAATCTGTAGAAATTTTATTAAAATCAATAATTGTCAGATAATGTTTATCAATATGTAAGTTTTAGCATGGTGTCACGATTTGATACGAGCTCCCGTTTTCCGGGAATTTGTGGTCTTCCCAGATTAAAAGATACAGAGGGTTCGAGACGGAAAGCAGCAATTCTGGTTTGAACAGAATTGGTTGTCTAGTGAACAGAACTTTCATGACACAATCTGTTTATAACCATTTCCCAATGTAAGACTTGGACAATTTCGCCTAGTTTCATGAGCTTAACATTTAATGTGTAATTCCAAGATATTCGACATAATCAAGTATTTCCATTTAAAATATATGTAAAAATGATGATTAATAATTTGGAATTGATTCTTAGTATCATTAAACTTATCTCAGTGGTTTGGACGGTTGGCTTAGAGATAGTGAACAGAGATATTAGTCGAATGGTTATCGGTAGTAATCAGCTGTTAGGAAAAAGTCGTACGATAGATATTTAATATAAAATTAAAGATAGTTCAGCTGACTTACTTGAGGGTTGGAAAGTTGTTGAGCAGCTTCACGTAAGATGATGTGACTTTGTCCGGATATACGCGACTCATCAATTCGCAATTTGCTGATGTTGCGCAGACAATCACCCAATGCCTTTGCTCCATCTTCATCGAGATAAGATTTTCCCATATGCAAAACCATCTGAAATGAAAGTACACTTGGTTGTAACAGAAAG
The DNA here is from genome assembly GCA_000149265.1 of Ciona savignyi. NCBI lineage: Eukaryota > Metazoa > Chordata > Ascidiacea > Phlebobranchia > Cionidae > Ciona > Ciona savignyi. Next base: position 860,439 of record CH002592.1, read on the forward strand.
ATTTAACTAAGTTGTGAAGTTGGTTAGCTTAGTCGGTTGAAAGATTCGCGTTAATTATTTCACTCTCCCATACCTACAATGGATTGGTATCAATTGGAATTGAATCAATCGGTTTGGAGAATAGGTAACAAGCAATTGATTTACATAAAGAGTTTACAAAGGGAAAATCAAAGTTTGTAGTAACCAACCAAGATATTACTTAAAAATTGGTATAAACGAATATATATCAATTCAACCAATATATTATAGGTTCATAAAACGATTGTCGACAAAGCACATCAGAAGTAAAAAATATTAAACTGTTGTTTCTCTGTTTTTTACAACACACTGAAACCTGTAATAAACTTGTTTAATAAATTTTGTCTTTATATTTTATTCGGTTAGCACTCAGATGAAAGCCTGCTATAAATACTGGATACGTCACTATTAATACTTTGCACAGCAGGGATTGAGATTTTCCAACGAGAATCAATCAACTAAAATCAAATGGTCATGATTTACGCTTTAACATAAAATTGATATATTTACCTTGTTCTGTCTCTCATTAATAGCTTGACTCAAATATAGGATCAGCTGTTCGCATCCATATAACCGAAGTTCATCCATAGATTTAATGTGCGCTTGCAAATATCCAGCTATATCTCTCATCTCTAATTCTTTATACCAGGGTGCCTGTGACCAAACTCCATTTGTTACCACTTATCTGGGTTTTATGATCACAATGGTGCATGAACTTACTACGAGTCTGTTGCGTATACGATGTACTAATGACTCATTACAAAGAATTTACCACCGTTTGTATAAACTTTAAACTAAAATTATGGAATGATAAATAAATAACGACTTTGTGATAAATAATGCATTGATGTGCTGACCATTATATTGTTTATTATGCAGCGTGATCAGCCAATCGTTATAAATATCGGGTTGGTACTATATTAATGGTACATAGTATTTCTCTGTTAAATATGATCCTTTATTGCTTGACTACTTCTTAATCTCGCAATATGAGCATACTGGTCTGTTACTTGTTTAATACTGCATTATAGCAAGTAACAAAAGCTATATTACCAAAGACGTAAAGTGTTAGATCAATTATAATAATTAAAGAAAATGTTTGACTTTATGAGTTAGAATAGGATAGGATAATCATGTTTATCCCCATGAATGGGAAAACCAATGGGGTTAACAAACAATCGTCAAATCACCTCGCGCCCATCGTCGGGTTAACGGAGCTATTGCAATGTGTTGTGTCTGGATAGCATATTCATGTTTATCCCCCTCCATGGAGAAAACAAGTGGGTTAAAACATAACACCGTCGGGTTATCAGAGCTATTGCAGTGTGTCATGTATGATTCACACGTTCCTTCAATTTAGTAGAATCCTTTAATCCACTGGGTTCAGGCAATGTCCGTTAAGTAAGTGCCTTGCCCCAAAACACAGCCAACCAATCAGTTTTTTACCTACAACCCTTTGGCTAAATGGCGATGCACTAAACCATCAGACTAATCTGTAGGAATTGAATATATTACATGTGGGCATATAAGATTAATTAGAATAATTGCAAGATTTAGAAATAAGTGCAATCTCTCTACGAGGTTGGTAAAGGTCTTTGTTATAATTTACAAATCAAACACAGATGTACTTACTATGAATTCATAATCCCATGCACGCAATGATAACCTCGTGATCTGAAATTAAAATTTGAGGATAATTTGATATTTATCATGTGATACAGCAATTATTTCAATAAAATTAAACAATATTTATCCACAAAAAAAACGAGGTATTAATTCTATTTACTTTACAAATTAATGTTAAATAATAAACATTATATTTAAATTCTATGCATAATACTTAACTTAAGAAATACCAAACTAATTCGTGAAATAATACATGACATAATGAAAGTCACATTTTATCCCACCTTCCCAGGTTCAAGTTGAAGAATTCGTTTCACATCATCAGCTTCATAATGTCCATATGCTGCCCAATTCTTCATCCATTGATCACAGTTCTGTTCACCCCATCCCCCACCATCAACTACAACCAAGTCCTGAGAAAATATGTTCAAAGTTACAAAGCAGAAATACATTGTATAGAATTGCATATATATTGAAAAACCAAATTCCAATGAATATTTAAATTGGCAAATCGTTAAAATTTATTTCAATCTTTATGTTTTTTTTATTAATTGTTTTTAAATTTAAAAGTTCTTTTAAATTTTTAAGTTTTATTATTGTATAACATATTATGTATATTTTGGAAATGTGGTAGAAAGTAGCAGATTGAGGCAGTTGTGTAAAAAGTTATCAGAGAACTAATTTACACAGTATTTACAGCACACTTAATAAATATAGAAAACCGTATTTGCAATACACATGAAATATGTTCCTATTTAAATTTACATCTGCGCCAATATGCAATCCCCGATCAGTGGTTTACAAGAACTTTTTAATATAAACCTTTGTCATAATGCTACCATAGTTACAACAAGTTATGTTATATCTCCCTCGTGTAAGATGGATAGATTTTAGGCGACAATTTGTGGAAAGCCCAACCCAGTCCTGTGTTACCACGGTTATGAATATGAATTTATTATATACCAGCAGAATATCGCTAAGCAACACTAAAATTTCATGTAAAATCGACTTCAGTCAGGAAATGTTATCCAATTATGTGAAGATGTGCATCAAATCTGTAGAAATTCTATTTTAATAAGGCAAGAATTTTTTTTCCTTGCTTTATTTATTAGGTGAACGATGCATAAATTCACTCTGCCCTAGGGTTCACTTTACTTCGGTAAGGTGGCAACTCGAAGGGCTAGGTCTGAGCTGCGAGAATCGCCTCACCCTGTGGTAGTGCGATTAACCAGCGCTGCCTCCAGTCCAACCACTGGAGGGCGTGAATTTAGGTTTTGGAATACCTTAAGCAATAGAACCCCTCCCTACGTGACTTGCACGCTTTGGAGAGATGCCTGCGAAGAGCGTCTCTTCCAGCACCCGCATTCTAGGGATACCCAGCCCCCCCCTCCCTACGTGGCTTGCACGCTGTGGAGAGATGCCTGAGAAAGGTGTCTCTTGCAGCAACCACATACTAGGGAAACCTCCCCCAGTGGATTAATTTCCACATTTCACGAGGGGATCGGCCTAAGGCCACCAACTCGCACTAAGTGCACAATTTTGATTTTTTTGGCTAACCACCAAAAAAAAAATCTGTAGAAAGTACATTCACAAATAATAATCCCTTAGACATTGTTTATCAATATGTAAGTTATGGGATGGTGTCACGATTTGATTCGAGCTTCCGTTTTCCGAGAATTTGTATAATTTTTCAGTAAGTTGTAAAATATCTTAAACAAATTACTGTGGGTTAGTCAGGATGAGAAAACTATTTATCTCGTAGGTAGCCTGCTGTAAGTTTAAAAAAACAAAGAAGCCACAAGCCACAAACAAAATAAAATGGTGTGTTATCTAAACCAGGGCTACTCAAACTTTTAAGCTAGCCATCACTTTTAATTTATTACAGTTTTCTGCAAACCTCTTTCACGTTTAAAATATAAAAACGCACAAGGTATAGTAGTTTGCATGAAATTGATTCTTGCAAGCCCTAAAATTCATTGACATACAGTTTGAGAAGCTATGTTTTAAGCGGTTTATTGTGTTATCTGTATGATGTCCAGTGAAATAATAGGGGATGTTCTTCATGTTTATCCCTGAGATAATTGTTGAGTTATCGGAAATGTTAAAGTGTGTTACGTCTAAATGAGACGTTAATTCAATTTGGTTGAACCCAATAATCTACTGAGTTCACATGATGTATGCAATGTCATGGTCAAAATAAAAAAAATAAAATATATAGTGACTAATATCGAACATTTCACCATTCAGGCAAAACGGGACGCAATAAATGACCAAGATATTGGATCGAACTAAGTATTTCTATTTAAAAAATATGTTAAAATATAGTTTAGTAATTTCGAATTGATTCTTAACATCATTACACTTATCTCAGAGGTTTGGACGGTTGGCTTAGATATGGTAAAAAAAGATATTCGACGAATGGTTATCGGTAGTAATCACTTACCGGTAGACATCAGCTGCTTATAACGATTCAGTTAATAGATATTTGATCTAAAATTTAAGATAGTTGGGCTGACTTACTTGAGGGTTGGAAAGTTGTTGAACAGCTTCACGTAAGATGATGCGACTTTGTACGGTTATCTTCCTCTCATTAATTCGTAATGTGCTGATGTTGCGCAGGCAATCGCCCAAAGCCTTCGCTCCATCGTCATCGAGGTTAGAATTTATATTTAATTTAGTCTGCGAAACAAATCATGTAAACCTTATATACAGTTTATTTCCATGTAGCAGCTATAAATCAAGGAAACTAAGACAACTGTGGTATATCATGTAATAACATATAATTTACGTTTACCTAGCTCAAACTAAAAAGTATTCTTCAATAATTTTTTCAAAGTATATTTTACATATATGCCTATGGTAAATACTTAATTGTGAATCAGACTTTTCTGTAGTATATTATTCAAGGTCAATGAAATAGCGGAATTCGGAGACTTCGCTTGAAACACAGCACCGAGATAGTTTACCGAACATTATTCTTTGTTTGATAGACTTATCAAAATGTGACAACATTTAAGTGAGATGTATGGTCAATGAATAAAGGTTGCCTTTGGTTGTTACACTATTGCAAAGACAACTGAAATAGAATTGATTTTCTACATGAATTGGTTCTATATCAGTGCTTCGCAACCTTTTCTTCTCGAAGCACATTTAGAAATAAATTGTCATTGTAGGTAAATATCAAACACAGTATTATTTATTAAATGCGATATTTGTGCTTGTTTTGATAAACACAATCGTTAACTAAGAACCGTACCGTAACAAAATATTTCGATATCGAGTGCAGCGATGCGTGTAATAATAAACTATAAATAGCTTATTCGCGTCTTTAGATCACTTTGCTTACCACTGAGTAATACCTAAATCCTCAACGTCAATGTTAGAATAGTGAACACCTTCTATCTAGTTTGGAATGGATTATAATTCGAAAATGATAGGCCTTCAGTTTAAAAGAACAAAATACAACAATACCAAATGAGGAAATACGTGCGATTGCGAGACACGCGCTCCATATATTTATCTAATTAAATTTGTCAAATTGTCAACTCAGCAAATCGGGGAGTTAGGACCAATGCGACGTAGTCTCTCGGAGATTTGATTGACAGCTGGCTGCTGGCGTAATTGAATTTTAAGTTTCAAGTTTTGTGTTAGAACATTGTAATTTGATAAAAACTAGATAAAACTGCCGCTGTGCGCTCTAAAACTGTTTTCTTTTATTTTGGAATTTTTTTTTAAATCTCGAAAACCCTTATGTAGCACTATATTCAGAGCCTGCTAAATCGTGAATTCTCACCGAAATATCCAGTGATAACCTAACCAATTTTGGTTGTTTTCTGCATCACTATATATTTTAAAATGTTTCCCGCATGAGCATACATTCCGCGTTCTTTTTTAGCTTTAAAAATTGATATTTTAGAAATAGTCTACATTTGCTAATTGGCGTAGAAATATAGGAAACCAAAATAACGTTAAAAGCAATTCGTTGTATTGACTAGATTTTATGCGTAATGACGCAATATTTAATGTTATCCAAAACGCCATTTTATTGTAATAGGTGGAATTAGCGTTTTATTTGTCGTTGCTTTTACTAATTAAAGTGTAACTTAGACGTTATCAAGCACTATGCTTTCTTTTTTCCGCACCATTGTTTTAATACCTGCTATTCTTCTACATTTTTAGATAGCGACTTTGCATCAAAAAAAAAAAAATTATTAACGCTAATTAGTAGTCAAAATACCGAACCTATTGGATAATATAGTAGATGACGAATTGCCTCTTAATCGTTTTATTGATCAAGAAAAGTGTTGAAATAAATTCGTTTTTGCCGTGGGGGATTTCGAGGACTGTAAATGTGTTAATGTTAAATTATAATATTCAGAAAATGTCAACAGAATTCAAATAATCGATTGTATTTGTAAGTAGTATATAGGCTAAAATACAATCGAACAAAAAAACGGGAAACTTCAAAAAAGCAATAAATACGGAACTTACAGTCCGAACATGCAGAAACAACAGCAATCGATAAGTTTTCGAACAAAGATAGGCGTTTATTCGCAGCGTTCTGTACTCTTTCAACTACCATTAAATAAAAATCTAACCCTACACTCTTACAGCCTAAGTTATACGATTAGATATAATTACGATTAGTTTGTTGTGTGGTTTATCGCAGGTCGCGTACAAGTTAATCGGCGTAAAAATATATGAAAACTTAGCGTTTTTTCGGCGGATCAAAGCCGTACCGCGGAACGATCGGCCGTACGGGAACCGCGTTCCCGGATTCCCGACTTTATCGAACCCTGTATACAGAAAGACAATTATAAACGTGTGGGATTCCCACACATTCACATAGAAATTTTGATATCATATTTGCAAAACCTACATTTCAGTTTATCCAGAATATACTCAGTCTGTTATCACCTCATGACTTCAGTTGTTTTTACCTACGTCAATATTTGCTTTATAAACTGTTGTGGGATCGCTTGAAATATACAAAACTTAATAAAAAATACATTTACCCTAGAGACTCACTACGTTCAACCAACCCTCGAACTCATCCAGTTCAAGTTCTGAACAACGTCCGTCTGACGTCGTTGCACATGACCAGCCTTGAGGCCTAACTCGTGACGGATACGTCATAATCGCTTCACCAACTGCAGATTTCTCATTTACCATAAGCGTTCAAGTTTGATTATTGGATTTGCTGCAGAACGAAGTCACCTTATCGCAGATTCTTGGATAATTGCGTGGATTTAAATTGTCATTGACTCCGCAGCTTACATGGTGCAGACATGCAAGAATCCAACAAACGTTTTCAACTTACTTGAAGTTTAGTTCCTATCCGTTCCGAAATTGTTTAAGATATATACATATAGGATGGGATAGGATATTCATTTTTATCCCCGTGAATGGGAAAAGCAACGGGGTTAACACACGGGCAATCGTTAGATCACCTCGCGCCCATCGTCGGGTTACCGGAGCTATTGCAGTGGGTTGTATATGATAGACACAATTCTTCAATTTGGTAGAACCCATTAATTCGCTGGGTTCAGGCAATGTTCATAAAGTGCCTTGCCCAAGGACACAACCCACTAGCTAGTTACCAATTTCGCACATGCAACCTTTCGATTAAAACGCGACGCACTTATCCGATAGTCCAACGGGCCGGACTATATATGGTACATTTAAAATGTGTTTTACAAATGTAGTGTTTGACGCTTCACAGCAGTCATGTATAATTATAAGCCTGTTGTGATGTTTGCATGTTCTTAAATTGTAACATTCATGTGATTTCTGTTTATTGGTGAACGATATAACTAACTGAATGTGATTTTATTATTTTTGAATTTTATCGCATTTCTTACTCAACACAACTTTAAAACTTAGAATCTCGCAGTAAGTTACATATTGTCATTTATTCAGAACTGCCAGTTCATCACATTGACTGTTGAGGTGATTTTAAGTTCAATATTTTTTGCCGCATAACTTAATGGAGTTGTGGAATCCGCAAGTTAAAAAAATTATGTGTATTAAAATATGCATAGTGCCTGGTCGACGACGGAAAATACATCGTCAAACGTCAGAGTATGACGTGTATTTGGTTTTATAATCCCTTTTTTATTGTTTTTGTGTGACTTTGTTTACCAGTATATACCGTTTTATAACCGTAATTATTTGAGGACGTTATAAATATGCCCTTAAGGAAGTTTTGGCGCCACGTAAGTGTGCCCTATATAACTGCTAAAAAGTTACATAAAACTATGACAGAATGAGGTGTGAGTTTAAGATGCTAAATAAACCCGTTGCTAAGACATTGACTTAAATTCTAAAACCGAGAGTATTAGACAGAAGCAGTGTTTCTGTGGTATAAAGCGTCAGTGATTCTAAGGTCAACCTTGATTTCAGTGCGGCTCACTAGAACGACAGGTTTAATCTCAACCCAACCGCAACCAACGAAAAATAAACAAAAAGATACGATACCTTGATAAAAGTACAACAAGAATATTTCTTCTAAATTTGTAGCAAATTCGCGAATTTTGTACCAGGTTGTGTCAAAAAACCTTTACTGTGCATTCGTAATTTGCCAGACCTTTGTCCCTGATTTCTCACGGCTTTGTAAATTGGCCTAAATCCCTGGCACAAACTTTAATGTTTTCTAATTAATTTTCCCTCCCCACAATAACATCTGTGTTTTATGTGCATGCGTCGAGTTATTTTCTAAACGTGGTTGAGCAGTCAAAAGTAAAATTTAAAGGCAATAGAAGAATTGAATTAGTTAACATTTTTGTATTTTGTGTATGTTCGCATATAATCAAGAACAAAAGAACCTCGGATTTGCGGTGGTCATATCGTCCGGCCGGTTAGTTTGGCGGTTAAGTGCGTAGCATTTCAATCGAACGGTTGCAGGTGCGAAACTGGTCGCTAGCTAGTCGGTTGTGTCCCTGCCAAGGCACTTTACGGACATTTCCTGAACCCAGCGAAATAATCGGTTTTTCGAAATTAAAGGAACGTGTGAATCACACACAACACACTGCAATAGCTTTGGTAACCGTACGGTGGGCGCAAGGTGATCTGACGATTGTCCGTACGTTAGCACCTTTAGTTTTACCATTCTCGGGGATAAACATGAATATCCTATCCTATCCCATCCATATCGTACTACTGTTAACTAGGGATTTGTCAGTCCAGATTAAGTATCAAACAACAGGTGACAAATTCAAGTGCCAAATATTTTTCTGAGAGATACGCAGGGATTTCAAAATCGTAAAATGATAGTGCACAACCCGAAGTGACGGTAAACATAATGAAAGATTGCAAACCTCAAACAAACAAACATAACACAATAACAACAACATTGAAACTAAACGCATTACATCAACCAACCCATTACACAGACGTTCTTATTTATTCGACCAGTGGTTCCCAATCAAAGTCCAAAATATTATATACACCCGTTCAAACATTGAAAGAAGATTAATGATATGTTCTTATGTTTCAATCCGGACCATGAGATAGGGTAGTATAAAGGTAATGCTATGTTAATAATCGTATTGTAACAGCATTGCATAACACGCAATATATTCTACACGGATAGTGTTCGATTGGAACAAAGTAATGTTTAAAGTAACAACTGACTTTACCTTCATTGATCGTTGATTAATAGCCGGACCGAGCTCCTTCATAGCGGCACTCAGGTGATTGCATTCGACCAGTTCAAGTCGATCAATGTCGTTCATACGTTGGACCAAATATTCAGTAAGGTTGGTCATGTCCACCTCTTCCAATGTTAACTGCTTAATCTAAACAAAATTAATAATATTGAACACTATTCATTCGAAGGAATGTGCCAGTTATTTAATTCATGATTTAAAATGTAATTTAAACATTTGATGCATTAACAAGCAGTGGGGCAATACTCAATTGAGCACGGTGTGGTAAACTAACAAAGTGTGGTTATATTCAAAGTGAAAGTTATTTTTTCCGACTTTAAAATCTAATTTCCACAAAATATTTTTGTTTTATTTTTTTTTAACTAACCTTAAGATTGGTTGAATATTGTAAACCACGGAAGAAGATTTTTAGAGCTTCAGTTTCATATGCCGCCAACCTTAAGTTGTGAGATGCTGAACACGACTTCAAGGCAAACGCGACGTCGTGGGCTTTCGAAGGATCATTTGGAAGTTTCAATACCACGTCACTTGGAAGGCGCTTATCGAATGTGGTCGATATTTCCTTGTCATTCGATTCATTAACCAAACCACAAAATTTAATAAGTGTGTCATTGTGACTTAGATTCTGACAGAACACTATTTCTGAAAGCATTTTTTTCTTTTTCTCAAAATCTCTGATACGTGAAGCAGAGAAGATGTCTCTCATCTCCTTGTAAGCAGAAGAGTTACAAAGACCAAACATGAATCGAACAACAACATCCCAGTGAACATTTTTAAACATTGAAAGGTTCTTTTCAAGTGTTTCATATGGCATAAACAACAGCACATAAATCGCACAAAAAAATTCTTGTAAGGTAAGATGGGCAAAATAACTGCGCTTCTTACCATCCAAGATTTTCATTTTTATGCGTGATGATTGTTTAACATAAGTATGCAGAAAGTTTGCAACCACTGAATCTGGGAGATCCACCTTCTCAAAGTCGTTTTTGTCAAAAACAACCTTCTTTTTTTCAAATCCTCTGAATGCCAGTTCAGTAAGTTTAATCAACTCCAATCTTAGCTCTGCTTCGTCCATATTTTTCAGATGTCCAGAAGAAATGTACTTGGTAAGTGTTGAGATTAACACTTGCGTCATTGAATTTATGTCATCAACTCCAGAGAGAAGGCTGTCAATGATATAAATGCAATTGACAGGTACATAGCACAAAGCAGACAAGTTTGCCTTTTGCTTCAGTAACTCCTCTATCCCAGGATACTTTTCCGCGCCACAAATCTGTTTAATTAGATCCTCTTGTGCAGCTTTATCTAGCCCAAGTACTTCAAGAACTATAGTTGGACGATAATCCTTGTGTATGTGATAAAATTGACCTGGTCTAGAAGTGACTAGTTTAAAAGCATTTGGTAAAAGAGTAGCATTAAACAAATTCTTGATGATGTCCACTGGTTTATCTATTGTATCCAATTGACAGCAATGGGTGGGGGTGGACAAGGGGACACCAGTTTCATCCAGACCGTCCATCACAATGACAACATTAGGATTGTTCTGCAACTCTTGTGTTATGGCTTTGTATTCTTCATCAGAGTAACCCTGCCCTGGCAAACTGTTTTCAATAAGAAACTGGCTAACCGAGACTTTTTTTTCAAAATTCACATTTCTTATTAAGACGTAAAAAAAATATTGTGTGTCAGAAAGAACTAATTTGTTCAGGATGGACTGAGTCACCATTTGTGTCAATGTTGTTTTCCCGATTCCTGGTAATCCGATAAGACAAACAGTGTTACCATGTTTCTTGATATACGTTTTCTTAGAATTTTCATCTTTGAACTTGCGTTCAGCTTCATCTGTTGCAATTTTATTTGCTGTATTAAATATTTCGGTAATCGATATTCTTGGGTCAGTTGTTCCATAGACTGTTTGTGCGTGCTTTCGTTCCATGTACAATCTCCATTCAAATGAAGATGCCTCAGTCTCCCAATCAACATCTGCATGTTGTTTTACTTTGCAGATTTGAAGATTGACTCTCTTTATGGTACGTTCTATATCAATTGGCAGCACAAATTGCTCGCTTACTTCCTTTGCATTATTGTTTAATTTCTCTTGCAATTCTTTAGCTGTAACATAAATTGTTACCAGAAAAACTGTCATTATTTAAATATTTCATTTTATTATTACATTAAACAATTATATATCTATCAACATTTTTTGTATTTACTTGTACCATTCATGGTAATAATGTTTTTCTGGCTAGAGTTTAATTTAGTTTCTATGTCTAGAAACTACACTTCATGATAAAGCACAGAAATTACAAAATATTCATGATGAATAACAAGTGTTGATTAGTATTTCGGACTCATTTGTTTCTGCTTATTAAAGAAATATGTATATCTTGTATATGATTTACCAAAAGTGATTAGGTAGGTGTGAGTCAAATATTTCTGAACGTAAAAGCTTTAACCATATCGTCAAAATTGTTTTAATTTTGATTGCCATTCTTTAGTTAAACTATATTTTAAAACTATTAAGAAAACTGTTATATCATTTAATTTAAACTTTGCAAGTGAGTGTGACCAATGTGTTTAACCAACAGGTTAATATTCTATTCCGTTTGCTTATTTGGTAAGCACTAAGGAGGGCGCCTGTGTGCACCGTCGTGTTGTTGGGGCCAGATCGATTGCAGATTTTTCCGTTGGCTTTTCGGGCTCGTCGGCAAAAAAATTCTTTCTCTTTAGAACACTATATTGGTACTATATACACTATATATTCCTGGATTTAAAGATTTTCGTTATTACCGAATGGAGCCATCGTCACTACTGTCAAACAAGTCAGACATATCCTTCATTCATCATTAGCTTAAAAATCTAACGGAAAGTGGAGATGTCAATAAGTTGAAGGCCCATTGCTATTGCTGCACGCAGCTTGAAGTGCCACAGAGATTGTAGTTGACACCGCAGAGTATAGTATTCTCGCTTTGTCTGGTTTGTTTTCAGTTCATGAATCAACATCAACGTGCCACAATCCCCGAGTGGTTTGTGCTTTTTAGGTTCCATGTTATTTGTTGGGGCTTTAGCCTCAGCTACGGCCTGACTTACGTTTTCGGTAAGGCAACATGACCGGGTAAGCCATCCTTCTACAGGTTCAGCTCTCTATATACAATTCAGCTTTTAACAGATCCGAACCTACGAAGGCATTGTTCCTAAACTCATTAAAACTTAAACCCCCTTACAACGGTGGAAAACACTAGGTTAAACATAATTTTATTGCTTATACTGGGGCACTGACTTTTGGTCAACATAAAAACATAAGTCTTTTGAGGTGTACATTACATAGTTGACCTACGTTTCAATTCACCACAGATAGTTACACCACATATACCACAGACAGTCAATCTCGGTTTTACATTTAAAAACATTTCGCGTGCTGATACACAAGCTTCCAACAAACCACCAAGGCTGTCAAAGTAGTCATATGCATCATGGTATGCCGATGGCATTATTATTTATAAGTAGCTTTTTGTTGAGGTTTATAAATAAAACCCGTGTAATCTGTTTTACATGTAAAGAAACTAAAACATTGCGCTTGGTGTTAAACAAGTTCCCAAATAACAACTAAGGCTGTCAAAGTTCTCGAATGGAATTTCGCCACCTTGCACTTTACCGCTTATAAATACTCGCGTTAGGACACACTGGGAGCAAGGTACAAGGTAATGTGTGATGTCTAAAACCCATTGCACCCGGCTGCTAGATTATAATTAAATACCCATTTATCTAAATTAATATTTTTGACAGCGAAGTCAGTGATTTGATAAGACGAAAGTGGTACCAGTTTGTAAATATTGAAATTGCTAGTCTTTTTTTGGTTGTTGATATGTCACCAAGCCTAAGTATATTCAGTTTCTTAATAGGTTTTACAGAACACACATTTATATACTTAATAAGTATTCTTTAACTTTACCACAAGTATTCCACTGATATTCCACAAAAAATTGCTAGGATACATCTAAACACTATAATTGTTATAAACAAAGCACATTTAAGAGAAGAACATCAAGAAATTCATTAACGTTGGAAATTTTTCACACGACAAATACCGGGGTAACTGCGATGATGTGGTTATAATGGGGTAGTAGTATCTTATTCCTAAAGAAATAATCTTTTCTAGGTATATTCTGTAGGAACCTTTTTTTAGTACCTTTACGAACAATTGTTAGGATTCGCCCTGGTAAATCTTGACGGAAAAACTAACTAAATTACCTCTATTTCTTCCTGGGTTTGGTAATCAATTTACAATATCAATAGGATCGTTATTTATTGGAACCTCAGAAAAGCTTGCTTATTTACCCAAACCTCTCTGGAGCATAATTGGAAATTTTCAAAGAACAATACAATATGCTGAACTGCTACTTCTTATTGTGCAATGCCTTTTAGTAGTTTAAACTAATTTCTCTAAATCACCAGATATGTTAAAGATGTTATTAGACAGGAGGGTAGAAGAGTCAACATGGACACTTGTGCTTTTAAACTTTTAGCGTTGCCGCCGTGCTATCCTTGTTTGATTTATTTCAGTACATGGTATTTTTTGTTAAATATGAGGCAACTCTTAAATTATTATGGCAATGCAAATTTGGAGCAAACTTAGGTGTGCTTGATTTACGATTTGAGTTCGTGGCATTGTAGATTTGATAAATTTTACAAAATATTTGACGAGTCTTGTCATGCGGCATCGTCCTGTTAAACGTGTTCTGCTATTCTCTACGTCGTTATAATGATTTTAAATAACTAAGTAAAGTATTTTATGACACAACTACAAACATTATTATTATTAATACTTGCCAAGTGGTTGAATGTTTACACTTGGGGCGTGTTGAATTTGTTGTTGTGATTGATCTGCTTGTATCGGGTTTTGTTGAGGATGTTGTGGGTTTTGTGGTTGTTGTAATATTTGTAGAAGTTGCTGTTGGTTTTGGTCCTGTGTTCGTTGAATTTGTTGTTGGTTTTGTAACAATCGTTGTGCAGCTAGGTCGTTGTAATAAACATGAAAGTCTTGAATTTGCGCCCCTTCTGGAATATCAATGGAAGGTGGTATCTCCTGTATAAAGACAGATTTGTATTTAAAAGAAAATTTTAGCATTTATATCAATTTTATGTTGGAAAACTTATTGTTATTAAACACCACTTTCAATTAAGAAAGTATGTGGTGAGGTGCGCCTGCACGAATTAGATTTATTAGAATCAAAAATTTGCACCGATTGCAAAAATTGATTTGCAAACAACCGGGCTCATGGATAATCGCAATATTACTGTTTGTGAAATGTGTATTTTGATACTACATACTTTATTACATAATACATTTATACAATTAACGCATGAAAAGCCTCTATTAAAATAAATTAAAAAATGTAAATTGGTTTTTATTTAAAATTGAGGATGTTACATAGATAAACGCTTCCAGAATAACGCTATAGTTTCAAAACCAGAACTAAATATTGGTTTTATTGGATCTGCCGAAATTTCCGTTTTACCTTATTATAAGTACAACATCTTATTTGGTATTTTTAATCCACCAGTTAAAGAATTTCGTCTGATTTCTCTAGTTTATGAAGCTAACAATGTTGTTAAAGATAAATAATCTTAGATGGTGTAAACGAAAATAATTATCTTAAAACTGTTTCGAAATATTCCGCATTGCATTAAATTTTAAATCGTGGAATATGTATGGGATTCAATCAAGGTTTTCGCGATCGATTCTATTACTTTCAAGCCTTTATTTCGCAACGATCGCATACACTCCAACATCTTCATACTAACCGTATCGCCGCATCACTCCGTCAATGGTATCATGTAGACAAACATATTTGCAAAAATTAAGTTTCAATGTGAAAATATGTCTAACAAAAAAAATATTACTAATTTTTACGTTTGTTTGTCGCTTTTAACAGGAAGAATTTAAAAATGAAATTTTAAAGGTAGTAACTAAAATGATCTTGAGGTAACGGATTTCTTCAACATTAGGGTTTTATCCCGGAGGGAATCTCGAAATATTGTAATCACTAAATTTCTTTTTTTTCGGTGTTTTATTTTCCAATGAATAAACGTATAATTATTACGTAATTTAAAATTAAGTTTTTAGAACATACGAATTGGCAAAGTAACTAATATCTAATCCAATTAAACAATTTTTTCCCTTTTTATTATAATTTTACTTGCTGGGGAATTTTTGTTGAAACGTTTAGAGCAAAAAACGTTATTTAGTCGATTTTTTAGGAATGCTGAGGATCTGTGGCTTAGAAACAGACCAAGATAATTTCCACTCAAAAAGCAATAAAATAAAACCCAGTTTTGGTGCGGTTTTCGCAGCCAATATTTCAGACAAACTAATATCTCGGGCCTGGATAGGATTATGTACTCGATAGGTTATATTAAGTGGTAGTTGTATCAAACTATACTAGAAAACAACAATGAACTGTGAATAACCCTGAAAATTGCCTGAAATAAAATATGCATAAATGATAAATAAATAGATATATAAATGAGAGCGCCCTTTACCCCCCACTGAAACTATCAATCTCAATATCGCCCTATATCAAATTATTAAAGAAATGTTTAATCAAGTTGCTTCTTTAAGGTGTTAGCTAGAAATGTTTTGGATGCAATGACAAATTATGAGTAAATCGGGGGGAAATCAGACAGACTAAGGTATGTAAGCAATTTTGCGATTTTTGTAGTCGTTAAAATATCATTACATAGGTAAATGTAATTTTGCTAGGTTATATAAACCTTGTTACGGTCACGTGACTTTCCTTTTTTATTTTATTTTGCTCTCTTGTTTAAGTTGTACGTCACATCCTGATTTAGTGCGTGTTGCATGAAATCCTGGAGACCTAAGGTCATTTCATTTTATACTAGGAATCAAGTGGTGGTCTAATTGAAACCATACTATTGTTAAAAGGGTTTTTTCTGTATATAGTGTACGGAAAATTATTATATATTTTGGCCGGAAATTTCAGGTATGTGTGATTTGATTATATTTTGTTTCACTGGCGTACCTTTTGTTAATCATTTTATTATTTTGTTTTTAGTTACCGCAATACAAGGAAGACTGTAGTTTGCGCGTATCTGATCATAAAAGGCCAAGCTTGTACTTGGGTTAAGTACGGCCGCAACAAACCTTATATAAACTATATAAACCAGTAGAACTTATATAAACCAGTAGAACTAAGACAAATGTAATTTTTTATCAATATATAAACCAATAGAACTAAGACAAATCGATGGTAAATATTATTGTGAACGAAAAATATTTAAATTCCTCATACCCACCATGAGCCCCTTCCGGTTAACCCTACACAACTCAAACCAACGTTCAATCTGCTTTAACGCCTTTGTTACGGTCATTTTAGAGCCCAATCCCAAGTACCTAAATTCCCGATTTCTATGTGCCCAATGAAGCGTCACGGCGTCGCTGCCGATTTAAAAGGTCATTGTAATTTGGGCCTTTTCTGTTCTTACTATGTGGTAGAAGGTTGTTTTATTGATTTAGCTGTTCTGGATCGCACAAAGCAAACCCAGAAATTGTATCTATGCTGCTATGTTTGTATGTGTTTAGAAATTTTGTCTATGTTAGCGCAATTAAAAGACATCACAGAAGGGTGGTTTGTTTCAAACACAGAAGATAGAGCAATCACTGGTCAAGTGCGTGGAGCAGCTAAAATTCGCCAACACAGGGTTGGTAACGTAGGGTAGGGCTTCGCCCCTGTTGAATCCTACATTGATTTCTGGAGTTTCTATCACTGATTCAGTGATTTCTGGTTTTCGTCCAGTTATTTCCAGATTATGGCAACTGCTGAGAACGCGGCGCCGGTAGATTCGCTAATTGACGTCACTCCTAGCGCGGCAGAACTAAAAGCCGCGCGCACAACTGCCTGGAGCACATTTACGAGGCTGGAGAATAAGCTGCAGAAGATTATATCGAAAGAAGCTTCCCATGAGGAAGTGTCCAAGGTAAAAGATCGTTACGACGATGCCTGCGACGAGTGCTTACGGATTTGCCGTCAATACGTGTCCACTGTGTTGACGGAAGGCGCTCGTACTGAAGCAGAAGCGAGAGTGGAGAACATTATTCAAAGGAAACAAATCGCGAATCAAGATTATAGGCAATTTGTGCAAAACTTTTCTGCCGCCCGGTCTGTGGGGAGTGGCAGTAGGTCTAAGTCTAAGACATCCTCTAGTCAGCGAAGTTCTGCTCTCATACAAGCACAACTGCTGGAAATGGAAGCCATACAAATGGAAAACGAGGCCGAAATCCAACAAAAGAGTTTGGAGCTTGACCTGCAGGTTTCCCGAGCAAAAGCGAAGGCGAAGAGAGCTATCCTTTTGGCGGAGCATGAAAGTGAACTTTCCAATTCTCTCGGCGCTTTGTCAAACGCCGAGGAGAGACATCTAGAAACTGTTTTAGACAAAATACAGTCATTTACCTGGGATCAAAGGAACCGGGCTGCTGCTGCTGCCCCGAGACCATTGGTTCTACAAGAACCCAATCTGCCGAATAGGCACTCTTCACCGTTTATTCCTAACCCAATACCCTATGGAACGGGGCCTTCCAACTATGCCGTTAATCATTGTGAACGCCCAGCAGCCCTAGGTATTGGTACGATACATGATGGAAGGAACTTAAAAGAACCCACGTTTGAAAATCCGCGAGGACAATTTGAGGTTGGCCCGTTCAATGTCGACTCGGTCACCCCGCGCTTGGAATTAGACACCTTTGACGGGAACATTTTAGAATACTATGGATTTATGAGTGACTTTCGCGAATATATTGAGGCCAGAGTGCTGAATGATGGCGCTCGCCTTAAGTTTCTTCTGAAGCTATGTGCAGGGGAAGCCTATGACACAATCAAGGGATGCAAGATAATCTCCGACAGAAGTCGTGGCTACCGCGAAGCTATACACCGTCTAAATTCCAAGTACGGTGAACGAAACTTGGTGGTGCAAGCTTACTTGAAGCAGGTTACTGAAGGGCCGCTCTTGAAACCGTCGGACTCTGAAGGTATGTTTTCATTAGCTGATAAAATGTACAACTGCTACAATACTCTATCCGAGTGGGGCTACTCACATGATTTAAATAGCACAGAAAACCTGGGAAGGATATACGACCGGCTTCCTAATCATATAAAATTGGATTTCTGTAAAATTAGTCGATTAAAGGAAGCCGAAGACCAACGGCCAAGTTTCTTTGATTTAATGGAGTTGGTGCAGGACAGTGCGAAAGCGTCTCGCTGTTAATTCAACCAACGATATTACGCTTCGACATCGGGACCCTCACAATCAAGGAAAGGGAACAGTGAGTTGAAACAAAATTTTCCTAGAAAAGTAATGTTTGCCGCCGCTGAGTCTGTATCTGAACCTATAGAACACGCAGGGACGACTAACAAGAGACCCTTGTGCTGTTTATTTTGCAACGAGGCACACTCTATTTGGAGATGTAATCTCTTTAAAGGTGAAACCGTTCAGGAAAGAACAAATTTTGTCACGGCACGGAAGCTGTGCTTCAATTGTTTGCGTGCGGGTCATTTTTCCCGGCAGTGTCGGTATCAAGGATACTGTGCGATATGTAAGCGCAGACATAATTCTTTGTTGCATATAGATGAAACCCCCAGCCCCTCTGGTGATCCTCCACCAAGTAATCCCGAGCTGAGAGAGAAAGGTGTTGTATCTTGTGGTGCTCGTCAGCGAGATGAAAGGAAGATGAGAACCCCTAAAAGTTTCAAGGTGGTTCCAGTTAAGGTGTGGACCATGGATCCTGGTAAGAGTGTGCAGACTTATGCATTTTTGGATGATGGTGCGGACATATCTATGTGTGCAGTAAGTTTGGCAGAAAAGCTTGGTCTACCAAGTACAAATGAACGAATGGATCTGTACACACAAAATGCGGTGTCTCGTCATGCACTTATTTGTGATGACTTGTTTGTTCAAGGATTTGGGGAAAGCGAGACATTTAACGTACACGAAATGTTGATTACAGATGATCTGATAGATGTCAGTAGCAGCATTCCTACAGAAGAGGTGGCTGCGCTTTATCCCCATTTGAGGGACTTGAACTTTCCCAAAACTGGATAATGGAAACGTTGAGCTTTTGTTAGGAAACAACGTTATCGACGCTTTCCGATTGACTGAGCAACGCAGTGGAAGGCACGGGGAACCACTGGGGCTCTACACCGCACTTGGCTGGACAATATTCGGGGCTGATCTCCAAGCAGCTGGTCGGGGCAAACATAAGGTGTCTCATGCTTGTGTGCAATTCATGAGACAGCGTGAACCTGCGGGTGATTCGTGTAATGAGATTTTACAATTGTTTTCCAGGGAATTCAGTGACCTGGCACAGGAACAGAAATGTGGGATGTCTATAAAGGATAGACAAGCAATTAAGATGATGAAAGAAACGGCAACCAAAGTTGGCAAACATCATCAGATTGGACTACCTTGGAGGCAACCTCGAGTCACACTTCCGAGCAGCCGATTGATGGCGCTAAGGAGACTCAAGTCACTAAAAGGGCGCTTAACAGATCCTAAGGACCGTGATGCCTTGCGCTTTCTATGGTGGCCAGACGATGACATGGATAAGGAACCAGTTGACCATCGGATGAACGTGCACATTTTTGGAGCAACTTCGTCGCCTAGTTGTTCATCCTTTGCTCTGATGAAAACTTCTCAAGAAAATGATACCGGGGCTCTGTTTCCAAGTAAAGTTCAAAAGGCTATAATGTGGTTCAAGGGGCCGGAATGTTTACGTCAACCCGAAGATTGGCCAGCACGTCCAGTGGTGTCGCCACTGTTGTCAGAAGATCACGCAAGGTTCAGGATGAAGAAGGGTATCGTGTCTTCCCTTACAGAAGCGACACCGGAAACTACCTTGCAGCTAATATTCAAATGGCATTCTACATTTTCCGTCCGAAAGCGTTCTGTGGCTTGGTTACTTCGGTATCGCAAGTACCTTCTTTGGAAATCGTGTCGACCTCGGATTCTCCACCCCTCAGAATTCCTTTGGACGAGATATTTATTCTATTCAGAACTGAAGGAGGCTCTACTCTCAATTATAAAGGTGGTTTACCTAGAATGTTTTGCTGCCGAAAGAAAGCAGCTGCCCAATCATCAATCGTTGTTTACAACGATCACGTTACATTTGGTACCGCCGTTATTGGCTTCGCTGCGGAAATTACTGAAAGGAGCATTTGACGACTCTCTTTCACCGGACGAGGTTTTGAAGTCCGATGGATACAAACGATTATGGCGCGCGGTTCAGCTTTGTGCTGATAAGTATGAGGAGAGATGGACTAAGGATTATTTGCCTACAACTCCGACAGAAGTGGCCGCGACCCACGAGAAACTTTGCTGTGGAAGACGTTGTGTTGGTCGTGGACGAGCTGAAGAAGCGCGGCGTATGGCCGAAGGGCGTAATTGAACATTGTACATATAAAACTGGCCTTGTCAGGCGCGTACGTGTACGAACGATGATGTCCACTATGGAGCGAGATGTACGCAAGCTGTGTCTGTTGGAAGCATATCCTTAAACTGTTACCCTGTGTGCCGCAAGGCTGTAAATTGTATGCTTCGTTTAACCACTAGTTCTAGCCATGGATTTGGCTACTGTGTTTTATTTTTTGTATACTCTCCACCTAAGTTGTAACTTTGACGATTTTTTGTTATTACTGTAAAGTATGATGTAGTGCAAAAGTTTTTTTGGGTGATTGAAATGCCCGTTGATTTGTGTTGTAAAATTATTTCATTTAGTGTTTTCAATAATTTGGGGCCGGTATGTTACGGTCATTTTAGAGCCCAATCCCAAGTACCTAAATTCCCAATTTCTATGTGCCCAATGAAGCGTCACGGCGTCGCTGCCGATTTAAAAGGTCATTGTAATTTGGGCCTTTTCTGTTCTTACTATGTGGTAGAAGGTTGTTTTATTGATTTAGCTGTTCTGGATCGCACAACGCAAACCCAGAAAATGTATCTATGCTGCTATGTTTGTATGTGTTTAGAAATTTTGTCTATGTTAGCGCAATTAAAAGACATCACAGAAGGGTGGTTTGTTTCAAACACAGAAGATAGAGAAATCACTGGTCAAGTGCGTGGAGCAGCTAAAATTCGCCAACACAGGGTTGGTAACGTAGGGTAGGGCTTCGCCCCTGTTGAATCCTACAGCCTTGTTACAACAGAATTAATAAGTTAAAATTAAGTGTTTGCTGATATGTATTTTATTTGAAATGTCAAATTGGATGTGAAAATCACGCAGAGAAAACTCCCGTCAGATCCATTAATATAAGGGCGATTTTTCGCATTTTAGGCATTCAGCCGCCGATATGTTTTTTTGTTTCTTTTTAAATTAAAAAGGACAGACAATACAAAACAAATATAACAGAATAATATAGATTTATATTAAGTGCCCTTCTAATGTATGCAAACAATCCATTATATGAATGTCGACTCATGCAAGCTTTAAAAGACCTTTTTAGTTTCAGATACTTTCGGTAACGATATCAAATCACGTCTGCATGCTCAATTTATTAATTCTTTTTCTGACATACAAAGATCTATTCATTTAGACTTCTACTTATCTGAACTCGGGTATGTTTCAATATCAAACAAACACATGCACACACTCCTGTATTGGTTATTTATTCACTTCTTCTGCGTGTTTGACCTAAGGTGCTTATTATAGTTTCCATTTGGAAAAATGAGACATATTATGTTTTTGTCCCTTTTTTATTTTTTTGTCAAACGTTTGACATGCATGGCTTGTGGCTCCGACATCTAAAACGGTATTATTTAAAACAAAAATAGCTTTTTGGGGAATACCGCTTAAACGGCTATTTAAATTTTAATAAGATTTGGTTAAATGTAAGTGTGTTATCCATTGCTTTGCCAATTAGAACAAACAAAATATTTACATAGAGAAATTCCCTAAAAATGAAGACTTGTTTCTGAGTCATGATTATGACAGGCAAGGCATCCGACATCTGCCAGAAGATGTAATCAAATCGGGTCTTGATATGCAAACATTTTGAGTTATATATCCAGGGAAATTTATTCTCTTTTTAAACCAAAACGTTTATATTTTTAATTTTAGCATTTTAGTGAATAGCGCTGGTCTCATATCGCCTGACTTGTTTATTTAATCGACATGTGTGTTTGCCGGTTGCAATTTGTTGTACGTGTATAATGAGTTTAGAAATCTGTCGATTTGAAAGGCTTTATATAACCCAACATTTCCACTTCATAATTAACTTATATAAGAACCAACGTACCGAATTGCCAACGTACCGAATTGCTGTTCCTAATTTACTGAATGAATCTATCTGTTAAGGTCTAAACTATAGACTCTGTACCGAAGTCAAAAAAGGATAGTTCGTTGAACATCTACGTGGCTACTAATAAAGCAAAGAATAAGTCTGCCTATTGCGCGGTTCGGCTTAGGTGAGATATCAAACCCCGTCAGCTTAACTCTAACCCAAGCAATTAACTAAAAGAAAAAGCCGAGCTCCCACATTGTTGACCCTAAGAATCGTGCATGAAAAAATAATTAACAAAGCGTGAGCTTCAGTCTGAAGTTTTAGAAGAAAAAAGATAATTATAAATTATATAATTGAACTTTGTCTGCTTTTACAAGAAGAGTCGAGGAAGATCAGAACATTTAAAGTTTTTTTTATCAAGAAAGAAGTTGTTTATGCCAATATTTCGAGTACGCTTTGTAGAAACCAAGAATATACGATTTTTTTCAACGGATCAGATTCGAGACGTCGAAAAAGAACCAGAAAAAGAAATCGTTTTCTACAAGAGTATCGTAATTTCGTAACTAATTTATTTTATTATTTAATTATTTATTTGATTTTAACGAAGACCTTTAGTAAGAATAATCTAGCTTCACGTTCTTCAGGTCTGAGCATATTAATTTTTGTTTTCTGCATAATGATTCCGGTTGTTTGTCCGTAGGATCTAAATATTAGCAAGCATGCATAAATTCGGTTTGTCTTTCTCCAGGCCAAAAAACACATCACAGAGGCGTTTAGTGATGCACCTTTCTCAAGCACAATACTACCCGAGTCAGCTGCCCCTTAACGCGGCCAGGTTAGTGATGTTTTTCATCGCGCTCCGAATCTCCCTGTATATCCGCACCAGGCCTACCACCCATTTTAACGAATCTTCTAGCTGAAATCCTTTTAACGAGGTTAATGCAATAAGTCCTGAATTACCCCAGACTTGTAACTTGGACCAAACGTTAGCTCTAACTTCGCTGACAAATACGACTCTATATTGATGGCGTTAAACGAGTCACAATATACTTGCGTTGTCAACTGCACTGATGCTTTGTCGTCGAACCCGTATGAGTCCCTTAAGTCTGCGCTATTAAAGCGATACGGTTGTAACGAAGATCAGAAATTAACGATTTTGTTGAAAACGACTGAGATCGGCGAATATTCTCCCAGTGATTTCGTGATTAAAATGAAATCACTGCTTGGGTCAAACAGAGATCATGAGTCGTGGGTTAGATTCATGCGTAACCGGTTGTTTAAATGTTTGCCGCCAGATGTTTCTATTGTGTTAAAAGCGTTAAGTCATCTTAATCTTGATGATTTGAATGCAAGAGCTGACACGATGTTATCTGGCCAGATCATTTATAATGTGCCTTACACTTAAGAAAGCAGGAGCTTATAAAAGCTTATAAACATTTCTTTAGAGAAGCGTTTAGAAAGCATCACAAAGTCGCTGCAACAATTAAGGCACAATGTGCCGCGTCCGGTTTATGATATTCTTCCTTCGGGTTAACACCCCCGAGACTTGCCGCCCTCGCGCTTTAAACGTCGTGGTAGTTTTCGTAATAATCGCCGCCCATGCCCTCGTAAATTCTTTAGTGACCAGCGTATATTGTGTCATTATCATGTTCGTTTTTAAAGAAATGCAGGTAGAAGCGTTCAACCATGTGATTGGATAAGTTCTGACTTGACTATGCCAAGAGAATAATTTCCCGCTCGTTTCGGATACCAGCGAATCATAAACGAGCGCGTTTTGCAGTTTATTGCTTTGATGATTTTCAGCAGAATCCTGGACTATTATTTGTGCGTGCCAGCATTCATGGTTTGTCGTTTGTTGTCGATAGTGGATCAGAGGTGTCTATAATTCCGCCTCTTGCAAGTGACAGATTTTTCCCAAGATATGGCTCTAAGCTTTGCGCGTTAAATGGGACTATTATCGAGACGTTCGGTATAAGGCAATTAAATGTTTCGTTTCGCGGTGTAGGTCTCTTTCGCTGAAGCTTGCACGTAGCCGATGTAAGACATATTCCATTCTAGGAAATGATTTCCTCGCTCATTTTGATTGTTTTATGTGTAATCGCCGTCTCTCTCGTCTGCCCCTGTCTGGCTGTTTCAGGGATAGGCGTTACGTTCCCGTCAGGCATAGCCGTTTTTATTCCAATGATAAGCGGAATTTACGCGCTAATATGCAGTACCGCCGCCCTAAGCCTACCAAATCAGTCTATTTATTCCGCCCCTGCACCCGTTGCTGTTCCTCAGCCTGTGAAAATAAGCGAGCCTGTTCGACATGAAGTTGTAGTTTCCGACGTTAAGGATTTTTCCCAGATTTTCGATTTGTTTCCCGCCGACTATGACGAACATAGAATACGGAAACCAGTTTAGGCGACATGGTTTATTATTTAGAAATCACTAGTTATCCTGTTCGTTCTCGTGTTCGGCGACTAGACCCGGTTAATTTAAAGGTAGCGAAAGAAGAGATCGCTAAGCTCGTAGATAAGGGAATTTTGCATCGTTCTAACTCCGCCTATGCAAGTCCACTCAACCTAATTAAGAAAGGTGAGGGTTGTCGTGTCACTGCAGACTACAAAATGCTGAATCTGGTCACAGTTTATCCGGATATCCAATCCCACTTTTAGCAGATTTGATTTGAAATTTAAATGGTGCCTCTATTTTTAGTAAATTAGACTTTAAGTCCGGTTATTTTCAAGTCCATGTGAAACCGTCTGATATCATTAAGACAGCGGTCATTACCCAATAATTCGGGTGGTACGAGTTTAATCGGTTAAGTCTAGGTCTGTGAAAGTGGTGCAACCTTCCAAATGTTAATGGATAGTTGATTGTCCATTGCACGAGTAGGGAACAACATATTGAGCATCTGTTAGCGGTATTTAAGCGTGTTAACAAATTTGGCCTTATTTTGAATAAGAAAAAGTGTGTTTTTGGTGTTGACAGGTATGATTTTCTTGGTTATACGCTTAACAAGGAAGGCATTACGACTCCTGCACCCAAAGTCGACGCTCTTGCCGATTTGCCGCCTCCTGTTGATGTGCGTGGTTTAAGAGATTTAATTGGAGCTTGAAATTATTACTTAAAATTCATTAAACATTACGCTACGACGATGGCTCCTTTGAGTGCGATAATTTCACTTAAGCTCAGTAAAAGCGCTCCGCTAGTTTGGAACAACGACCGTCGCTGCGTTTAACAAAGTTAAGCTTGCCATTGCTCTTGACGGGATACTTGCTTTCCCGATAGCCGATGTGGCGTACTTGAACAAAAGGTTGACGATAAGTGGGCACCTTTGTCGTTTTTCTCGAGAAAATTATCTCCTCACAAGTGTAAGCGCTTTCGACTTCTATACTTTCTTTTTCGGAATTACTTGAAGTCTTGGAATTTTACAATCTTTACGGACCACAAACCGTTAGTCTTCGCCCTGTCTTGTAGAAATGCTCCCTAGCTAATTGTTCTATGATAAAAATGCCTATTGAGATCACTCATTAGACAATATCCCCTACACCCCAATCAATACGATTGTTAAGCGGGATTTTTTACAAGATGCCTTTCAAATTAAAGCCAACAAATTTAAGACGTCTTTTAAAAATAATTCCAATGTCACTTTTAATGCTATGACCAACTCTCTGGGAAAGTATCATGTTAATTAAATAATCATCCTGTGGATAAGCCATATGAAAAATGGCATGGCTGCACCGAGAAGAAACGGAACGAAAAAGGTTGTTAGCCCGCGGAGCAATCCTGCCCCCCCTTGCAAAGGAACCAGGAGGTTCCTTGGCAAGGAATACTACATGGCGCCAATTTACAAATCAAAAGGCTACACATGTGCAAGCATACGCTAATCAGTCAATATACCAATTACCTATGAGGTTAATTTCCCAGTCAACACTTAATCGTCTTGGAAAATAAATGGGCAATAAACAACGATCTTCGCTCTTGGGGCTAGAATTGAAACTGTAGGAAAATTCCCTAGGTAACTTTTCTACTTCTTTGTAAAGCTCATGTCTATTTTGATTTCGAGATATCGGTCATTAAACAAATTTAATCTTTTCATAATTGTCTGTTTAAATGGAGTTTCCCGCGGTCATTCATTAAGCATCCAAAATATGTAAAAAGGTAACTATATTAATTTTTCCGACACGTTTAGAAGTTAGGTTCAGAAGTTAGCCTACTGTGTAATTTTTTTAAAAACCGCAAATTTTAGTAATATCCTAACGCAAAGTGGAATACAAAGTTTAGAAGTTAGCATAATGTCTTGATATTACTGGAGTTGCGCGTTTTGTGACGAGTCCTGTATCTTACTACGTCTGGTCTAGTAAGCGCCGCGAAAGGACGTAAGACATTGGTTAATTAAGAGCACAATACACTAAATCTCATCCTAGTATTCACAGCAATTATCATTAATCATTAAACAATTAAAGTTATGCGGAAACATCACCCGACTTACTTCCGCTGGGCGTTCCGGGTCCATTTGTGCTATCGAACTCGAATCCCAATCTCTTAATTATCGCCGATTGCGTTTTTCCCCTTGAGCTATGCTCTTTTGTTTCCACTTTTTCTGTGCGATCTTCTATCTGTTGGATACAAAAATAATCAATAACGAAAAAGTGTCAATCATGTTTGTTGCAGCATTGAAAAAACAAGGCGCCTAGATACATCGGCCCCACCCAATTTATCCGCAACACCCAATGACAAACAAGATGTAGTAAGTATTCTAACAACTACAAACCCGATGCGCAGCTTAAAGGATAGAAGCTTAAGCTGAACTGGCTAGACTTGCGCGACAACAACACTTTGACAAAAAAGAAGAAAAAAACTGCTTTTAAAAACGGTTCAGCGGAACAGAAACCTTCTTGAAGAAGAGGAGAAAATTATATAAAAATTCTCACGGAAATAGCTAAAAAAGGGGTAATTGCGAGAGAACTTGCTGACAGTAAATAAATCCAAGCGTAAACTAAAATGGGCTGATGCGGCTCTACGGCACTGCTGCCAAAGCAGAATACATCCCCATTTCATGCTATATAACCCCACTTCATGCTATATATAGCAGTTCATGCTATATAACCCTATGTTTTTCGCTTTAAATTCATTTAGTACGATTTATTCATTACCAAGTACCCTCAACACAAGAATACAACACTTCCATCTCGTCCACCGCAGCTTATCTCTTAGACGCGACAACACCGCATCATAACCGACCGTCCCGATATGCTGATCGCTTCCCAATGCTTAATTACCAACGATGTACACAACTATCCCCTACTCGTATCCGACGAGATTCACCACCCTGACACATGATGTATGTAAACGCTTTCTACCTAAACCATAGAAGAAAATGTTTATTTAGAAACATTACCTATTGACATGACTTGGTGCCGTTGCAAAAACTGTATTCTTATGGACATGCTGCATGAATGTACATGCATTTGTGCACAAAATAACGCCAGACTGGACTTGCATTACTAAAAGCCCTTATTTTTCAATTATCTGCTTGGATAAAGCAGTTCTTGAAGTTGCACTTGATGTACTGGGTTGATCACTATGTTTAAAATCATAATCAGAAAAATTAAAAATTGTTGAAACTGTATTTTTTTACCAAGTGGTTTGTTTTCATCATCTTGGCTACTCCGTTGGAGTCAAATACAATTTTACTATGATAATCCTTGTCACAAATATGTACACTACACACTGCGGTTCTTTTTCCAGGTAGTTTAGAACGCTTGCATTGTTGTATCCATTGCTTTAACCGTTTTTTGTCGTTGTGAGAAAATCGATGGAAGAGCACAAGTGGATTGGAATTTCGTGTGCTGTAATAGGAATTTGTACATCCCGGAGCAAAACAATGTAGTCCACTCACTCTTTCTTCCTTCTCAGTGGCTTAACTTTAGGCATTTTACAATATCTATTAAAAGGAACTAAATTAGAAAAGTGGTATATTCTTATTAACTTATTTGGGTAGTTAAGTAAAGATCTATTATATATATTCTTCACTTACGTATCTGAGTGCTTGCTGTGTACTTATTGTTAGACTACACATCAGCTACTCAACTGTGGATTAACTGGTTTTTGCAATAAGTGGTATTCTCAACCAGTAGGCTAATGCTCAGTTTCAATAACAGCAGACATTAAATGCACCACATACACAACAGCAAAACATTATACAAACAGCCAAGGTAAACCATGAAAGAAATAGGCTTTTCCCACCGCATAGTCTAGCCTTTGCCTAATGGCTGGTTTATTTCTATAAATTACTGGCAGTTACAGTTTAATGCATTCTGTTATAGTTTTCTTGTTCTGTTTTCACTTCTATGATTTATGATATAAATTGCTAAGACTTATTATTCTAAAGTCATTTAAATACGAGACCTGTATACCTCAGCATTCAGCTTAGGTCCAGGACCGTGCAGGCCTTAATGACCGCGCTTAAAGTAAGCTGTCACCATGTACATTGGTTCAGTAAGGCTATATGACAGGTGTTATGCTAAGTCTCCATTCAATAAAAACGAAAATACAACGCTCCTGCAGGCGCTTCTGTTACTAATTCAACTCTAAACTGACACATTATTGTATATAATGCATATAACCACGAAATCTCAACAACGTCAGTGACGTAATACGGGAAATCCCCTAACATAAAATGAAATACATATTTGCTAATAACTCTTTAACCAAAAAATATTGGAAGAAACTGATTTGATTTTTGAAATCAGCGTATTTTTTTATCATTTATTAAGATATTCTTAAAATCGACTTCAGTTCCCCTTTAAGTAATTAACGCTCGGTGCTGTGTTGATTCACGTGCTCGTGATATCTTCTAATTTAAGTATCAAAACCATTAGTTCTCTCTTGGCTAACAAACTGTTTAGACGTATTTTTAAATAGAGTGTCTTTTTATTAGTTTTATACGTGTTTAGTTAATATTAGTGTTTTTATAATGCGAAAACATTGCAAGGCCTTGTAATCGGTCCAACGGTAGGCCGTTAAGACAGCGTCCTGCGAAACCATACGAAATCTGTAACAGTTCCCGTTCGCGTTAAAAGCGGAGGTAAAAGAGAGTACACGTACGCTCTATCTCGTTTCTGGTGCAAACCGTAAATATCGGGGACCTTTGCTTCAAGCTATCCCAAGTACGTCGGGCCGCGAACAGTTAAACTGTTTACAATGACTCCTTCGGAACAGATCAATGTTAAAACGACTTCTTTCTCATTAACCGTTCTTCCGCTTGATGGCGACGAAGAGCTTCAACAGTCTGACGTCGCGTTCATTAAGGAAATTTCTTCTACGCCAAGCAAGAACTCACAGCCAAATAAACTGAACCCGATAAAAGTACTTACGTGGAGTGGGCATGGCACAAATTCCTGGTGGTGACGTAATGCTACTGATCGGCAACGACAACGCTGTGGCACACCGGTGCCCGGAAAGTATCTTCGTATCAAATCTACGTGTGGCACCAGACGCTATCCGTACCCCCTAGATTGGCTTATATAAGGACCGTCGCTAGACACCTCGCCGAATGAAAAAGACGCAACCGGATTCTCTCTTCAAGCCACATCATGCTCAGGAAGTTGTAAAGGATTAACTGTGACGTAGGTGATATGTTTCCCTCCTCCGATATTTCTGCAACCGATGAAGCTTTTTTTTATTTTTTGACAACAACCAACGGTGGAAGAATTCAATAGTAATTTTTCGTCCTTGCATCGATTGGACATAAGCACGTCCAGGATTTTGTGTTTTTGTGCATACCTGAAGAACAGGATAGAGAAGAAAGAGAATATAAAACTTTCGATTGACAGAGAAGAACTTTGATCGCTGGGCGAGCCATCGTGCGCTACCGTTCAACTTCGGGAATTCTACGAATGGAAGCGTTTCCGACATTCGCTTTCTACGTCACCGATCTACAAACTGAACCGGTTTCTCAATAATGGTATTTGTCTGAGCTACAAAGTACGCTGGCCCGAAATTATTCTGCTACTAAACTACTGATCTATCCATGCCACAATATTGATGCTGGACATTTCTGGAATAAAGCACACTTTAAACATTATATTTGGAGCGACTGGGTGCAAAATGCTAGAGTTGCTACACGACGTATCCTGTCCCGTTACCTTCTGAGCCAGCGAGGAGCTGCAATATATAAGAGACAGCTTTCATGGCTAATTTTCGTCGCCAAGACTGCAAATTGACAAACCACCGTTTATTCATACAGGAGTGGACTTCTTCGACCCGCTACTGACCAAGTTAAGAAAAGGTGAAGTAAAATGGTATGGATTCTTTTTTAAATGCATGACCACTGACGCCACCCTTCTAGAATTCGCTACTGACTTTTAATGACGCCCTGCGTCGTTTTACTTCCCAAAGATGCTTCGTTCCTCACCTGTATTCGGACAACCTTTGTCGGCTGCGAGCGGATACTTCGAGAATGTATCGAAGAATGGAAGCGCAATCAAATCATCGACTACCTGACGCAGAGACACAGCGACTACCTGACACAGAATATAAGATGGACATCTAACCCACATGCTCCATGTCAATTTAGTGGAGCATGGGATAGATTGATTTGCTTTGATTCGCTCCGTATTTGATTGTTCGCTCCACGTAAATTAATACTGGGTAATATTGCTGGACAAATCGCTCGATGATGATCTTCCGCATACTCTGCTTGTTGAATTGAAAAACATTATCATTACCATAGCGCCTACATAAGTACCGCTAGAGGTCGGAGAAGACCTACAGCTGACACTGAATCATTTTGTTGAAATTATATCCTAGTTCGGTCGTGTGGACGGATGGTTAACGCGACCGATACATATACCGACTAATATACAAAAACGGTCCAAGTGACGAGCCCATCATGGTTTTAAAACTTGGCTCGGTAAATAAAATGTTGAAATTCACTCTGCAATTACTCCTCCACTGACAGTAACACGTAGTCCAGATTGCTACCCCTGACGGCGCTACCTAGTTATCCTGTACCTCGCTGATGAGTTCTGGAAACGTCGGATTTAAGAGTATCAATATCAATAAGAAGTGGCACTCGGTATTCAATAAGAAGTGACACTCTTAAATTAGGTTGTTTTGACATCGTTTACTGCGAATACTGTTGGAAAAAAGTAATCTATGACAAAGTTCTGTAGTATATAATTTTCTACCAATTGGTATTTTAATTTTTTTGATGACGTCGTAGTATTCGTAATGACGTCATAATTAATATTTCATACTCTACTTACTCGTTACTGGTAGGTTGTACAAGTTAGTAATGTATTACAAAGTTGTTCAGAATGAAATTTCCTACAAAGTTACGTCTTTTATTTTTTAATGACGTTAACTAAGCGTGATGACGTCACACATGGCTGACTAGAATGGCATTTCATCACCAGAATCACTGACGGTCTCGATCATGCTTTCAGTCTGATCGGCGGTAAACTACCGCGAAATTGCCATCTTTCTTCTGAATATCGAATAATATTTGAATAACAGAGAAAACAAAGGCAAAAGGATAAATAAATATCAATAGAAATTAGCAAAAATTATATATACATATATGTATACATACATCGTTGAAAGAGTGAAAATAACTGGAACAGAAACGAAAACAAAGATGGCTACTGCTAGTTGTATTCTCACAGAAACTGGTGTAACGATATTAATTCCCCGGAACGCAAAAAAGCGACGTTTTACCTAAAAATTAAACTAGGTACAAAATTTTTGAAGAAAATGTTTGTAGCATTTACTCAAAAAGTTAAGATTATGTTTTTATGCTTACTTTCGAAAGATCTATTCAAATGCTTTCCAAAAATATAAAAACTCGGAAAATTCCCCAAGAAACGACTGAACTGTGCAATTATTTTCGGGGACACCTCTAGGTAACATAATTGTAACCGTCGTGGTCTAAAGGTTAACCATTATAATTTACATCAAGGGTTAAATGTATTAAATTGTACAAGCAGCAGTGTATGATTTTAGTCCGCATTTTTACCGTTAAAACCGCTACAAACCCAAAGTTTGGTAAATATGTATGCTACTTATGATTTAAGCTGAATTCGTAGAGTCGGCCAATTTTGTTTATTTACTACAGAAAATCATATCTCCGTATTAACCGTGTCATATCGTCGTATTGTCCTTATACCGTCCTCATATTCTCCATATCCTATCAACCAACCGAATATTCGTATCAACTTTTACCACCAATTATAATAAAAAGGGAAAACTCTGATTTTTTTATAACCGATGCGGTTCATTTTTAAACTGGAAACTTGTTGCTCTACCCACGAAAGTAACAGTGGATAATAAGCACAATAATAATAAATGGGCCCGCTAGAACCACGAAACGATTATTTCGTCTCCGGTAGCAACAATTATACATTACAACAAGAGTGCACCATTGCACAGTATTGCGTTGTCTTTTTTGTAAGTAAACGTGATCTGCTGGCATTGATGAAAATACATATTTTACCATGTGTGAGACACAATTTGGATTTATTTTCTTTAACAAAAAGGACCCTTGTACGTCACTAATCCATAGACATCGCGCGAAGACACGGCCACGTTTTGCGTGTTTAACTCAGCCGACAATGGTTGAAGAGTAAATTTATACCAACTTGGTATGGGTTTAAAATTTCGGTGTCAAAAATTGTGTAAATAAAAATTATTATATGTCAATACCTAAACATGGAAATGACCGATATATTCTGGTATTATAATATTCTGATTTTTATATTCTGGTATTATAATATTCTGATTTTTATATTCTGGTATTATAATATTATAATTTTTACCATGTTGTATAGACATACGTAATTTTTAAACTACCAAGGACTTGCACACCGCTTGCGGGGTGATTATTCCTCGGGTAATCAATCTCGTGAAATGTCGCATTGAAGTTCCCACTGAATGAATGTGAATCCTATTCAATATTCATGTTTAACAGAGCGTAGCGCTCGTCAGAACTACGTTTAGAGAGCGCGATAGAAAGGTGAATGTGGTTTGACTAATACAAAACCCGATCTTAAACTTTAACCGATCTCTCTTTACGTTTTTGTAAACAATGTATATTAAAATCAGAAGTGTAGCAATTTGTTTGCAAATGTACATTTCACTTAATTTATAATGGGACATTCCGCGTTTTTACCGTTAAAAGGTATTAACCTAGGTAAATGCCAAATAACTTACATACGGTTATAACACGCATTTAGAATAAGTAACATGCATCACGAGTATTTAAAGACGTAAAATACAATAGTGAACAAGGAGGCTTATTTCAAGCCAGTGCGTTTGCGGCGCTTTCTCTAGAATCTATTGTTCGACCCAACAATAGCGATTGTAGTCACCTTCGATATTTGATTCCTTTAAATCAGGCTGTTATTAAAGGACGCGTGTGCGCTGCAAACTCAAACACAACATTGGGGTAACGACGCAAACTTTATAAAAAAATTAAGAAAACACCTTTCAAGTTGTGTAGGAAGCACCAAAGAGACGACGAGCTTCACCCTCCACGTTTCTCCGGTTTCCGTTTCTTTTTTAACTCTGCTAAATCGAACATTATTACGAAATGGATATTTCTGGTTTTCACAACTGTGCGAATAATAAAATTCAAAATTATTTTGTTGGATTTCAGAATTTTAAAACGGTTTTCCGCTATAATCATTGCTACGTTTTTTAAAATTTAAAAAAATCTTTATATACTATTAGCCATCAAATGACAATTTCATTTTCGTAAGTCAAGACTATTTCTTCGAAATATGTATTTAACTTTAATATTATTCGACGTTTGCAGTTCGCTATCGAAAAATTAAGCAATATCGAGTGGAATACAAAACAAAATCCCCGGTGAAATCGACAAACAAAGCGGGAGGAAACGTTAACGGTAATAGAAAAGTGTTGTATATTATTTTAGTGTATTTGTTTTGTTTGTTTAAAAAGATATTATTAAAAAAAAATAAAGATGGTCATTTCTTCACATTGTCTTTCATTACCAACAGATTAGTAAATAATTAAACACTGAAATTACAGTTATATGCTGTTTTAAAATGTCTCTGAACATGCTGTATAGATACGTAATATTTAAACTAGCACGGACGTAGCAATCAGGTAGCTAAGTTACTTTTATTCGTGCTATTACTTTAAAGAAAGGTTGCACTGAAGTTACCACTGAATGAATGTTATTTGGCTTTCAATGGAATACCCCTGTTCATTGGAGAGTAGCGCTCGCCAGAAATACGTTTAGGGGAGTGTGATAGACAGGTGAATGTGCCCTGACGATTCTATGTAGCAATTGAAAAAAATATCAATTTTAATTTCTACTTATGTAGCAACGTACTAATTTTACTAATGGGTAAAATGTAAAATTACTAATGGGTAAAATGTAAAATTATGTTACTGTTGTCACATGTCCTGTCAATTGTTAACGTGAGTAAATCGAACGAATACGGTAGAGATGATCAGTGTTTAGTGTTACAAAAGTGTTACTTCACACGTCCAGGTCAGCTAAATTCGTTTTACTTACCTCGTGAAATGGTTCGGGTTAATTCCAGCTCTTGTTGCTATTTGTTTTTCTAGAATCTATTGTTCGTCCTAACAATAGCGTTTGTAGTCTCACCTTCTATATTCGATTCCTTTAACTCTTTCACTCCCGGCCAAATGCATTAATTCAAACATGCTGTCCCGCAGTGTTTTTTACAATTTTTAGTCATTTTCAAATTAGCACAGTTTTTCTAAAGTTTATGCTATGATTTAATATTTAGAATGGTTGGAAAGATAATTTATCCCTCTTTTAAACAAGCTGCACATCTAAAATCTACCTCTAATAAAGAATATATTATGTAAACTTTAGTGAACACCACTTTTTATGCAAAGAAAATTCTGCTCGACTTTGAAAAATTTGAGGTGCACTGACAAACGAAATACTCACTTATTATTGGAATGCCCAAATGAGATGAAAATTGGAATGTAGATTGTCTAATAGTTTTTGTACTCAGGAAAATTCGAACTGTATTTCTATCTTCAGTAGTTTTTTTACTATTTGTAATTGAAATTTCCCTTTTTTCTGACTATATTATGAAAACTTGAACCAAAACGCATTGAAGTTTTTAGTTTTGTAGAACTAAAATAGTAAAAAGTATAAAAAAGAACAGTGAAGGAAGTGTAAAAAGGGCATACAAAACCAAACAAACGCAAATACTATATCCAATATTCTTCAAAGCAGGGCACACCGAACTAGCTAGTCTCGCCGCCTTTTTCTTTATCGTGCGCTCAGCAGGCCCAGCTGGATTCATGCTTTGGTGAACACGAAGCATAACCACCTGCTGCGAAAACGTCACCAACGCTCTCCTTTTTATCTCAACGGCACGAAATTCACAGAGAATGTAAAGAAAGACTTGCTTGACAAAAAGAGCTTCTCTGCAAGTTAACACGAGTCCTATTGGCTGAGTTAGTCACGTGTAAATTCGTGTAAAATCGATAGAAATAAGAGGCGAAGCCTTGAAAAAGAAAGGCTATCACTCCTCGCATTTTTAATATTTCTCCACGATAATCACAGAGAATAAAATATAGGGTTTCCTTGATCGAATGAGCCATAGCTGAGGTCTCTACCATTACGCATTGCGGAGAAATCGTTTTTTAGATTTGTATCCATTTATGGACAGTTGGGATACCATGTTTTCCCACCAACTCGCCATATATGGCGAGTTGGGAGGGAAAGAGTTAAAACATGTTTTGTTAGGCGACGCGAGTGATCGCTGCAAACTCAAAAACAACTTTTTAATAATAACACAACCTTATTTTGATTTTGTTAGGTGATGTGTGATCGCTGCAAACTCAAGAAAAATACACGTTTCACGTTATGTAGGAAGCACCAAAGAGACGACGAGCTGCACCCTCCACGTTTCTCCGGTTTCCGTTTCTTTTAAACTCCACTAAATCGAAGTTAATTACAAAATGGATATTTATGGTTTTCAAAACTGTCAAAAGTTTAAAAGTCAAAATTTAGTTTTTCTTATTTCAGAATTCAAACTGGTTCTACGCTATATTTGCATTACCACTACTTAATTCAAGAATTTCCGTATATGGCTTCATCCATCTTGTTACAATTTCACTTTGGGACTCCTATCTTTTCCTTTGATATAAGCATTTAATTTTGATATAAATGCACGTCTGGCCTCAATTTTCTTAACTTAAATTCAGCATGTTACTATTTTGATTATTGTAGTAAAAACATTAGTTTATGCTAAAGCATGTAGAAACTGTAATTCCACTGGACAAATCTGGTCACACCATTTTATTTTAATAAACAATATGCTTGTAAGTACAACTATTTTAAATTTGCTGTATAAATATACGCAGTTTTTAAACTAGCCTCGGACTTGCACGCCGCTTGCGAAGTTACTTTTATTTGTGTAATCAGTTTCCAGAAATGTCGCACTGACCTAACCACTGATTGAATGTAATTTGGCTTCCAACGGAACACCGATGTTTATTGGAGAGTAGCGCTCGACTGAACTAGGTTTAGGGGAGTGCGATAGACTGATGAATCTGCTGACGAAATAAAAAACTCACACTAAAACATTTAATGAATACCCCATACGCTTTTGTTTATTTTTAATGTTATTATCAGATTATAGAAATTGGTGTGGAATTGATCATTTTACAAAATTCTTTATGTAACAACGTATTAACAAAATCAAAGATTTTGATTTAATTTATTAATTGACAACATACTTAACTTATTACAGGTAAATTGGGTTATATGCACTAACTGATTTTATATGGCATGTAAATTGCCTTTATTAAACACACCACTTCTGTTTCCTTATAATTTATCCAACCAATATGAAATAAGTGCACTGAAACACATTGAATACGTTTAGTTTAGTTTATTCATTTTTTGCCCCAGTTTTAAAAAATGGCAAACGAATATAATTACGACACAGGAACGGGAAAAGACGGCAAAACGAACAGTCGTTAAAACACGTCATTAGAAAAAAAGGATATAAAGTAATAAATATAGCGGACGCGGCCGCCAAACCTAAGACGCGTGTCTTATTTATTAGTGTCGTGTCTTATTTATTAGTGTTAATGTTATGTATACCAAGTAAAAAAGCCGGAAAGTAATTTAAAATGCAAAAGAAATATAGTTTCTGCGGGATGGAATATGTGATATTTATGTTTGTTATATTAAAATTACAACGCCATGCATTACTGGGTAGAAAAATAATATAAACTAGAGAGTGTGATATTCAACAGTATTTTTAAACCCCCTGTTGAGTGTACGCCATATGTTTCTCCTTGCAAAACCCGCCCGGTTTTCATACCTTATCACTTTTGGTATATGTGAAAAAAATTACACCCCCTTTTCGCAAGTAGAACCTAATGGGTTCACGAGTTAACGAACGGGCGGCCTTAAACGAACGGGCGGTCTGAAACGAACGTGCGGCCTACAACACGGCTGCTCTGCTTATATTCGTGGGTTTTAACTGGAATTTTCCTGACGTAATTTACCCAAAATTTGCCACTCTTGATCTAAACCATATTAACTACCAGCAGAATAGTTAACTTTATTGGACATTTTCTTTCTTATTATATTAAGTGTAAATTGGACTTATGACTGATCAATAGTTAACGTAAAATTAAAAAAGGTGATTTCCCCGAAAAGGGTTAAAGATATTTTTAAATTTACGTATCACTTTAGTTCGTATTTACATTTTGTATTTATTTCAGTTTTCTGTTTTCACCTTCTTACGCCTAATGAGACTTTATTTATGATTTGTTAGGCATATTCTATTTTAGGGGCTTTCTCGTACACTCGTTAAATTAAATGCTAGTTATTTATTCCTAAACTTTTAGATAATTGTTCCTTTTTAATCAGGAAATGTCAGCAAAAATCCCAAAATGTTCAAAATAAACTTCTCTTTCACTTTATTTCTGAAGCGGGAAATCCCCCGCCCCCGCCTGGAAAATATTACCCTTCCCTGAACTGGGATTTCAGAGGATTTGACAAAAAGAAGGTTGTTTTTGACAAAAACGACTTTGAGGAAGTGGATCTTCCGGATCCAGTGGTTGACAACTTTCTGCATATGTATGTTGAACAATCATCACGCATAAAAATGAAAATCTTGGATGGTAAGAAGCGCAGTTACTTCGCCCATCTTACCTTA